>CM057461.1:102651162-103118662 GCA_030035585.1 Dugong dugon
GCTGTAAAATAATTAGCATAGTGCACTTACAAAAATACATTGCTGGGGGGAGGGCATGGTTGGCAAACAAACATAGAAGGTGTGCCTTATTTGCATAAAAATACAGTAAATACAAAATATGTGTTGTTGTGTTGATTAATTTTGAACACAAAAAGCCGATGCTGTTGAGTCAATACTGACTCATATTGACACTGTAGGAAATGGCAGAACTGCCCCATAGGATTTCCAGGGAGTGGCTGGTGGATCTGAACTGCTGACCTTTTGGTTAGCAGCCAAGCTCTTAACCACTGTGCTACCAGGGATCTTTTGGAAGCATAGGTGGGTGATATTTCCTATCTACACTCATGCTGGGAAAGAAACAAACAACAAGTTTTCAGTTTGGTCGGCATTCTACAGATGCTAATACAGGTATTCAACTACTGTGGATCTGTTAGAATTAAAACAACAACAACACTTTTAACATTTTCTGGAATTATTTATTTACTTGATGGTAGTTTTGTTCTATTTAAGTTTCCATTTTTTATATGATAGAGAGTTGTATGTGTGTTTTTTTAACAAAAAATCAAGTAAAGAATGAAAAAAACAAAGAAGGGATAGAAAAAGCAGGGAGAGAGGGGCAAAAGGAGACGGGGAAAAAAGGAAGGATGGATGGTTATCCTGCCGTAGATAACAAAATGTAGAAGTTATGATCTTAGCTTCTATGACAATTTAGAGGATCAAGATGACTAGATCTGAACTGGATTAGATGAGCTAAATGGTTTAGCCTTATTATGCATTGTGAGTTTAACAACCTAATCACCAAAGTAGTTTAAAAAAAAAAGGCATTTATTAAAATTTGACATAGACATAATTCTTGAACAATAGAAACTCTTGGAGATGGGCTAAGCCAGCATTTTTCAGTTCCTTCTATGAACCTTATGAGGAGTTAAATTAATCTGCGAACTAGCATAGTAGTCAACTATGTATGAAGTATATAGGGCTGCAAATATTAAAGAAAAATATGTATGTATAATTTTACATAACTGTGAGGATAATGAGGTCCCTAGGCGGCGCAAGAAGCCCTAGTGGTGCAGTGGTTAAGCATTCAACTGCTAAATAAAAGGTTAGCAGTTGGAACCCACCAGCCAGCCGCTCTACTGGAGAAAGATGTGGCAGTCTGCTTCAGTAAAGAGTTACAGCCTTGGAAACTATATAGGGCATTTCTGCTCTGCCCTGTAGGGTCGCTAATTGGAATTGATTCGACGGAAATGGATTTTATGGTTTAGGCAGCGCAAATGGTTTGCACTCAGCTGCTAACCTAAAGGTTGGAAGTTTGAACCCACCAATCAGTACTGTGGAAGAAAAGGCCTGGAGATCTGTTTCTGTTAATGATTTCAGCCAAGAAAATCCTATGGAGCAGTTCTAGTCTGTAGCACATGGGAGAGCCATGAGTCAGAATTGACTTGAGGGCAACTAAAAATAACAACAGATGAGCATAATATACATAGAGGTATATTTAAACCACCAATATCAGTGGTATGTATCACCGAGACTTTTCTAAATATGACTGACTACCTCCTGTTATAATTTTCCAACTTGTGGTGGCATTTTGGAGGTGAAAATCTTGCCAGCTAGTTTGTTTGTTATGCAACCAAGCAGTTTATGGGGTGTCAGTGTTCTTACACGTAGTCTATAGTTTGTCTTGTACCCATTAGTTTAGATGAACAAGAGGTGATTATAAGGATGTTGTGAATAACAAAGTCATATGATTCAAGTTTAATTTCCTGATTCATTCCTTTGGGGGTGAACCACTTGGTTTTCTTGTCATGTAAAATCTTTTTATCACCTAAACACAAGATCTTAGGTAAAATTTATTAACACGTACCCATAGATAAAGACTATGAGAGTAAGCCTTTTGAGAGAAACAATATAAATAGCTTTTATAATTCTGTTAAAGAAAAAGGATAGGGAAGGATTTGCCAGAGAGCTAAATCTAGATGACTTGGATCAATATTTGATTAGATACATTAACTGGTCTAACTTTCAAATGATCAGAATAAACGTGATTATATCTCAAAAACATGGTATTAAGGCATTGTTGGGTGTTTGAGTGTGTGTGTGCAAGGGTTTCATTACCTACAGAATAATGAAGTGTTTCTTCCTGACTGAAAAAGACCATCATAGCTTCAGCTCATGTACTACATCAGAAATAGCTTTAGAATTCCAAGTTTGAATTATGCTTGGTGTTCCATCTCAGTCTATGAATTACAGATTACAGATAGCAAATGACTATTGAGATTTTGGTTCAAGAAAAATCAAAGAAGAGCAAAATTAGAAATAATTTAGAATTTGAAATCTGTCTTTAAAAAGTTGATGGATTAGCGACCATATGCCACATAATTACAATGTCTGTGGAGAAGTCAAACTTAAAATGAACAGGAAAACAAACAAAAAATTGATTGTCTGAGATAGCCTGAAAGACTCAGTCAGAGTGCACATTTGTGACACACACAACAATTGATTTCATTTGTGTGTTCATTTTCTTTTTGTATTAAAAGCCAAATTTCCTTCATAGTCAAAGTCCTATCAGACTTTTGATGTGGATTCAATGTTATTTGTATTGGTATGTGGTAGTGAAACAGAGACAATAGGTTTGGTATTCAATCGTTCTTAGTAAATCAGAATGTGGCTCACTGCCTGAGTTCAAGAATATTCTGCCTATTTTATAACAGAACATTCTTCAGCCCAGTTGGTACTGTTTCATAAAAATAATATATTCATTAAAAATTGTTAACAACTTCTACAATGAAGTATATGTAAATAATCCTAGCACACGTTAAAGGTATATACGATGCATATGTAATGTGTGTGTGTATACGCACATCTAATAGCTTGGCCTTAGAAAGTAGAGTGAAGATTTCAGCACACATACACCCACACAAACACAAAAAGCCGCTTTGTACTGATTAAAGGTCACACAAATTCTAGTTAAATAAGCAAATGTTCATTGCTGCTAACTTTTGTTTAATTCTGCATTTAGCATAATTGTCAAGGATCATAACAAGTCTGATGTAGCCTGGGAAAACATTTAGCGACCGAGTGATTTGTAATGAACTATGATACGAGTTTTCTTAGTTAACTTAAGAGCACCACTAGGTCTTCATCAGGGAAAGAGTGAATGAAAAGATTTATGCTCAAATCACATGTTTTAAACATTCCTGCTAAGTGCTGGTTTGCTCCTTGGTGTTGAGCCTGAAATTTAAAGCACTAAGGATTAAAAGGATTACAACATAATCTTAAATAATCCTAAATGTCATTTACAGAGAGATAGTTGTAATAACTAAATAAAACCATGTTAAAGGACGGCAGTATTGTCAGACAGCATCTGTGACAGAAGCTGTTCTCTTTCCTCACTGGGTACATCAGGCATTTAAATAGCCTTTCAAGAGGAAGTTCAACTGAGAAAATAGCTGCAAAACAATCCAAAATAATAAATAATGTTTTCAACTTATAATATCTTCTTGTTTCAGAGTTGAAGGAATACTGTCACTTAGGTTTCTTCCATCTTTCGAACGTGAGGCTCTCTAAGTTAAATATTTTCAGAAGTCTGGGGAAAGGAAGTGCATGACACAGCTATCAAATAGATAGATGATACTTCTCTAAAACATTCCCCGACCTCCAAGGAGCTACCCCCTCATTAAATATATGGGAGTCCTACAGCACTGTAATTAATTCTGCATCATTTAATTTAGCACTTAAATATTCTTTACTTCTGTCATGTAAATTAGTTTTGTCTCCCCAAAGAAAATGTAAGGACAGAAACTATATCCCATACTGCTTCACACGTACTAAACCAGAGGATTGGACACTTTTTAGCTGATTAAATTGTTACTGCTAAGGTTAGAGTTGCATTTCTTCAGTTTAAAAAAAAAAAGGTTTACAAAATTGTGGTCACAATATAGGCCCTGTACTCCAGGATGATTTCCAGGGTATCAACTCAATTCTCTTTTGTAAATAAAGAGGAAAGAAAAAGAAAATACTATCCATTTCCTTGGTCCTTTTCATTACAGAGTATAAAACATAGATGATTATTCATTTAAAATAATTAAGTCATTTCTACTCTAAAAGTTTACATTTTCTGAGAGCTGGAAATTGATGAGGCCTGTTTTTCTAAGTTTATTTTAAAATAAAATTTTAAAAAAATGTTTTTACCCATGCACCCATGATTACGTGCTTTAAGTGGGATAATTCAGCCAATTAATGAATTATGTCTGATTAAGACACTATTAATAGTCTGTTTGTAAGGCAAAAAAAAATTAAATGAGTCAAGAAGGTGCAAGTCTGTCCACCTTTCACAATCACCAATATGTAATCTCAATAAAAATCATGGCCAGATTCCTGGGTTTGAGATTCTTTTTTAATATATAAAAATCTATCTTACGGGAGTAGGTTCAAAAGTGAAATAAACTTATGAATAGATTTATCATTACTTGTATTTTTCTGACTTTAAATGGCGTCTCCTGGTTATAATGTATATTAAACATATTCATGCAATGTTTTCCACGGATATGCATTACTTTAAACATAATTTGATTGTTCTTCCTGATCTGAATATGTCTTAGCTTAAAATGTCTAAGTACTACTTAAGTTTATTAATGCGAAGATAATTTAATAATATCTTGGAAAATGTCATTTTAAGCCAAAAGGAAAACTACTGCTATTTTGCTTTTATCCATTTCCCTGTGTTAAAAGTGGTGGTTTAAAATAAATGTGAGCTTTTACCAATTTTCTCTTTCATTTTTCAATGCTTGTAGTTAGAATAAATGGAAAAGGATGATTCTTCACATTCATATATGCATTAGATTTCAAGTAAAGCTGGTTTCACTTTAGAGAATTACTCGCAGTATCTTAAAAGGCATAGCATTAAAAATAAACCAGAGTAAGAGAAGCATTAATGTCTAATACAGTTGTTTTTGCTTTATAGTTGTCCCCAATCATTTTATCTACCTACTAGATACTCATCCATCATTCAGGATGTGTGGGGTAGCAGGCACTGCAGTCTGGGGACCTGTGTTCCAGTTTCGACTATGCCAGTCATAATTCTACGTAGAACCCAGGGTAGGATCCTTCCTCCGACTTATAGTTTTTCCCACCAAGAAAATAAGAGAGAACAGTCCTTATCTTGCCTTCCCCCTACATGTGTTAAAATTAAAATGAAGCAATTCTGTGTTTGAAAGCAACTACAAAAAAGATGCATCAATATAAATACAGCAGGATATCATTATCCACCTACTAACTACATCATCTCATAATATTTTGAGGGAAATTCCCATGTAGATTTCAGAAGAATCTGGATGAAGGAGGTAAATATTGTGAAATACAATTGTGAAATTCTGCTCTACTTCTGTTCTTTCTACTGCCTTGTGAATTTAATCAATAGACTAAGATTTAATACACTGTGACAATAGTTTTATTCTTTGTGTGACTTAGAATATGTGTCTCAGACCTTACTCATTTTTAATATTCTGCTCTTACAAATAGTGCAATTAATGTAATATTGAATCAGTATGTTAATTAATATAATTATGTAACTAATGTCATTTCCAAGTTAATTCTTTAAGAAAAGCATTTTTCCCAGAAAGCCTCTACCAAGCAACTTATAAAGGGGAACTTAGAGACAAGTGCAGAAATTATGCCCAGAAATGAAAAAGAGACATTGATGATACTTCTTATTCCCCTACTGAGATTCCAGGACGATTTTTTTTTTTTTCTTACTGGAGGAAAGGAGATGTGATTATTTTTATGATTTTGGCTTCTCTTTTGTCAGTGGGATTTCACAGGAGATTTTTGATGAAGGGAGTGATGTAATTTTATAATTGGAGCTTTGATTTAGGAGTATTAATGTCAGTGGTGTCCACGATTAACTGCAGAAGAAAAAGCCTAGGGCAGGAAATAAAACTCATTTCACGAATCTAGGTGAGACCTAAAGAGCAAGTGAACTTGACTAGAGAAAGGAGAAGTGGAAGCAAGGGAATGGATGGAAAGCACACCCCTCAAAGGAAGAACATACCTGTTCACTCAGACCATGTGACTTGGGAACCACTGTCTTTTCACAGATTCGTTCTTGAGAAATTAATAGAGCTCTATTTTTAAGACTTTAATCTGGAAGTATAGAGATATTAAGACATGATAAATTACGTATCTTATTAGGAAAAACAATACTAATTTTATGTTGTCTTGGTGACTTCATAGAGCTCAATGGTCTAAGCCTTATGTGCTTGTTTGCCCAGCTTCCTTATTTCACTAACAAAGGGAATGATGCTGCCTTTCAGCATGCATTTATCTCTGAACTATCATCAAAGCAGAATGTAACTAAATGACAGTAAAAATTGACAATAACCATATTAGTAAATTTTAGTCCCGAATTAGCCAAGGGAACCAAGATTCTAAGTTTCTAAAATAAAATAACAAAATAAAAATTTTTTTAAAAATGTCAACTTGGCTGTTTACGTTACTGACTTTATAGCAAAAGAATGGATGTATGGGACCTAAAGAACTTAGATTACTGGTTAGCGCCCTTCATTTTGCCTTCTGGAAAGCTGGTTACACGTGCTCAAAAATATAAGTTGTGCATTTGTAATAAATTTTGGGGTTTGCTCTGACACCTGGTTCAATGTGGCGTGCTGTTCTTCACTCGCTGATGTCATGATGTGAATACTTTCCTCTCACGGGAATGCCCTCTGTTTTTTGATATTTTGGTAGGGCAAGCGTAATGGTCACGGTGCATGCCATCCATGCGCTCCTGTGGTTAACAGTGTAGTTTCCCCATGTCCACATGACAAGGGTGAGGCTAACTGAGCCACGTGGGGATCAAACCTGCAACTTCAGGTCATGCTCTCTAACCCGAGCAAAATAAACCACTGACACTGGGAGATTTCATGGGATCTAAGTATAATTGTCAAGTATTATGGTTTTTGCGTTTGTGATTTTCAGCCTGTATAGGATTCAGAAAGGTCCCTAGGTGGTGCGGTTTGCCCTTGGCTATTAACCAAAAGGTTGGTGGTTCGAATCCGCCCAGCAGTGCCACACTGCAGAAGAAAGCCCTGGGGATATGCTTCTGTAAGATTACAGCCAAGAAAACCCTGTGGAGTGTAGTTCTCTAAAGGTGCTGCCATGAGTTGGGATCGACTCCATTGCAAAGGGTTTGGTTTTGGTTAAGGTACAGAAAATATTACATTGACGATAGCAAGACGGCATTCAGACCAAGGGATCCCTTTTTCATATCTGTTTCAAAATTCTTATTTTATATATTTAAAAAGAACAGTCATGCTTATTTCATGCTAAGTATGATTTTTTAAATAGCAAACAGACCTCTTCCAGAAAAAGGAACAATTTAATCCCTAAAGCTGGTGCATAATAGATGGGACCAGTAAACGGTATCACATTTTATAGCTTGTCCATAAGGATGACACAGGAAGAAAGAAAACTGAGTGCTTTTGGATAGCATAAGGATCACTGGCAGATAAATAACCAATGCCATTCAGGTTTTAGAAACATAAAGTAATGAGGCTGGATCTGAAGGCAAGAGAAAATGTATACATTCAGGGTTTACATGCCACAAGCCACTGAGCAGGAGAAAAATCTGCTGCAATGGTGAGCAAAACTCTCAAACCTCAGACCAATGTTTAAAGTAGGCTAAGAAAACAACAAAGCAAGCATCCATAAACAAAAGCTTAAAATGAACACACGGGAAAAAAAATACTAAGTTTAAGAAGAAAGGAAAATGCCAACACTCACAAGGAGCTCGAGAGGCTGCTTGTGGAATCTCAGTACCGAGTCTCTCAATATATGAGTTACACATGTCACCAAACGTTTAGTAGGAAATAAATATGCAAAAGCAAAGACATAAACTAATGCAGGGCGGTTCAGGATTCTTGGTATGTGAAGTGGGGAGAAGGCTGCTCTTTTATGTTAACAAAACAGGATGTTGAAGGATGACCTAAGTGAAACAATAAAATGAAATGTCTGATGCTGGGGAGAAATCAGGAAGGAAGCTGTTTGAACTATTTTCAGATAACAGATTAGTACGAGGTGGCTTGACCAAGGAAGGAACATTCACACGAGGGTTTAGAGGAATTTCTGTTTAGTAGAGAGCTATTAGACTCTTGGCCTCAGTCCCACCAGTTTCCCTAACATTTCATGTTGAGCACCAGGAGAAATTCTAGCAGTTTGACTTCTTTGGTGACCATGTACAAATCAAAAAGTTTTGAACAGCTACATTCAAGTTGCTGCAAACAGCCTCAAAAGGAAAAGAAACACTGATATTAAGGATTTCTTCCCCAACTAAGTTAAGAAGACATAGATAGTTTTTGGTTTTTTTAAACTTGAGTTTAAGCAATACTTTGTTTTCAAAATTCCCACACTCAGGATCAAGTAGCTTGGTAGCTTATGATATTCAAGATCTGTGATAGATTTGCCAGTCATCCCTGCGAAGGGAGGCAGAGGACTGAGAACTCTTAATGTGTAAGAATGCACCGATAAGGATGACAAAAAATTACGTGACACACTTCTCTTTTAACAGTTACACTGGAACATTTACAAATGCAGACGTTCTTTGCCCATCACAAAGGAAATATTTGTTTCAAGCCACAGGCATTTTCTAACCACAGCATCAAAATCAAACTAGACAATTTAATGTCTAATGCGTATGAGAATAAATATTTTCAGGGGTCCAAATACTAGAAAGCAAGTGGACTTCTCAAAATATAACCAGTGACTTGAAAAAAAAAAATGGCTGGCTTCATTACACATATGTCCTTTTACTAAAGTAAGGAGTATTCCATTATTAACATAGAAAATCTTAGAGGGCCTGCACATAATGCTGCATTATTCATAAAAGCATTGCTGCCATCTGGTGGTTCGTTGGTGTTTCAGCACTGACTTGTGATTCTATTTGGCTGGGTGCTCTTGCGAGGTACTCAAAGGAAGGCCGTATGTGATAAAATATAAATGTGAAAATTTCCTGGCCCAAGATGTCACGCATCTGATGGCAGTTTTTGTTGTGTAGTAGAATGGAGATTCAGGGAAGGCAATGATACCCTTGGATATTTTTTCATCCTGAACGTGAACATACATATTTAAACAGCTTATCCAAGAAACTTACTTCTTGGCTATTGTTGACTGATGAATTTTATCGACTCACTTTTCTATTGGCAAATAAATAAGTCTATAGTCAAATATTAGAAAAACTTATATTGAATCTAAAGATAAGCTGTTTTACTTCAATATGAATATATGTGAGATGCTGAAATCCCTAATTTGGATCCAAATATGAATTTTTTTAAGTTCTCACTTACTGAGTTTGCTTTTGAAAATAACAAATTACAATGTCAATGGAGAAAAATGTACAGGGCTTCATAAAACTCAGGATTTCTTACCAATCATTCAGTTGTTCTATTAAAGAAATCTGATCAATTGTTAATAACTCAGAAACTTATGAAGTAGTCTTTATGGATTTACTTATTACATGACAAATATTATCCAGCTCATGTTGCAGTTTTAACAAAAACAAAATCATTAAGATATGTTTTAAGAAATTTTGCTGATTCTCAAGCATCAGTGCGTTAACTCATTCTTAATCAGAACTAATTAGGCTTTCTTCACAATGTCAGTATGTTTTAAGTTTCTAATAATTGTAGAATACCTTATTGAATACAGTGAAAATGATGATCCTTAAAGTGAGTATTTATAGTATTCAAGTCTTCGAAGATTATAAGAGACAATGTATTAAAATTGTCCTAGGAGGAAACTAGAATACTAAACTTCCAGGGATTTAATAGTTAATATTCAGTTTCTGAAGGAGCCCTGGTGGTGCAATGGTTAAGTGCTTGGTTCCAGACTGAAAGTTGGGCAGTTCAAACTCCCTCAGCGGCCCCACGGGGAGAAAGCCCATAAAATTCTTAGAAGAAAATGCAGGGGCAACGCTGTTGGGCCTAAATTTTAACAATGGGTTATCTAATATAATAACAAAAACGTGAACAGCAAAAGACAAAATAAATAAATGGGACTGCATAAAAATTAAACCTTTTGTTCATCAAGAGGCTTTGCCAAAAATGTGAAAAGACAAGCTACCAACTAGGAGAATATCTTCGGAAACTATATATCTGATTAGAATCTAGTAACCAAAATATATATAAAACCTCAACAACTTAACAACAAAAAGACAAATAACTCAATCATAAAATGGACAAAGGACTTGAACATACATTTCACCAAAGGGGACATTCAAATGGCCACCAAACACATGAAAAGGTGCTCAACTTCTTTAGTCATCAGAGAAATGCAAATCAAAACCACAATGAGATACCATTTCACTCCCACTATAGGGTCACTAGGAGTCAGAATCTACTCGACAGTAATGGGGTTTAGGATGGCTGAGACAATAATAATAATAATAATAATAATAATAACAGAAAATAAGCAGAGACTGAAGCAGAAACTTGTACAACAATGTTCGTTGCAGCACTATTCACAATTGCCAAAAGGTGAAAACAACCTAAATGCCCATTAACAGATGAGTGAATCAACAAAATGTGGTACACACACACAATGGAACTATACTCAGCCAGCAGAAGAAACAAAGTCTTGATACATGCTACAGTATGGGTGGAACTTGAAGACATTATGCTGAGTGAAAAAAGTCAGTCACAAAAGGATATTGTATGACCTCGCTTATATAAAAAGACAAGAAAAGGCAAATGTATAGAGACCAAAGTTTACTAGTAGTTACCAGGGGTGGGAAGGAGAGAGAAAGGGGGGTTAATGGTGATGCATACATTGCACTAATTAAGGGTACGGTTGCACAGCTGATTACTGTAATTGCTCTCAATAAGTTGTACATCTGTAAAAAGTTGTGTGATAGATATATTTGTAACAACAAAGAGTAGCTGCTGAGGCTGCTTAGGTACAACTAAAAGCCTCATGGGATTTGTTCCCTTGATTTGGAAGCTTAGGGTCATGGTTTCAAGGAACATCCCAGTTAACTGGCCTAATAACATGTCTTGTACTGCAGTTCTACCTCCTAATTCGTTGTGTAGTGCCTGGCGTCTTAAAATGTTTCAAGCCGCCATCCAAGGCGTAACAATTGGTCTCTATTGGCCTGGAGTAACAGAGGAAGAAAGAAAGTCAGGAATAGAAGGAGGATATAGAATGTGTGACTAATTGTCTCCATGAACAACTGCCTCCTTTGCCATGAGACCAGAAGAAGTGGATGGTGCCTGACTACCATTAAAGATTCTATGGAAGAATCTTGATTAAAAGGGGGGGGGGGGGGGGATTTAGAACAGAATTTAAAATTCTCATGGACTCCAGGTTTTCTGGAGTCATGGGGGCTGGATGAACCCCTAAAACTATTGCCCTGAAATAATCTTTAAATCATAAACCAAAAATATCCCCTGACATCTTCTTAAAACCAAACAATAGTTTAGCTTAACTAGTAAAAGGTCTACTTTGAGCGTTATGCTCTTTTACACACTATATGGGATCAAAGTGACAACAGCAACTTGGAAGATTAGATGGAAACCTTAGAGGGCACTTAGTTGATGTTAATGGTGGAGGAACAACTCAGAAAAAGAGTGAGAATGGTTGCACAACTCAAAGAATATAATCAATGTCACTGAAATGTACATGTAGAAATGGTTGAGTTGGTGTATGTTTTGCTGTGTATTATATATTCTCAACAACAACAAAATAAAATTTTTAAAAATTTAAAATAAAACCTAAAAGTATTCCTTTGAAAATAGACACTTAAAGTTTGCTCGCAAAGCGTGTCATTCATTCAATATTATATTTCCTTAAATTTTACTGAATTGTAAAGCGGTTGAATAATGCAGGCAAGTATCCACTGTTGTTGTTGTTAGGTGCCATAGAGTTGATTTCAATTCATTGGTTTTCATTGGTTAAAGGATTTATTATATGACTACAAACTTGGTATTACCTTTGTTACAAGCTACTTTTGCCACGTAAAACTTTTCCTTCCTAAAAACATGGAATTTGGCTCATGGAAGAATTTGCCTCATCTTTTTCTTGTAAGAGTGCTCAGTTCCCTACCCCTCCTCCATTCACTATTATATCTGCATTTAAGAAGAGGATGTCAGCAACAACAACGACAAAGCCTTGCAAAGAAAGCAGTAATAGATCGTTATTATGTCCCTGTATTTTTCATCTCTAAGTATAAAATTTCAAGTCA
This sequence comes from Dugong dugon, assembly GCA_030035585.1. NCBI lineage: Eukaryota > Metazoa > Chordata > Mammalia > Sirenia > Dugongidae > Dugong > Dugong dugon. Next base: position 102,663,389 of record CM057461.1, read on the forward strand.
ATTATTCTCCTTGGATAGAAACCTGTGGTATGTTCCTAATGGGTTTGTAATCGAGATAGTAAACCTTGTAACTATGGTCAAGATGCCCCAGGTTTTAGTCATAAGTTACTAATGTTTGTTTTAATAACATTTGCTTTTTGGCAGCTTTTACAGCTATTTAACACTGAAATCCCATTCAGTCAGGAGGATCACTCATCTACTCTAATGACTAATGTCACCTTACATTCTTTACTATATAATTACTGGGTGTTATGTTTTATAGCAGGGCATTTAATGGGGTATTTGTTTATGCTGAATTTTATTACAAAGACAGCTGTATCTCAGAGAAGGAAGGATCCTTTTCTTTCATAGGAAGCCAGTTTGGAATTCTCTTTAAGCAGATATGTCTGTCATGTATTACCTCTGTGTTAGGCTGGGTTTCTCCGGAAAACAAAGTTCAAGACTAGGAGTTGTGTCGCAACTAGTTTATTTGGGAGTTGATCCCAGATAGCAGGAATTAAGAACTAGCGACAGTGAAGCAGGGAAGGAAGAAAAGACAATACAAGGGCCACTATCGAGTTGGTCACAGGGTAGCTAGGATGCTTTGTCAGGATTCTCCACCCATGGACTGATAAGGAGAAATTCTTGTCCATCCACTTCTAAACTCTTTGGTTTATGGTTGCCCCTGGGGCAGGAGAATGCCATTAAATCTTCTTAATTTTCAGGCTACACTTTTGTGGGTATGCCAAGAAGGTTCTTTCAGGTGTCCTACTCCATAGAATCAGAGAATAACCTTGGCAGAAAGCATAAGACACGTGGTGCATGCTTGAGGCCAGATGTCTTCAGTACAAAGGGAGTTGAAGCCCACACAGAACTGTTTACAGCAGCTGCATCTGGAATCATAGATAAAGCCAAGAGGACGTGAAGCAGGGCATAAGAAGTATCTGATGCAGTTAATTCCTTGAAATGTTCAAGTTTACTTGTACTTCATATGAAGATGAATCCATTGCTGAGTCTTCAAGATGGTTGGCATCACCCTCTACAAAAGAGCAAATGAATAAGATTTGTGGAACAAGCTACACTCCTCTGCTGCAACTGTGTCTCAAGCCATAATTGGCATTTATCTTCTGCCTTCTCCACCACTCATTCTAGGTTTTTCTCAGCCCCAGCTAGTACTTTAACTAGTCTATTGTGCTTGCCTGATGAGGTGAATCAGAACTTCATACACCAGGGGTCTGAGCTCTTAATTTTTTTGACATTGTCAGGCTTTGTTTGCTGCAGTTGATGGTCCACTGTTCTCACCAGACATGGAAACACCAAGAGACATCTCAGTGAATCCTCTAAGTTCCAGAAACACTCCTCCTGACACCATTGTACAGTAATAACCTTTGCTTCTCATGATAATTGTATCAATAATCCACATGAGAACAGTTGCTATTTTATTTGCCTGCTGGTCCACATCTTGAGTACCTACAGTTACCAAGCAATGATCATAGCTTTAATTTCAGTGATACCCTTACTAATTTTTGCTAGAGGTACATATCCCTGCTCCATCTCAAGAACCAGAATTTCTGATCCAGCAGAGCAGTGTTGCAAAACTCAGAGCACAAGTGTTGCAAATGGGTTACTTCAGGGGTTACGGCTACTTCTACCTCTTGCTTCTTAGGTCCATATAGTCTAGCTATTTGGGACACTGGGCCACATATAAGCTATTAATTCAGTGTACATACTGCATCTTGGAATACAGCACCACAACCACACAGAATTTTGTCCTCAAACTGTTGCCTTAGCTGAGACTTCCAGGATATTTCATTATTCTATTAGGTTGATAGCGTCCAGGTGATGTGTCATTTTGTATGACCAGTGGAACCCAAGGTCATGTTTCTAATGTTGCACTTTCCTCATCATTGAATTGGATCCTATGTTGCTAAATCAGGCATTATAAAAGCTTTGGGATGGTGGGGCCAGCAGAAACACCATGGAAAAGAAGGCAAACTCATATCTAGAGTTGTTATCACTTCCAGTGAAGATGAATCACTGTTACCTCCAGAATGGAAAGAGTCCAGTGTAGTCAATTTGCCATCAAGCACCTGGCTAATCACCTTGAGTGATACTATCATATGAAGGGCTCAATGTCAGCCCCTGCAGCTGGAAATTTGGGCAATCAACCGTGCTAGAAGTTACATCAGCCTTGGTAAGAGGGAGCCATCTGTTGTACACTTGCATTGTCTCCATCCCTGTAATTGTGGCCACTCCATTAATGGGCCTGTTATGCAAGTTCTTAGTGATTGGAGACAGTGGACTTCAATAGATTAAGTTGTCTGGTCTATGACATACTCTCTGGTAGACATTAAGACAAGACACAAAGCTCTGCATGCTTTCTGCTTACTCCCATCAGCCCATTCACATTCACCAAACTTCCTTGTCTCCAATCTTCCAGGCTATCGCCTTCCAGGTCTCTGACCAATACGCAAAGTCATTCTCCACTGTCTGGAAACAAGTCTATATCTTTATCTCAGACTACACTGCTCTGTAAGTTGTCATTGTTGTTGGCTGCTGTAGAGTTGATTCCAACTCATAGTGCCCCTGTGTGTGCAGAGTAGAACTGCTCCATATGATTTTCAAGGCTGTGACCTTTCAGAAGCAGATTGCCAGGCCTATCTTCTGAGATGCCTCTGGGTGGGTTCAAACCACCAGCCTTTCAGCTAGTAGCTGAGTGCTTAAATGTTTGTGCCACTCAGGGACTCCCTACTCTGTACAAAGTGAACAAAATAAGTTTATGTATCTCTGCACCCTGGGACAATTTCTCCTCATCACTGTCACAGAATCAACTCAGGGTGAGCCTAAGGTGTATTTCATTTTTGGTGCTCACCAAGATAGTAAGCTGACTCAGCCTGAGTTTTTTTCTCATCCTTCATTAGCTAGCTTTAGAGGACTCTCATGAGGCTACAGGCACACATTCAGGGAGAGGCAATGGTGTAACAATAATATGTAAAATGGGAGTTTGAGCCACCTATTCTTATAATTCACTTAGATCTTCTCAACCTGCTTGGGATAAGTTCTGAATAGAGCATTTACATCCATGGGTTGCTGCTCAATCTTAAGATTCAGTAGATTTGACAATACCTGTCTCATGATGGGAAGTTGATGTCACTTGATGTCTTATGGTCAGATACTCAGTATCTCATTTGACCCAGAAGCTGTTTTTCAATTGCTGAGTATTTCTTTGCTGGCAAAGGCTAGGCCTTCCTCCAGAATCCTAGGGACCTGTGCTGCAATACTCTTATTAGGCCCTGCCAGAAACTCCATGGCAGACTTATATTCCAATTTCTCATTGAATCTGCTAAGTCATATGGCCCAAGAATCAAGGAGCTTGCACCATAGCCTGGACCTACTGCAGACATTCATAAGTTATGGATAGCTACCCCAGTGTATGAATGGCATCCAAAAATACTCGTACTGCCCAAAGTACTGACTCACAAGGTGATGAAGGTGAAAGAATTGTCATCATATCACTATATAAGAATATCTAAGTGCAACCAAGATTCCATAATTTTGAGCAAATAAACAGTTGCTGTTTTAAGCAACAAAGTTGGGGGCTAGTTTGTTATAGAGTGAGTTGATTGATAAAAGTGATTGTCTACAAATATAATTCAATGGCTTGATTTTTATGAGAAATGATGACATAATAGAACGTAAAGTTTAACCACAATAAAATGCTTTTTAAGTGGTTGTAGAACCATTGTTAATAGTGTCAGCTTCTGTAAAAATAGCTTTGGGGAGGTGTCTGACCTCCTCCGACCCCACAAGGGGGAAGGAGAACCAAGATCAGCAGCTCAAGGCTGATTCCTACGAGACGGAGATGAGACAAGCCTCTTCTCTCCACCATCTTTACCAATTCTAACACCAACCATCCCTCCCAACAGCACTCTTTACTGGGTTCGACAATTCACTGCAATGGCCACACAGCACTCGCAGACCACATTCACAATTATGGGGTTTATTAGGGAAGTAACAGTTACAATTCAGGCTCAAGAATACCCAAGATACAATTCTTCCATCAGGACAGCCTTTTCCCAGCTGTGCTTGCAGGCACACCTCTCCCTGGTCCTAGGCCCTCCCCAAAGTCACTCAGCTTTCTCTCTCCATGGGCTGGGAAGCCTACCATGCCTTTCCTGCTGCCGAGTCTCTCCTGCCACTGCTTCTCACCATCTTCAGGGTTACAGCTTGGTCTCTCTCTCTCGGTCTCTTGCTTCCAGGAGCTTCTCAGTGCAGGGATCCCAGATCCAAAGGAAATGCTCTCTGTTCCCGGCCCTTCTTCCTTGGTGGTGGTAGAATCCTCCTCTCTGCTCTGGAATTGGCTCTTTTTTAAGGCAAAATTGGCCAATCACCTTAGTGGACCACAATTACCCTATCACACAGTCCCACCTAGTCACCTGGGTGGGAGTTACAAGACCATGGCTAGAAAGGCCACACTAAAGTAATCAATTACCCCGCAGCTTCTAATAACTAATTACCAAGCACTAGCTTCTTATAGGCTTGTAGAGAAAATGCAGGTAGTGGCATTTTATCTGGTCATGTGGCTTTTGTTTATAGAAATAGCTGCTTAACAAAGTTAACTACCAGGAAGGGTGCCAGGTTACATGGAAACATACCAGAGTCTTCGAATCACTTTGGGCTTTCACCCAAAGTTTTTGCAACGTTAGGTGGAGGCAACATAATTTGGCTTGAAAAGTTACAAGGGAAAAAATGACAGAAAATGCTCATGGAACAGTATGTTCAGAGTCTTCAGGATAGTATCTGTGTTGGCCCTTGAAAATTAGAGAAAATTGTATTCTGTGCTATTTTTGTAAAATAGTTTGAGGACCAATGGAATCCAGGACTGTCACAGATCACTGTTAGGACAGGAGCTATACAGGTTCTAAAACAAAAGTTCAGCTGTAAGACATAAGAGCAGATAGAGTAACAGTTGGGAAATCTAAATATTTCAGAGGGTTTTGGCACTTCAGTAGTTTCTGGGGGAAAGAAAAGAAATTTAATTCCTGTGCCATTGATGGAAAAGCTCACAAATGACCTAAAAATATTGTGTTTGTCATATTTTCATTGCAGACAGTATTTTTCTATTTGTTTCTACAAGTTGAAGATGAACTTTCAAGTTAAAAAATCATTAGTTAAGAAAATATGTGAAGTCCTCATTGCTTTCAATTTTGGAATGAATTATTCTAGCAATTTTTTTTAATATTGAAAAATGTACAAATCAGAAAATGTTATTATTTCTGAGAATTCTTCTTACAGATCAGAAGATACTTGGTTTTTTGCGTAAGGGGAGCATAAGATTCCCAGACCTGCCTTCATCAAACCATTTCTTAGTTTATTTTTTCTCCCAAAATATGTAAATAAGAAGGTTTAATTCATTGATTCTTTGTTCCCCCCTCCCTTTACATAATTAAACCCAAAGATAAGCATAATGTATTTACTTTAAAGCTGCACAATGCTAAATCTGTTCTGTCCTGGATTAAACATTAATTTGAATTCCTTCAATTAAATTAAATTTTAAAAGTTTAATATAGTTTATTATTTCTTTTCTCTTTTTTTTTCTTTGACCTTGTCAAGTAGTGTTAACTTCCCAGTATTGTGTACTGTCCTACCCTTCACCAAAGTTACCGCTCATCTACTATCTAGTTAGTGTTTTTCCCTTTCTACCCCTCCACTCCATCATAACCATCAAAGATTGTTTATTTCTGTGTGAAAACATTTTCACACATTTCTGTGTGGAAACATTTTATAATAATGGTCTCATACAGTATTTGTCCTTTTGTTATTGACTGTTTTCACTCAGCATAATGTCCTCTAGATTCATCCATGTTGTAAGATGTTTCGCAGATTCATCATTGTTCTTTATTGTAGTATGCCATTGTGTTTATGTACCATAGTTTGTTTATCCATTCTTCTGTTGGTGGGCACTTAGGTTTTTTCCATCTTTTTGCTATTCTGAATAACGCTGCGATGAACATGGGTGTGCATATGTCTATTTGTGTGACAGCTCTTTTTTCTCTAGTATATATTCCTAGGAGTGGGATTGCTGGATCATAGGGTATTTCTGTTTCTAGCTTTTTAAGGAAGCATCATTTTGTTTTCCAAAATGGTTGTACCATTTTACATTCCCACCAGCAGTGCATAAGCGTTCCAAGCTCCCCACAACCTCTCCAGCATTTTTTTTTTTTATTTGTTGATCTGTGCCAGTAATGTCGGGGTGAGATGGTATCTCATTGTAGTTTTTCATTTCTCTAATGGCTAGTGATGGTGAGCATTTCCTCATGTGTCTGTTAGCCACCTGAGTATCTTCTTTGGTGAAGTGTCTGTTTATATTCTTTGCCTATTTTTTAATTGGATTATTTGTCTTTTTATTGTAGAGGTGTTTGGTTTTCCTATAGATTTTATACCTTTGTTGGATATATCAGAGGCAAATTTTTTTTCCCAGTCTGTAAGTTCTCTTTTTACTCTTTTGGTGAAGTCTTTTGATGAGCATAAGTTTTTAATTTCTAGGAGATCTCATTTATCTAGCTTATCTTCTGGTGTTTATCTATTGTTAATCATGGTTTGTATGCTGTGTATGATGTGTATTAGGGCCCCTAGTGTTGACCCTATTTTTTATTCCATGATCTTTATAGTTTTTCATTTTATATTTATGTCTTTGATCCATTTTGAGTTAGTTTTTGTGTATGGTGTGAGGTATGAGTCCTGTTAAAATTTATTATTTCTAAATCTGTGCTGGATTAACTACAGAAACAGAATCTGATGAAAAACAAGTTATATCAAACTCTAGGTTTTAAGTGATAAATATTTTTTCATAGTTATTTTAGAAACTGTATGTTCAGTTATTACTTTTTCATAGTACTTAAAATCTTGGAAATTTTTTTAGTTTTCAGAAATGTCTAATTTATGATTAGGAACATGAATAACACTCAAATATTTCCCAATGTCTCCTATTTTGTCCATTTTTTCACAGTTTCCTTTAAATAGAATTTCCCACCCTATATAAAATACCATTGGGATAACACATATTTCTTTATCTTCTAAATACAAACAAAATTATTTTTCCAGTGTAAAACAATCAAATGATGCTGAAAATTTCAGTGATAAGAGAAAGTAGCTGGGATGTTTTTCAAATGCAAGCTCTTGGATTTTGTATAGTACTTATTGGTGAGTACTGCTAATTTTGCTGGAATCAAAAACAGGATAAACTAAAGGTTATTAGTAGTTGCCACTGTAAGAAGTTAGATTGCTTTCACAAAAGACATGATTTGGAAATGGTATATAATATACTTATGATTATTAATTCATTTATTATTTATTATGTTCATCAAGCATACAAATTTATTGAATTTATTTATTAAAAGTTAAATACTTCTGAGAGAGTAATAATTTTTTACTTTGATGAACCCAATCTGACTCAAAAGTACAGGCGTTAGAGGGAACACTTCTTAAATTATTTTGTTTAGCGTTTCTTTTGTATGAACAAAATCATTACAATTAAATACTTTTGTCATAAACATTGCTCAGTATTCACTCATGCTTACATTTCTAAATAAATGAAAGAGATATAATAATTTAATGAAGAAAAAAATAACAGAATGTTACAAGGGACCAGATAGTATCAGGATTTTGATTTACCACACTCAAACTGTGGCCTCTATATCTATATCAGGCAAGGTAGGCTAAGTTATGCTTCAAACTATGGCTACTATATCTGCATCAACCAAGGTAGGCTAAGTTATATCTGTTGTTCAGTGCCACCTTATCTTCCCTCCAGGTCCTAGGTTGATCCTAGGCCTCCATCTTGAACAGATATGACAAACCAGACAAGCTTTTAAAGCTCCTGCCCAAAGTGATTTATGTCCGTTCTGTCTTCATTTCACGGGACTAAGGAAGTCACAGAGCCAATAGAGCAGAGTCCTGTAATTCTCCCATGTGTAGGGTCACTGCAGGGAGAGACATCAATATACCAATATAAAGCCCACCACAGCCCCAACACAAGTAAACATTCAAATAACCTGATATACCATGATTAATCTAAATAAAGGGTTGTTGGGATTGTTGCCATTGTTTACGTGAAATAAAATTTTATTAAACCATTCCAAAGAGAAAAGCACATTTAACATAATTTATTGTGTACTTGTAATTGATGATAACATAACGACTCAGTTTGTGTGTGTGTGTGGGTGTGGGTGTGGGTGTGTGTGTGCTTCAGGTGAAAGTTTAGAGAGCATATTAGTTTCTCATTCAATAATTTATACACAAACTTTTCCATGACATTAGTTGCAATCCCTGCAATGTGTCAACGCTCTCCTAATTTCCATCCTGAGTTCCCCCTTTCCATTCTTCTGGTTTTCCTGCTCCTTCTTGCCTTCTCATTTTTGCTTTTGGGCAAATGTTGCCCTTTTGGTCTTGTATAGTTTATTGTTCTAAGGAGTACTTTCCTCTCAGGTATTATTGTTTAATACAGGCCTGTCTATTATTTGGCTGAAAGGTGATCTCTGGGAGCAGTTTCAGATTCAGGCTAGAAGGGTGACTAAGGACCATAGTCTTAGGGGTTCCTCCACTCTCTATCAGACCAGTAAGTCTGGTCTTTTTTATGAATTTGGATTTTGTTCTACATTCTTCTCCCGCTATGTCTAGGACCCTCTATTGCGATCCTGGTCAGAGGTCAGTAGTGGCAGCTGGGCACCATTTACCATTTAGTTCTTCTGGTCTCAGGCTAGTGGATTCCTGTGGGCCATTAGTCCTATGGACTAACTTCTTCCTTGAGACTTTAGTTTTCTTTATTTTCCTTTACCCTGGATAAGAGGAGACCAAGCTATTATCTTAGATGGCTGCCAGCAAATTTTAAGACCCCAAACACTACTCACCAAAGTAGAATGTAGGACATTGACTCTATGAGCTATGTTATGCCAATTGACCTAGATGTCCCCCGAGACTATGGTCCCTAGCCCTGAAGCCCAGAAACTCAGTCCCATGATGTGTTTGGTTACGTCTAAGAAGCCTCCCTGACTGTGCTCTCTGTGTACTCCATGGTATATATGACTATACTTGCAGCACAGACAAATATGCATGCAGAAATATCCACAACTTAGTCTATAAATGCACATGGGTGTACTCCCATATACACTCCCATACCTACTCAGCATACATATCTGCCTATGTATCTATTCATAAATTATTGTTCGTTATTACTGTTGTTGCAGGGTTGTATATGTTGTAGTATTTAGCATAGTTGCCTTTAATTCTTGCGTACCTCTCAGTGTCTTTCTTTGCCTTAGTCATGTTGTGCTGATTTCCCCCATATTGTGTATTGCCTTTCCCTTCACCAAAGTTAACATGTGTCTACTACCTAGTTAGTGGTTTTCCCTCCTTTCCCCTCCCATCCCTAGTAACCATCAAAGAATATTAGTTTCTGTATGTAAACCTTTTTTTAACTTTTTATAATAGTAGTCTCATACAATATTTGTCCTTTTGTGACAGACTCAGCATAATGTCCTCCAGGCTCATCCATGTTGTGAGATGTTTCACAGATTCGTCATTATTCTTTATTGTTGCATAATATTCCATTGTGTATATGTACCACAGTTTCTTTTATCTATTCATCCATTGATGGGCATTTAGTTTGTTTCCATCCTTTTGCTGTTGTGAATAATGCTGCAGTGAACATGGGTGTTCATATGTCTATTCTTGTCACAGTTCTTTATTTCTCTAGGATATATACATAGGAGTGGGATTGCTGGATCATATTATATTTCTATTTCTAGCTTTTTAAGGAAGCACTATACTGTTTTCTATAGTGGTTATACCATTTTACATTCCCACCAGCAGTGTATAAGAGTTCCAATCTCCCCACCTCACCGACATTTGTTGTGTTCTGATTTTTGGATCAGTGCCATTCTTGCCAGGGTGAGCTGGTATCTAATTGTAGTTTTGATTTGCATCTCTCCAATGGCTAATGATCATCAAGATCTCTTCATGTGTTTGTTAGCTGCCTGAATGTCTTCTTGGCTGAAGTGTCTCACAATGTCCTTTGCCCTTTTTTTAATTGGGTTGTTTGTCTTTTTGTTGAGGTGTTGAAGTTTTCTATAAATTTTAGAGATTAGACCCTTGTCAGATATGTCATAATCCAAAACTTTTTCCCAGTCTGTAGGGTCTCTTTTTACTCTTTTGGATAAGTCTTTTGATGAGCATAAGTGTTTAATTTTTAGGAGATCCCATAGTTTATTTTGAACTGTCTGTGAATTTTTAGTTATGTTTGGTATTCTATTTATGCCGTATACTCAGCACCCTAGCATTGTGCCTACTTTTTCTTCCATGATCTTTATAGTTTTAGGTTTTATATTTAGGTCTTTTATTCATTTTGAATTGGTTTTTGTGTATGGTGTGAGGTATGGATCCTGTTTCATTTTTCTGCAGGTGGATATCCAGTTTTTCCAGCACCATTTGTTAAAGAGACTGTTTCTTCTCTATTTAATGGACTTTGACCCTTTGTCAAAGATCAGCTGTCCATAGGTGGATGGATTTACTTCTGGGCTCTCAATTCTATTCCATAGGTCTATGTGTCTGTCGTTGTTCTAGTACCAGGCTGTTTTGACTACCATGGTTGAATAGTAGGTTCTGAGATCTGTGAGGCCTCCTACTTTGTTCTTGTTCTTCAATAATGCTTTACTTATCCAGGGCCTGTTTCCTTTCCATAGAGTTGGTGATTAGTTTTTCCACTTCATTAAAGAACGTTGTTGGAATTTGGATTGAAACTGCATTGTATTTTTAGATCGCTTCGTGTAGTATTGACATTTTCACAATGTTAAGTCCTCCTATCCATGAGCATGGTATGTTTTTCTATTTATGTAGGTCTCTTTTGGTTTCTTGCAGTAGTGTTTTGTAGCTTTCTTTGTATAAGTCTTTTACGTCCCTAGTTAGGTTTATTCCTAAGTACTTTATCTTTTTGGGGGGAGGATGCTATTGTAAACAGTATTATTTTCCTGATTTCCCTCCTGAAGTTCTCTTTGTTGGTGTAGAGGAATCCAACTAATTTCTGTACATTGATCTTGAGCCCTGTCATTTTACTGATCTTTCTATTAGTTCCAGTAGTTTTATTGTGGAAACCCTGGGATTTTCTATGCATAGGATCATATCCATCTGCCAATAGGGATAGTTTTACTTCTTCCTTACCAATTTGGACACCCTTTATTTCCCTCTCTTGCCTTATTACTCTAGCGAGGACTTCAAGTACAATATTAAATAAAAGTGGTGATAAAGAGCATCCTTGTCTGGCTCCTGTTCTCAAGAGGAATGCTTTCCTTCTCTATTGAGAATAATATTGGCTGTTGGTTTTGTATAAATGCTGGTTTTATGTATTTTGGAGCTCTGTTTTTGGGTGCATAAATATTTATTATAGTTATATCCTCTTGATCCTTTAATCATTATATAGTGCCCTTCCTTGTCTCTTGCGCTGGATTTTGTCTTAAAGTCTATTTCATTAGAGATTAATATTGCCACTCCTGCTCTTTTTTGGTTACTGTTTGGTTAATATGTTTTTTCTATCCTTTGCTTTTTAGCTTATTTTTATCTTTGTGTCTAAGGTGTGTCTCAATATGTTGTTGGCAACATATTGACGAGTCATGTTTTTCTTAATCCATTCTGCCACTCTCTTTCTCTTGACTGGTGCATTTAAACCATTTACATTCAGTGTGATTATCGATAGGTATGAATTTACTGCTGTCATTTTATTATGTGTGTACATGTGTGTATGTGTGTGTTTGTGGTGTTGACAGTTACTTTGTTCTGCTTACTTTTCTTTAGTGAGTTTTCTTTGTGTATGGATTTTCTTTTCTTTTTTTGTTGTTGTTGATTTTGTGTTTACTGAGTCTATATAATTTTCTTCTTTTTTATTTTGGTGAGTAGGTTTGTTAGTTTTCTTTGTGGTTACCCTGAAATTTACCTTTATCTTCCTAAGTTTAAAACAGACTGTTCTATTTTGATAATGCTTTGACTTCCTCTCCTTATGGAGGTTCTGTAACTACACCATTTATTCCCTCTTTTTCATTCTGAAGCTGTCATCTTTCAAAGATTGATATCTTTGGTTCCCTGTTTTCAGTCTTGTAGCTTTATTTTGTTTTTGAGAATTCTTTATCTGGGTTGGTATCTGGGTAATGCTGTCAAGTGTCTTAATCTCAGGTTATTTTCTGATGTTGTTGGTTCTTTGTCCGATGGACTCCCTTTAATGTTTCTTGTAAGATTGGTCTGGTTTTAACAAATTCCCTTAATTTTTGTTTATCAGGGAATGTCTTAGTTTTGCTATCATATTTGAGAGACAATTTTGCTGGATATATAATTCTTGGTTGGCAATTTTTTTCTCTCAAAGTCAATGTTATCCCATTGACTTCTTACCAGTATGGTTTCTGCCAAGAAATCAGAGCTTAGTCTTATTGGTTTACCTTTGTAGGTGAGAGTTTGTTTTTCTTGAGTTGCTGTCAAGATATTTTTTTTTGTTTTTATTTTTTGTTTTGGAAAGGTTGATTATGATATGTCTTGGTGACTTTCTTTTGGGATTGATCTTGTATGGGGTTCTCTGAGCTTCTTGGATGGTTATCTTCTCAACTTTCATGATATTAGAGAAGTTTTCTGCCAGCAAATCTTCAAAAATTTTTTTTTTTTTTTTTTTTTTGTCTCCTTCTATTCTGGAATTCTGACCACACATAAATTATTTATCTTGATAGTGTCCCACATAACTCTTAGGCTTTCTTCATTTTTCTTCATGGTTTTTTCTGATTGTTCTTCAAACAAATTAGTGTCAAGGGATTTGTCCTCTATTTCACTGATTTTGTCTTTCTATTGATTCAATTCTACTTTTATGCCCCTCCATTGAGTTGTCTGCTTTTGAAATTTTATAGTTAATCTTCTGGATTTCCAATTGCAATTTTTGTATGGTTTCTAATTGTCTACTTATTTTGTCATTTTGTTCTTGTTTGTTTTCCTGAATTCTTCTAGAGTTTTGTCTGTTTTCTTTGATTTTTTTTTCTGTTTTCTTGATCTCTCTTGATCTCTTGGAAGAACCATATGTAAGTATTTTGGATTCCTTATCAGGTACTTCCATTACCATTTCTTCCTCAGGAAGGTTTTCTGCCTTTAATTCTGTCACTTGCCTGAGGTATCTTGTCCTGTTTCTTCAAGTGATTTGATATTGTCTTTCTGTGGCATTAAAGTGGTATTATATTTATTGATTGATTGTATATTTGTTTGCTGAATCCTGGTTTTTGTTTTGTTTTGTTTTGATATATCTGACTGGAAGGGACAGGTGTGCTATGCTGGCTGCTAGTTTGGCAACACCAGGGTGCTCACCACCTGGCTCTGGTGGGCATGGTAGCAGCTGGCAGTGTGGGTGGAGGGATCTCTGTTCGCTGGTTGTGTGGGGCAGCTGAATATGGGCTGGGTGGGTGTTGGCCACCATCTGTCATCTGTTCATTGGCACAGGAGTGGGCGATGGCACTTGCTGAGTGGGTGGGGCTGTATGTGTGGTGATTGTGGCAGAGCAGCAGAGGCTCAGGAGCACACTCTTCTCTGCTTGCCTTGGGTGGGTGGGGTCACCAGAGTGGTTCTGTGCCACTCAGAGAGCCAGGTTTGTTGGGGGGCGTGAAGTCAGGGAGCAGGGTCAATGGAACAGTCCAGTGCCATTCAGGGGGGTGGGGTGACAGGTGAGGGTTGGGATTCATAATGACTCATTTAAAAGTATCATTCAGCTCTTTGATAAACACTGTTGAGTCTGAAACTAGAGGTCATGTTATTCAACAACATATATCATCCTGCATATCAATTACATCTACTTTTAAGTTAGTTCAAAAGTGTTGAGAATATGGTAAACTTTCAGCAATAGGTAGCTATTTATGTCCAAATCAGATGCTTGAATTATAGGAGCTAGCAGTCAAAGAAATCAGTGTGAAATAAATGCTTTTTGGGGGTGGCGAAAATGAGGTAAGGGTTGAAAAATGTTTGCATTTGGCAATAAAACTATGTTAATAAGTTTATTCCTTTTCCCAATGGTAGATGAATATATGTGTCTTACATCATCAAATAAATTTGTGCTCTATCCATGGTATGAGTGTGTGTGTGTATGTATATATAGATATACATATACAGTTGGCCCTCCATATCCATGGGTTCTGCATCCACAGATTCAACCAACCATGAATCAAAAATATTAGAGGAAAAAAACAGACTTTTTTCCTTGCCATTATTCTCTAAACAATACTGTAAAACAACTATTCACATAGAATTTACATTGTATTAGGTATTATAAGTAATCTAGAGATGATTTAAAGTATATGAGAGGATATACATAAGTTATATGCAAATACTATGCCATTTTATACAAGCAACTTGAGCATCTGTGGATTTTGGTATCCACGGGGTGTCCTGGAACCAATCACCTGCAAATACTAAGGGATGACTGTATATATATATATATATATATATATATATATATATATATATATATATATATAGTTGAGTGCTGCCAAGCTGATATATATATATACCACCTTTAAAGATATAAAGTGCATACATATTGAGCCTGATTTTGTTGGACTGTCAGGAAATGCTCTACAATTATATACAGTAGGGAGCCTTTGTTGCAGAAATAACAATTATTTTCTGGAATACAAATTTTTGGCACAAGAAATTATGATTTTTTTCTATCAAATTTCATAAATTATACCCTTTTGGGATACACAATAAAGAGATAATATTAGATAGGATGGAAGAAGGAATGAGGGCCCTTAATGTAAATTGCTCAATAGCAAAAAGAACTTTTTGCTTGGGAAAAAAGCCATCTGTATTTTCAGAATGAAGTATAAATCTCATTTTTAATGCTCTAGATTTGTTGCAACAAGTAAAAACTACTTTAATTTTTGCAAAAGTACCAACTAATGTCAGTGAAAAATGATTGCAATTCAAGTCTATGTATGTAGCTATCATGGCAAAGTAATTTTACAGAGCATAGTGTGTTTTTTTTTTACTTTGAAGACATTGGTTTTAAGTTCTATTTTTCTAATGTACAGCATATTGGTTTAAAACAAACAAAAAGACTCTCAAGCAACATTCCCAGTAAACTAAGTTGCAATTAGCTGCCACTCCTGGGAAATATTCTGGTATATGTTGCTGGCATTTGAAGAATTTACACCTTCTGAGGAAACGCAGGAAAATTCTGTCAAACAATTAAACTGATTGGAATTTCCAAGAATGTAAAAAACAAAATGAGAAAATGTTAGAAAAGAATGGCAAATAGCTTTGTATACAGCTGTGAATTAGCCTGGAAAAAGTAAAAGATTTTTTGGACCTTGTATAAACTTCTTTTTTTTTTCTTTAAAAAAGACTATAATCCCAAGTCTGGTAAAAATCTTTAGTACTAATTTTTTTAAGTGCCCATGCTACAGTTGGAAAATGTAATTAATTAAATGACCTCTAAGATAGCAAAAGAAGGGAACACTTGGTATTAATATTTTTTAATAAATGAAGTGGTTATTAAATCTGTGAATTCTATACATCTGACAACCAAATCGGTTGACATAACATATGGCTATGTTACTGTTAAATAATGTAGAAAATAATAAGAAGAGAACAAATATTTAGATCAAAGGTAAACTAGAAGAAATTGGCATTTATAAGATTAAATTAGGATCAACTCTAATGACATCATTTGAAAGAAAATTATCCAGTGCAAGGAAAAGGTAAAGCCCTGCTTTGCTGTATGTTGCCCTTCCAAGGTAAATATATCTCAAGGAACCATAAAAAATGAGAAAATCTTGGAATCTCAAGGATATAAAATAAACCTTTAGCTGCTAAATGAAAGGTTGGCAGTTTGAATCCACCCAGAGGTTCCTCAGAAGAAAGGATGGTCAATCTACTTCTGAAAGATTAGTCATTGAAAAACCCGTGGAGTACAGTCCTAATGTGAAACACATGGAGCCCCCATGAGTTGGAATTGACTTGATGGCAACTGGTTTGGTTTTTTTGTTCTCATTTAAAAGACTATGTGTTTGGTAGTCTTTAAGCAAGAGAAAATACTATGAGTTACATGTTTCCTATGCCAAATATTCTTATGCCAACATTCCCAAATATGGGTTCATTTTGTTCACATGCTCTAATTTACATAGAAATTATAAGCTCATTAAAGTTATGCTTCTCAAACTTTTCCACTAATACACTCCTAAAGAAAGAATATAGAGCTCTGAAAGTCTGGGGAAGGGTCAGAGCTAAAGATATAGATTTAGGAATCTTCAGGATTTAGATAGTATTTAAAACATGAGGTTGAATTTTTGCCATTAAAGGTGTAATTTCCATCACATATATAAGAAATGTCACACAGTCATGATCCTCACAATCAACTTGCTTTATTCAGTTTTTAAATTTTACTGTATCACAGTGATTTTTTCCGTATTTGAAAGACTTTTCCTTGGCGACTGATGATTGAGGCTCTTGAGCTTTGAAATGATATCTACTCAATGAGTTCATTCTTTATTAATAAGGTGACAAATGGATGCCCATTCACCCAATCAGATTTTGACCTTTTTCCATGAAGATAAGTAACAATAAAAGCCTGAATTCAAAAACTCTGACTTAGTAAGTGTATACCTTCCAGTTGAAAAAGTGTTCCAAGTCACTTCCTATAAATTATAAATTTGGTTAAAAGATAAAACAGCTTGACTTTCTTTTTTTTTTTTTAACAATATATATCATTGTTACTGCTTCATTGATCACACTGAGAAAATTGAGAGGAAAATAAACTCGAAACAAAATCATTTTCAGTGAACGTGATAGTGGCTGCCAGGGCATATAGGGAGCATGTCAGCAATCTTGCAGATATGCCTGTTTTATATATATATACGTATCAATATCTTTAACAAATTTTTCCAAAATGAGGTGCAAATTTTTGTTAAGAAATTATAAGCACTTCTCTGATAAACGATTAATCTTTGTTACATATTCTATACCAACCACAAATATTTTTCTTAAAATTTTATTTGCTTTCAATTTCACCATAAATAAATTTCAAATCTGTGTAGACATTTGTTTTACTTTCGATATGATTTCCTTTGCATTTTTGCTTTAAAATAAATTCCTTACACATTAGAGATAGTTAACTTTCACCTGTCTTGCTTATTTTTGAAAGAAGTTCTTTTAAAAAATGTAGCTGTATAATCCATTGACAATGTTTACTTCCCTCATAATTTATTTGCATGTATAGTGTAAAGTGACTCAAGTAGTCAATCATTCAATCCACTTGGTGAATAATCATCACTTCTATATGGTTTTATGATGATCTTTTTTATTGTTTATTATCTTCCTTTTTAAAATAAGTATATTTCAGAGTTATCAATTCCATTTCTTTGACATTGCACCCAACAGTACTGTTTGCATTATTTTAACCATATAATTTATTATAATTACTAGAAGAGCAAATTTTCTGGCCAGGTTTTCTTTTTCAAACACTTCTTAATTTGCTCTGTTGTCTTCAGGCAGTTAGTGTCATATGAGGACAACTTGATTTTGATCATGGCAAATAATCTGCTTTACCTCCCTGTTTATATCTTTTTCTTGAGAACTTTTTTTAAAATCATACTTATTTTTTCATTAATTTGCCAGTCACATTAAAAATATGTTTAATGTACACTTAAACATTTTTTAACTCAAAAAGGTTATTATTATGAATGTTCATGTCTTTGAAGATTGTTTCAGTTCTATTTTTCATCTTCAGTAAATCTCACTTTACTGTAAAATTGTTCTTCCCCATTTTTCATATCTATCATTTTCATCTCAAAATTTCCCTCCATTTTTTCCTCTGTATTCTTAGAAATTGCAGAATTTTCCGTCTCCATTGTTGGTATAATTTTTTGCAGTGTTAATTCTGCTTTTTTCTTTCTCTAATAAAGATTTTAATTCTGTTGTTATGTATAGAGTTTCTCTGCATCATTTTCCTACCTTTGCCAGTCTTATGTACATCTAACTATATATAAGCCCTTTTAAAAAAAAAAATCGAATCTTCCATTTCTGACCATATAAATTCCAAGTCTTCTTTCATTGAGAAGGTAAAACAAGTGCATTCCTGGTAAAAATTTACTAGAAATTAACATTTCTTACAAAAATCATTTTTTTCATAGATATGCTCTTTCTTTGTACCCTTAAAGCACTGATTTTTCTCTTGTAGTTTGCAGACTCTTTTTATAGGACCCCAGTTTTTATATATACTTCTAACAGTTTTTTAAAACCTTCAAACCTTCCAAACTGACAAATTTCAAGCTGACATACTCTCTCTCGCCTAAAATTGTTTTTGAAAGATACACGTGTCAAATGTTTTCTATTCTATGTTCCTCTAATTATTGTTGTTGTTGTTGTGCACCATTGAGTTGATTCTGATGCATAGCAACCCTATAGGATATAGTAGAACTGCCCCATAGAGTTTCCTAGGCTGAAATCTTTAAGGAGCAGATCCATAGGCCTTTTCTCCCACAGAGCAGCTGTTGAGTTCACCGACCTTTCATTTAGCAGCCAAATGCTTATATTGTACTACCAGGGCTCCTTTCTAATTATAAAAAGGTGCATTTATTCATGAGAATTTCAGAATAGTTTGTTCTTCTTCTTTTACTCTAATGTGGGCCTGTATCTATATTTCTTTAGAAGAGTGAATCATTCCTTGTGTTCTTTTTAATCTCTAGTCACTTCTAAACTTTTAATCAGCAAGTAAAATCTATCATTTTCTTGAGCTGGACTTACTGTCTTCCTAGAAGTGTATGGTGGCAGGAGGAGATGGGTGTGAAAGGGATGTGATTGGCCTTGGTGGCCCCAGAAAACAGTTCCCATAAAGTAGACTGATGGTTACAAGGGTTGGGAAGGAGCAGCGTAGGCCAAAACCTTTTAAAAAGGAGGAGTTAGTAGGGGATTTCTTAACACTCATCCTTTCTCTAGATCTAGGAATGTATTAGCGTCTAATCTTCATCCAGGTGATCTGTGAAGTATTTAAGGGGTAATTATTACTAATCGAGGCAAGCTCATTGATTGATATCCTCATTTTCCAGTGCTACTAGGACTTGATTTCTTCGGTATTTTCATGAATGTTTCAGTAGAAAAGTGTTGATCAAGTATGTACTTAACTAGCAGGTTAGTCCAGAGTCTTCCTTTTAATAGATTGTATTTTAAAATTTAAATTTCAGCCATATTAAATGGTATTTTTTCTTGTTTTAGCCATTGTGACAACAAAGTTTGACAGTGGAAAGATAATGATGTCAATATAAATTATTTTTATTTCATGTGTTCAAGTACTTTGTCTAGATTTTTAGCTGTGTATCATTTCATTGTCTTTGTATATATTTTTGATAGTTTTTAGTCGTTAAAAATTAGGTTAAACAAATTATTTACACTGCCCTACTCCATAGTTTCCATTTGAAATATTGCTACCCTGATATCTTTGTCTTTAAGTTTCTAATATCCAAAAAATGAAAACAGGTTAAAACAATTTCAGTAGGTAAATGATAAAATGGGTTGAAATAGTACAGCAAACTTTTATGTAGTACATATTTCTGGATAATTTTAGGATGATTTTTGGTAGTAATTACTAATAGCTGCTTTACTTTACAGTATAAAATGCTTGCCATTACTCTAATTCTTAATAAATTATAAAAGGGTCACTTCTAATTAAATGAAATGTATTACAAATATAAATCATGATGCATATCCTTAAGGCATATATTGTGTGAGATTTTTAAAAGATTAAGTTTTTCAAAATATGGGTTAATATTTTATTTGCAGATTTTTTTTAATTTTATAAATTTTCTCATCTAATATTAGGTAGTTTTAAAATCACTTTTTAACTTCTTTTTTAAAATTCTAGTAATTTCCTAACATTTCATTTCTGTAAAATTTCATCCACTTAGCAATTTAAAAAAACCTATTGCCACCAAATCAATTCTGACTCATAGTGACCCTATATGACAGAGTAGAACTGCCCCACAGAGTTTCCAAGGGACAGCTGGTGGATTTGAACTGTCAACCTTTTGGCTAGTGGTCATAGGTCTTAACCACTGCACCACCAGGCTCCACTTAGCAATTTACTCTCCAGTTATTGCTAACCTATTCCCAGATAGCTCCAAAGAACCTAGAAAAAAATCTGGCTCATAGTACAAATTATTTTTTAGTTAATAAGTAATTTCTATACTTTTTCCTACATTCCAACAACTCTTACATTACATTGTTACTGAGAAACAACCTTTAATATAAATGAATGTTCCAGGAAACTAAAGCCTTACCATTCAGTCACCGTCAATTTTATTGTGGTCGCTACTAACCATGAATTTCAGATTTTTAAGTAAAATGGCCTACGCTTTTCTGTTACCTGTATTAGTTAGATGAACACTTTATTAAGTATTCTGCTGTTTTTTAAATAAATAGTATAACATATAACTTTGCAAAGTGACAAATTTATCTCTTTACTGCTTGTTATCTATGACCAAGCTAGTTACTGAAGTCCTGACTAGCTTCAAAGTCCAGGATTTTCAGAGTACAAAGCTGTCTTTTATAACTAGTTTCTTTCCATAGAGGAAAAAAAAATCCAAAGTACTACATTAATTTTCATTGTTGCATTAGAAGTAGCTTTTCTCTGGTCCTTCTCATCTGTACTTCATTAAGTCACATTCTGTGTTATAATGTTTTGCAAATTTGGAAATGCAGAAACAGTTCAAGAAATTGATTCTATTTGTTCTTTCTGTTCAATAGACCTTTGATCTAAAATGTTCGATGGTGCCTGGCTGTTCCATGCAAGCCACTTTTAAACCATTGTTCGCATTGTAATAGCCTTGTTATCAGGTTGTATGAATTAATTCCATCACATTAGGAGGAGGAAGTTTTGCTCACACAGCACAGCCTAATAACCGTCTCGTGTTACTGGCCAGTTGATTGGGTAATAAGACGACACACCACGTTTATAATTCAACTGTTTTGCAAGGTGGTCTTAATTTCAGAATTTCATAATGACAGTAGTAATTTTTTATTTCCCCAGGACACCTTGCCCAACAGGCTCTGGGAACTAACACAGTATAACTAAAAAATGTCACAGATTAAGCAGGCCACCACTTTTGGTAAAATTCCTGAATCAAGAAGAAAACACAAAGGAAACCCTTCTGCATAATGAAACAACCACCCAGACACAAAAGCAGAAACCACCCACAGACTAAAAGGCTGAATCTCTAGGAGGGAAAAAAACAACTTGGGAGAAGGATCAAAACTTCTTCAAGCTGCTACTATCAAACTCTGGGCAGAGAGTAGCTACTGATCTCAACTGTTAGAAAGAGGGAGGAGAGCCCAGAGACCCCACAGTCTGACCACATAGTCACTGAACTATTGAGATACAATTGGCAAGGGAAAATGGTATAGCATGTTATGTTGATGTCTACATCACATGTTGTTGATCCTGGCAATAGTGAGATACAGACAATTAATTTGAAAAGAAATATTCAGAAACTATTTAATTCAACATATTAACAAAATAATTATTTGATGAGCTGAATTCATTTCTTTGCTTGATTATGTCTGAGTGTATGTGAAACAAGCCCCACTTATTTACTTACTTACATACTTACTCATGAAGATCCTGTGGCCAAATCTTCCCTAAGGCAAGCTTTTTGGTATTCAAGTTATCATCCCCAGAGAGACAACCAAGTCAATTCCTAGCTTCTTTTATGCAAAGAACCTTCCAGGTCTACTCTACTGTGATGACGTACTTCCTTGGAACCCAGAAGTCCTCTGATATATCAATTAGTGCACATAAAAAAACAAACAAAAACCCAACACGTTGCCGTCGAGTCAATTCTGACTCATAGTGACCCTACAGAACAGAGTAGAACTGCCCCATAGGGTTCCCAAGGGGTAGCTGGTGGAGTCAAACCTCCAACCTCTTGGTCAGCAGCCAAGCTCTTAACCATTGCACTACCAGGGCACCTAGTGCTCATGTTTTTGTAGTTAAATGCCGTCGGGTCAGTTCCGACTCATAATGACCGTATAGGACAGAGTAGACCTGCCCCATGGGGTTTCCAAGGAGCAGCTGGTAGATTTGAACTGCCGACCTTTTGGTTAGCAGTCAAGCTCTTAACCACTACACCACCAGGGCTCCATAGTAAACCAAAAAACCACACCCATTGCTGTTGAGTCAATTCCAACGCATGGCAACCCATGTGTGATAGGGTAGAACTGCTCCATAGGGTTTTCTAGGCTGTAATCTTTATGGAAGCAGATCACCAATCTTTTCTTCTGCGATGCCACTGGATGGGTTCAAGCTGCTAACCTTTTCACCACCCAGAGACTGCCCATAATAGCTCGATGATAATGCATGACTCCTTTAAAAGTAATGATAAGCCCTCTACCACCACTGTTATTTGTCCCTTCCTGGGACGCTGTCTTAGTCATCTAGTGCTTCTATAACAGAAATACCACAAATGGATGGCTTTAACAAACAGAAATTTATTTTCTCACAGTACAGTAGGCTAAAATTCCAAATTCAGGGTGTCAGCTCCAGGGGAAGGCTTTCTCTCTCTGTCGGCCTTCTCATCACTGTTCCCCCAGACTAGGAGCTTCTCTGCACAGGGACCCTGGGTCCAAAGGACACACTCTGCTCCTGGCACTGCTTTCTTGGTGGTATGAGGTCCCCCTGTCTCTCTGCTCACTTCTCTCTTTTGTACCTCAAGAGACTGTCTCAGGACACAATCCAATCTTGTAGATTGAGTCCTGCCTTACTAATACAACTGCCACCCCTCCTCCCTCATTAACATCATAGAGGCAGGATTTACAGCATATAGGAAAATCACACAATACCAGGTATCATGGCCCAGCCAAATTGATACACACATTTTTGGGGGGAGATAATTCAATCCATGACAGATGCTATCACACTGCCTCTCTTCCTATTCAAGTTCCACTATACTTGGCAATATGTTCTTCCATGAATTTCTCCTTCATTCTTATCCCTACGATGCACTTTTTCCACCTCCAGATTTCCGTAGTGTATATGACCTTTTGTAGGTTGGTGTCAAAACTGAATGAGATAACTCAGGCAAAATGGCTGCCACATTGAAGCATTCAATAAGCATTAACTATACTATAAGTTGGAATTGACTTGACGCCAACGGGTTTGGTTTTTTTGGGTTTTTTTTAATAATTTTGAAGACCATATATTCAGCATGCCATTACCAATCTTATTATAATTTTTTTTTTTCCTAATGAATATAAGCTTTAGTAATTCTTTCTTTCTTTCTGGAGTTCTCATCATCTTCCTTGTCTTCCCTCACCTTTCCCCCAATCCTGTCCTCACCTTTTGCTTGGCTAACTCTTTCCTCTTCAAAGCTGAGCCTCAATATTATTGGCTAGAGAAAGCCTTCTCAGTCTAGGTTATGCCCTTTCTCCCAATTTTCATCCCGGTGTCCTGTGCTCAGTGCTACCCCAGATTTATCATAATTATTCACATATTGGTTTTGCCACTAAAGACACTGTGTTAGTGACTTTTTATATCTTTTACCAAGCACTCTACCGAGGGCTTAGCCCTGTTGGATACTTCACAAGCATCATTTCTCCTCATACAGCCAACCCTATAGTTTGGTCTGTTCTCTAGTTGCAACAAAAAAAAAGGATTCACAGAGAGGTCAGTTAACTGGCCCTATTTTGTGTAGCTATTATGGCAAAGGTGAGGTTTAAACCTTCAGGTAGGCTGTCTCTAGTGTCCACACTGTGAACTCTTTTTAGTATTGCCTCTGGATGACAGCTTGGCTGTTTTGTGCATTGTTATTATTACCAGCTCTGTCCATTAGAGACTTTTTGCTTCCTATTTAGCATTTTATTTGTATTTTCATACGCCTATGCATTATCAATTTACATTTTGCACCTTTAGAAAGCAGGAGTCACAACTCATATACATATTTTTTAATATTCTTCAGTGCCTGACATAGTTTCTTGTATGGTGATACCCAAAACTGTGCTTATTTTTTGTTTGGTATAATTTTGTATCTTACAAAACTTTGGCTCAGAATTAAGTACATGATAGAAACTAGAAAGAACTTGTAGAGTGGTTTGGAATCCCATCACTGGAGGCTTAACCACACTACCTTATGATTCCTCAATGTGCTCTGATGCCTCATATTTCTTAGTGTTCTGTGTATTTTTCTTTGTTTTGTTTTCTTTGCTACTGTGGTTTGTGTTTTATGCTGGAGTTTACTGAAATGCTGTCTTATACCCTCCCAAACTTCCTTTTCTTTTTCTCCTCTAGTGGGCCCAGAGAACACAGAGGTGGAAATGAATTCATTCTTAGCCATTCACTTTTCAAATAAAAAGAAATGAAGTAGTTTATTTTTCATTTGCTGTGCACTCCTCAGTATGGAAAAAAAAATGAGCAGTTTCATTACGTACCATTTGTTGCTTATTTGTTTAGTGTAACTGGCTGACATGGCTTGTTTACCTTTTGAAAAATGAATATGTGGCGGATAGATTCAGGTAGTCACACCAGCACCCAGGATATACCTCCCATGCCTCAGATTTATGTATGCTGTGGCCATATTGATGCATTGTCTGTCTGGGTATTGGGGTAGATAGAACTTTTAAATCTTAAACTATTAGACATGGCTGGGTACCTTTCTCAGAGAACTTTCAATCAGCAAGACAGCAAGAAAAATTTCTGCTTCGCTTACTAAATCAATCTATTCATAGGTAGCCCTTGAAATTGGTCATGTAAACACATATGGTGCAATGGGGACATACATAGCACTAGATAATCCTTGGGTTATTCTCTAATTTGTACCACTCCAGGGTAAAATGGACCATGATTTCTTCTTCAGAGTCTGCCTCTGCATCCTAATCTACCCATCTCCTTTCTTACCAGCTTCCGTAGGGACACTTTCCTGCCCAATTTTTCCTTGTATTTTATTTAGGGGGAAGTACACAGAATATGTTTCTACTCTGTGAGGAAATTTATGGGGACAGGCTATTCATCTCTGAGTTCTCACAAGGCTGGTGCTCATCATTACCTCAGTATCTTCACTCTGGTTGGTAGTAGCAGGTGTGAGATGCCACCACAGGTAATGACATAGGAATAATCTGAAAATGATCCCCTCCAGGTTGTCTTGGTTACAACTCATTTATATAGAAAACTCTACATTTCTATACTAAATGATATAGAAAGTTTGTGTCACTTAAAAAGAAAGCCCCAGGGTAAACAGTTCCAGGTTAGTTAATTCAGTAGCTCAACGACATCATTGAGAACACAGAGTCATTCCTCCTTCCTGCCCTGCCATCCTCAACGTGTCAGCTTGTCTCACTCCTGGTGACACACTGACTATTGCTCATCCAGACAGGCCATGCAGACATGTCAAAGAGAAGCAGAGTAGGGGACGTTTTCTTGTATCTCTAGAAGATCAAAGAAGCCTCTCCCAGATGGTCTGCGCTATAGTGTACCCGGAGAATAGAGGTGCTATGATTGACAAGGGAGGAAGACTCACAGCCCCAAAATTTGGGTTCTACCAGCAAAGCAAAAAGGAAATGGCTTCTAAGTAGGTAACTGAGAGCGCTTGCTAAGTCAGGCCTCTCTTTCAGACACTGACTTTGAGCATTATCTATCTCCCTTCAGGTTTCTTACTCTTAGTGTCTAAATACCTGGTCCAAATGCATATTTCCTTCCATTCGCTAATACATAGTTCCACAGCCATTCAAATAGTTCTATTCTGCTAGTTGCAATGCACTATTTAAATAATGCAGAATTGACTACTACAGTGAAATTTAAAATAAAGGAAATCTTATTTACAGTTTAATAAAAATAATCTCCAGCCTCTTGGCCCAGAAGCCACTGCGAAATTCACAAACACATTTGGAGGTGATTTTGCTTGTGGATATTTTGTTCTTTATACCTAGCAATGCTAAAGAGTTTTTTTGGCCAGGCTGCATGTAGGCTGGATTAATAGAAGGCAGACTTAACGTACCTTGTAGATGCTGTTTTTACTCAAATAGCAGAGAATTTAGAGTCCACGTATTTAAGTGCAAATGCTGCCTCCAACCTAAGTCACTTAATCAAGACACTTTAATTTCTACAACTGCTACATTCAGATAATAATACCTGCCGCCTATCTACCTCTCTGGGAAGCTGGGAGGATTAATTAGATAAAGTATTTAAAGCTCCTCAGAGAGAAGTGGCATATGTAAAAGATGTTATTATTTCTGGGGAAGAATGAAGCAGTGTCTCTTTTATGGACAGTCCATACTTCTAGATTTTTTCCCTCTTATTCATTCAGCTGAAGTGCCAATTTGGTGGATTTTAATTCATCATGTGAGACCCTTCTCGTTCTCAAGTAGTTGCAGTTAGAGAAAAGATTTTCAAGGATTGCCTCAGATGATGGGAACTGCATGTGATTCCTGGGTTTCGCTGAATATTTGAGAGCATTGCCTTGCAAATTAGCATTTACGCTGGAATCTGGTTACAACATTTGTAAGAAATAGAAGCCATGACTGCATTGAAGACTGTGACCTGGGTCAGTTTTTGAGGCTAAACTCAATTCTGATTTTTCCCATGAAGCATTTGCTAATGACAACTGTTCTTGCTGAGCTCTTTTCCTGGGAGCTTGTACCATCTTCCCTCCTCAATTTAAAACAGGTTCTCAAACACAAGGCATCTTAGTTCAAACTGAGTCCTATCTTTAATGCACCAAAACCTGTTCAGAGGTTACTTAGCTTTGTGTGAAACTGTTTCCACCCACTTGGAACAGAAGCGGGCCAAGTTAGATGATTTTGGATGTAGAAAGTGACAAATCAAGAGCACAATCTTTATTCATTCTCTTACAAACCTTGTTAAACATTTTACATTTAAATATCCTTTTTAAGCAATAAGTTTTTATATTTAGGGACTCTCTTATTTTCTTGAGAATTCTCAGTTTTAGTTATACAGTTAAAATTTATCCACTCTTACCCAGCTATTTTCCTTTTTACAGAGGTTTACTTTGCCCGACTCTTAATTCATAGTGTTGGACATTGACTACCTTTTTAAGTCATTTGGTTGGACATTGAACATCTTTAAGTCTTACAATGCTGGTTTCTAGTTTACAAATTCAGTTAGTAAGGCCTTGCGTGTTTTGATGACTGCATCTGCTGTTTAGTGAAAATTCATCTGTATTACTCTCCAGTCGTGCTGAAGCTGCTTACAAACAGAGAGGGGCCTCATTTTCCCACAGTCAGTTGTGAAGCGAGTCACTGGATTCACCAGAGAGTCTGGGGAGTGGGGGCTGCTGGGGGCTTCAAGGTAAACTTTCCCAAAACACTTCACGTCAGCTTTTGATAGCCTTGAATCATTCACTCTTCCTAGAAATAAGTTCAACCCATAGTTCTTCACAAATCAAACTGAAAGACTTCCTTCGCAGTGACAGCATAGCCTTAGAATTTTATCTGAATTACGGTTACAACCAAAAAACCCAAACCCATTGCTGTTGCATTGATTCCAACTCATAGCAACCCTATAGGACAGAGTAGAACTGCCCCGTATGGTTTCCAAGGAGCACCTAGTGGAATTGAACTGCTGACCCTTTTTGTTAACTGCTGTAGCGCTTAACCACTACGCCACCAGGGTTTCCAAAAAAAAACCTTACATCTGAGAATGTAGAGGGTTGCAAGCCATGTCTAGGAAGGGCTCCATATTCAACATGCACACACACACACACAGTTGAATTTCTGAAAATTGCCACTGCAGAAATAAGAGAATCAGACTATTAGAGAGAAAGACATATAGCAGAAAGTTAACTGTTAAATCTGGGTAGTGGGTATGCGGCTATGCAGTTTATTTTCTACAGTTTAATTTGTGAATGAGATATTTTATATACAAAGGTTTAAAAAATAAAGAAAAAAAGTGGTATGTTCTAAATTAGTAAATACGTCATTAAATACCTATCGATAACTTACTATGTATAAGTTTTCAGAAAGAGAAGCCAATATCCTTTGAAGTTGTCTTGACCATACTGAACCTATCATTTTAACCATCAAGCCTAGATTTTTACTGTAGGGAGTTTTAATGTTGTTGTGTGCCACAGGGTGCCCCATAGGGTTTCCCAGACTGTACTCTTCACAGGAGCAGATCACCAGGACTTTTCTCCCACCGAGCTGCTGGTTGGTCAAACCACCAACCTTTCGGTTAGCAGCTGAGCACTGAGAACCTTTATGGATTGAGAGGCTCTGTGACTACATAGCAGCCTGTTTGCACACTAAAATGGGCAAAGGCACAACAAATGACTGATTCAGAAATAGCTCACAAAACACACACTAATTTCTAAACATACTATTTTTCAAAAAAAATGATGCTATGCGAAGCTAGCTAGATTGTACTGTTAAAGCACTAAGACTTTGACCCATATTCATAACTTTTAAACTTATTCGTCTATCACTTGATTTTTTTTTTCTAATTGCACTAATCCAGTGCAATTAAAGATATTTGGCCTACCTACTGCTAAACACTGGAGTCCTTGGGTGATGCAAACACTTAACGCACTTGGCTGCTAACCAAAAGGCTGGAAGTCCGAGTCCACCCACAGGTGCCTTGGAAGAGGTGTCTGGCAATCTACTTCTGAAAAATCAGCCACTGAAAACACTATGGAGTGCAGTTCTACTCTGACACACATGGGGTCGCCATAAGTCAGAATTGACTCAACAGCAACTGGTTTTTTAACGTCCCCAAATAATCATTAATCTTCTAAAATACTGATTTATAATAGGGTTTTTCTTGGTAACCATTCAGGGAGATAATGCATGGAGACTGGTATATCAAAGTGCTAAATAAACATTAAAGAGCCCTAGTGGGAGAGTGGTTAAGTGTTCGGCTGCTAACTGAAAGTTCGGCAATTTAAACCCACCACCCACTCCGCAGGAGAAAGATATGGTGGTCTGCTTCCATAAAGATTTACAGCCTTGGAAACCCTCTGGGGCAGTTCTACTCCATCGTCATATAGGGTCACTGTGAGTTGGAATCGAATGGACAGCACACAGTGATGACAACAGATAAACATTACATTATTTTTCAAATCATGAAAAGTCTATACATTTAAAAAATATTTGGGGATCAATATGCTTGTATAGTATATGCACTTCTTTGGTCTTCTTTAATGTTAAGAGTTTGATCTACAACCAACACATAGAATCTAAGGCTCACATTCTTTTAAATAGTTATCTGCAGAGCCTATCACAACACCAAGGACACTTGGCTATTTAATTCAATAATGTTCTGTTTGTCATGGTGATGATAGGTAGTTAAAGTAGAAAATGAGAGGAAGCCCACTTAATGAAGTGCCTATTAAGGAAGAAAGTTTAATTGTAGTGCACCCTTTCTGCATAAACTTTGGAGTAGGACTTCCATTCTACTACCCCATTCATTTGCTGTAAACCCAAGCATGTTATATTTATCACTATAGCACAAAGAAAGAACACTATGAAGTAAATACACTAGTTCAAGACGAAAAAGAGAAATGGGCACCAGGTTTTTGCTCAGGGACTAGTACTAAACTTACTTAGACTGCCAGCATTCATAAACTGGGCAGCTCACTAGGAGAAGCAACCAGAGAGGACATAGGGAACATACTGTCCATAGAGGGGAAGGTCCATGCTCTTGTAACTTGCAGTAAGCATAGAGTGCAAAGGGAAATCAAGGGGTCAGATCATGTTGAGGTCTGCTTATCACATGGAGAAACAAAAAAGAGAGGGAAGAGGGAAGAAGAGTAAGAGTACCTTTAAGACTGGGTGATGCCATCCATTGGATTCAAGCCATATTTTGGGCTCTGACCTTCCAGATCAGAAATTCCTCTACCCATGGTTGAAAGTAGAAATGAGGGCGGGTGAAGATGGACCTGGCATGAGGACATGTTAGAGTGCTAACATGGTTTTCCTTAGTGATTCTAGCTTCATTCACCCAAAATGTATTATCTGTCTATAGTGTCTTCTTTTGAAGCATTCACAGTTAAGAAGGATGCTAAGACTAACCTAAAAAGCTAAGTTTTAAAGATTTGATAAAGATTTGCTGAGTGGATTTAAGTTGAGAAAGGAGAATTATGATTTTTAAATTCAAACATATCCTTAGCCACTAAACCTACTCCACCAATCAAATAAAGTAAAGATGATGAATATTGAATATTAAAGGTATCCCAGTCTTCAGTTTTTGATACAAAGATATAGCAAGTATAAAAAGAACATTCTCATTTTTTCCAGAAGAAAGAAGATTAGTAGATATATTTGTAATAAAAAATAGTATAGCTAATTTACATTGTACTTACTGTACACTAGGCACCCAGAACTTTACTTATGTTTACTAATTTAATCCTTAGAACAGCTCTATGAGGTAGATATGATTATTATACCCATTTTACAGATCAAGAAATGTAAGACTCTGAGATTTTAGGTCACGTGCTCAAGGTCATTCAGTTAGTAAGCGGTAAAGCCAGGCTTAGAACTAGGGCACTCCATCTGTAGAGTTCTTGATCTTGACCAATCTGCTATACGTATAATGAAGATAATCTAGACTGTAGGAAATATTAAAAGCTAGTGCCAGATGTTCAGATATATAAAATATACCCATAGGAAAAACAATCACAAGACCCTGTTAGGCTATAATAACATACAAAGACCTAGGGCTCTGATAAAGTCTCTTATTTGGAAAGTCCGAAGAAGAGAATCAAGATCAAGAACATCAGCTGACAACACAGTAGAAAAATACGAATTAATTTATTGTTAGGGCTTTTTTGCAATTGAGAATATTTGCTTAGAAATAGAGCCATGTTTCATGAGGCTCTGAGAAAGTCCCTATAGAATACAACAGCTAAATGGCAGCAATATTAAAAGAGGAGACAGCTCTATAAATGATGGTTCCTCCATAGAAGAAAACATGCCTACAGGAAATGGGTGTGAGTATCCAACTTCTTGGATATTCCAGTGAAGCTGCAGAGCTTCTTCTCATTGGCCAACTATTAAAGATGGGGCTTCATTATGGTAATAAAATGGCCAGTAGGCAGCCAGGTGGCCCAAAAAGTTAAATTCTTGGCTACTAACCAAAAGGCTGTCAGTTCAAATCCACCCGGAGGTGCCTCAGAAGAAAGCCATGGTGATCTACTTCCAAAAAACCACAGCCATTGAAAACCTTCTGCAGCATAGCTCTGCTCTGAAACACATGGGGTTGCCATGAGTTGGAATTGACTAGACAGCAACTGGTTGATTTTAGGGTTTTATGTTTGTTTGTTTGTTTAGGCACCCATGGAGTAATGTGCTTTATTAAAATGCACCTGTTCTTCAGACACCACAGTTTTCACTAGCGGTTATTGATACCCATACCAGTAACAGTTGCCTTTGAGTCTACTTTGTGTTAGAGTAGAACTGTGCTTCAGAGGGTTTTCAATGGCAAATTTTTCAGAAGTAGTTAGTGGTAGACTCCAAATATTCTAGTTTCCATGTTTTAAAAGTCCTAGTTCTATTGAGATAAAGAAAAGAGAATAACTTTATTCCTCTTTACAGTTTTTGATTACTGAACTATGTGAATGTGTTACCTAGCCAAAATTATTTTTAAAATCTTCTATGAATCCAGTATTCATAAGCTTATGTAACTCCTTCTTCACTCTCAAAGTATATCAACTCGTTATAGGTAGAATCCAATAAGGCTACCATCTACAACAGGTAATCCCCAACTTAGGACAGGGTTCCGTTCTAGCGATAATGCCATTATAAGTCGGTTCTGATGTAAGTCAGTCCTGAGGTAAGTCAAATACCTCATTTTTCTTTTTTTTTTTTAGTTTTCGTATTATTGTCTTTTATTATCAGTATCTTTATAAATCTGATGTTTATTTATCTTTGGGGATTGGAAACATTACATCTGAAAATGATAACATCAGCAAATTACTTGCTGCAACATTGAATGTAGTACAATAAGATGCACCACGAAACAAAACGAAACCGACGGTCATGAGTGCGCTACCTTGTAACTCAATACATCGAAAGGTGGGGACTTCCTGTATAGAAAGGAATTATTTCTTTTAGTTGTTTTACAGTTAACTCTCAAAAATTGTTTCTCCAGTCCTTTTACCCTTGTAAATAAATCTGTGACTACCATACACTAAAAATATTACTTATTATATATGTACATTTAGAGTTCCCAAAGAAATGTCTATAGACTTTCTGTCTATCCTCCTATAAATGACCACTGTTGCCTCCTATAAATGGCCCACTGTTGCTTTTCTAGGAATTCCTGGGTGATGCAAATTGTTAAGTGCTCAGCTACTAGCCAAAAGGTTGACGGTTCACACACACCCAAAGGCACCTCAGAAGGCAGCCCTGGTGAACAGCTTCTGAAAGGTCACAGCCTTGAAAACTCTATGGAGCAGTTCTACTCACACACACGGGTCACCATGAATCAGAATCAACTGCACAGCAAGGCATCTAACAACAACAGTTGCTTTAATAATGATGATGTTAATGATGATAAAGTAATTGAAATACCACTTGAGGCATGCATTTGCCACTCATAAAATATCTAATCTTTACAGAAGTCATTATCAGGTAAATATTAAACCCCATCCCCAAAACAAAACAAAACAAAACCCGTTGCTGTCAATTCGGACTCATAGTGTCCTATAAGACAGAGTAGAACCGCCCCATAGGGTTTCCAAGGCTGTAATCTTTATGGAAACGGACTGTCACATCACGTCTTTCTCCCGTGGAGCAGTTGGTGGGTTTGAACTGCTTACCTTGCAGTTAGCCGTTGGGTGCTCTGACCACTTCACCACCACTGCTCCTTAGGTAAATATTAATTCCTCCACTTTAAACATGACAGAACTGAGATTCAGAGAGGTTAAGTAACTTGCAAGGAGCCCTGGTGACGCAATGGTTAAGAGTTCAGCTACTAATGAACCGATAGTTTGGCAGTTTGAACCCATCAGCCACTCCATGGAAGAAAAGACCAGGCGACCTGCTCCCATAAAGATTACAGCCTACCAGAGACACAGAAGTTGGTCCTGGGTAGAATGGAGAAAAAAAAAAAAGTAGAACAAACCCCAAATTCCTAAAAAAGGCAAGACCTACTGGACCGGTAGAGCCTAGAGGAACCTCTGAGACTATTGCTCTGGGATATCCTTTAAATTGGGAACTCAAACCACTCCTGGAGGTCACCTATCAGCCAAAAGACAGAAAGGCTCATAAATAATATCACCTGTAAGTACTGTGCTCCTCTAAACCATCATCTAAATGAGACCGAACGGTCAACATTTAGTCTTGTCAAAAGATAAAAAGGTAAGATGAGGCAAGGAAGCTAGAATAATGGAAACAGAACAACCAGCATGGAAATAATGAGAATGCGACACATTGTGAAAAGTGTAACCAACGTCACTGAATAGTATGTGTATAAATTGATAAATGAGTACCTAATTTGCTATGTAAATTTTCTCCAAAATCACAATAAAATATTAAAAACAGACAAACAAAAAAAGATTACAGCCTAGAAAACCCTATGGGGCAGTTCTACTCTGTCATATAGGGTCACTATGAGTCGGAATCAACTTGATGACACACAACAGCAGCCAATAACTTGCCAGATTTCATATGGCTAATAAATAAACCAAACCTGTTGCCAGTGAGTCGATTCTGATTCATAGCGACCCTATATGACAGAGTAGAACTGCCTCATAGGATTTCCAAGGGGCAGGTGAAATCTTTATGGAAGCTGACTGCCACATTTCTCCTGAGGAGCAGCTGATGGGTTTGAACTACTGACCTCTCTGTTAGCAGCCAAGGGCTTAACCACTGTGCCACCGGGGCTCTTTTGGCTAATTAATGGCACAGCTGAAATTTGGAGCCAGATCTGTCTGTATGCAAAGCTTGTGTTCTTTCTGCCGTGGCACCATACTTAGTAGTTTGGCCCTTTCTTGGTTCTCCTTCCTTTACTTTACATATCATTAAGTGCTGCCTCCTGCTGATCTCCAGTGGCATTACACTCTAGCCAGTCCATCAACTTGATCCTGTGAAAACAATCAGTTCTTGTTGGGAGCAGATCATTTGGGAGTATTGATTCTAAATTTATCATTGCTTTCCATGAAAGCTAAGCATAGAGTATAAATTGCCACTCGCCCCATAAAGTTAATGACTTCTGTGCCCAAATGATTTGACAATTCGTGATTTTTCCTCCCTAGGAAATTTTTTGCTAACATTTTTCAAGGCAAAATATTCAATCCCTGTCTAAAATGATCAAATTTTGCCCTGCAGCAAACTCGTAAATTTTTGTGAGGACTAGTGAAACTTCACAAGGCAAAAGATCAATAATTTCACACTGTTCTGTTCTCGCCTGCTTTCCTCAACGCGCTATTTAGCTGGAAACTGCAAAGATGAGAAAGTAAAAATTTAAGGGGCAAGTAAGGAACCCTCCCTCATCATTTAAAAATCTCAGTGATATGTTTAAGATGGGAGTGATCAACTATTATAAGAACTCAAGAAAAGGTTTAAACACAGAAGAAAACATTCTTTGATGGTTACAAGCATGGGGAGGGAGGGTAAGGGCTATTTACTAACTAGATAATAGATAAGAATTATCTTAGGTGAAGGGAAGGACAGCATACACTACAGGGAAAGTCAGCACAACTGGACTAAACCAAAGCTAAGAAGTTTCCTGAATACAATCAAACACTTTGAGGGACAGAGTAGCAGGGATAGGGGTCTGGGGACCATGCTTTCAGGGGACATCTAGGTCAATTGGCATAACAAAGCTTATTAAGAAAATGTTCTGCGTCCTGGTGACTGGCATCTGAGGTCTTAAAAGCTTTCAAGCGGCCATCTAAGACGCATCAATTGGTCCCAACCACCTGGAGTAAAGGAGAATGAAGAACACCAAAGACACGAGGAAAGTATTAGCCCAAGAGACAGAAAGGGCCACATAAACCAGAGACTTCATCAGCCTGAGATAAGAAGAACTAGATGGTGCCTGGCTACCACCAGTGACCACCTCTCAACAGGGAACACAACAGAGAGTCCCTGATGGAGCAGGAGAAGGGTGGGATGAAGAATTCAAATTCTAGTAAGAAGACCAGACTTAATGGTCTGACTAAGAGTGGAGGAAGCCAGGAAAGCATGGCCCCTGGATTCTCTATTAGCCCAGAACTAAAACAATTTCCAAGGCCAACTCTTCAGACAGGGATTAGACTGGACTGTGGCACGAAAAGTGATACTGGTGAGGAGTGTGTCTCTTTAGCTCAAGTAGATACAAGAGACTAAACAGATAACTTCTGTCCAGAAGTGAGATGGGAAGGCAGAGAGGGTTAGGAGCTGGTTGAATGGACATGGGAAGCAGGGGTGAAAATGAGGAGTGTGCTGTCGCAGTATGGGGAGAGCAATTAGGGTCACATAACAATGTATGTATAAATTTTTTATGGAAAAAAGTTAAACAAAATAAAATAAAATGGGAGTGATCAATCTGTAAATCAGAAATTGGAAAAAAAGGTGGAAAATTCAGTTGAGATATTTAAAAAATTAACTTTACCAGAAAAAGATAATACGTATGGGTCTCCTCTTGTAATATCCTATTGCATATATTCACATACCCAAAAATATATATATATTTTATTTTCTGCCTATGATGTCCAATGCTGTCAGCCTTTGTTACAATTCAGGATTTAGGCAAATCTGCCTGGATGGGCTTTGACTGCCAATATGCCAAAGCAACAAGACATTTTGTGCCTACCTGTGATAGTACTAAACTTTAAATGTCTAATATTGATTTAATGCACTCTTTTCTGTTTTAAAAAAGGCCAAAAAATTTGAGCAAATAATAAGGTGTATTTTCTCATTCTTTTTCTTGAACTTTTCTGTCTTCCTATCTAGGTCTTTTTCCTCTCCCTGCATTGTAATTGCGAATATTTTTCCATGTTCGGTTATTGGCCTTTTATTCCTCTTGCTACACAGTTTCTCCTTCAGAGAACTCATCCATTTTTATAGCTTCAACTATGCCTTTACTTGAATGATTCCCAAATCTCTATCCTTTCCTCTCTTCTAAGCACCAGTTATTTATCTCCAGCTGTTCACTGGACATTTTTACTTTGATGATTTCTTGCCTTTTCAAACTAAATATTCTGAATCCCTCATTTCACCCCAAACCACCTCCTCCTCCTGATTTCATTTTTTTATTTTCAGTAAAGAAACAGGTGTTCAGTTGCCCATACATGAAACCTGGGACCAGGGCACAAGGATGGCAACACAAATATATACAAGGTACAGAAGGTGTTAACATACATGCATGAAATGGGCCAGGCACACCTGAGAAACTGGGAGCATTTGCCCTGGTTACCAAGTACCACCCAGTGGTCATCCATACAGAAAAGAAGACTCAGTTTTGTCAGAATTTTCAAAAAAAAAACAAACATAAATCTCAATTTTATAGTGACGTCTACTGGTGCAGCGGTTAAGAGCTTGGGTGCTAACCAAAAGATTAACAGTTTGAATCCACCAGCCACTCCTTGGAAACTCTATGGGGCAGTTCTACTCTGCCCTATAGGGTTGCTATGGGTCAGAATCAACTCGACAGCAATGGATTTTATTATAAAAAATTTAACCCTGTGGAAGCAGCAGAAAGTTTGTATATGAGCATGCCATCCCAAGGGCTGCCAGTCGGAAATGACTTGATGGCAACATTTTTTTTATACAGACACTGAGCTAAAAGACCATTGGAAAAAATATGAAAAATGAAAGGAAACTGGTATATAAGTACTCATAGTTATGATAATGATAATACAACTAACAGAGTCAACCCAACAGACGGAGCCATTCCAAGACTTTGACCACTTAACATAGTGTTCTAGATAAATGGGCTAAAAGAATTTCATCAGGGAGGTGACTGACATTAAGCTAGAACTTGTAAATCTGAAATTAAGAATTACACATTCCAAATCAGTGGAGCAAAATAAGACAAGTAACGAGGATCTACAAAAAGTGGTCCTGACTCTTTCAAAATAGGCTCAGGTTATTTCTTTCCTTCAAGATTCCCTGGGCATAAACAAGGCAAATTTCTAACCTAAGAGTGATTAATTTCACTGAATGTACAGTCCACATGTCCCTAATTCTTACTTTATCCTTTTGTTTTTTTAGAGCTAATGTACATTTGAGTTTCATTTAACAAAGTTATTGTAATAAACTTTTCGAAAAAAACAGTACATACTTCTCAAATTAGATTTTCGGAGATTAATTCAGAGATATGCTGATGACATAAAGCAATCTTGTGAGAAGATCTCTTAAAGGCATCAAAAAAACACGTGCAGATGAAATTAAGCACATATATATTCATCCGATGGTTACTTATGAAAAAAATTTTAAAGTTGTTTCAATACCTCTACACTTGGGACTTTTACTTGTAAACCCAATACTAATTGAGAAAAGGAAAGAACTGTGGGAACTTAATTCAGCCAGTATACTTTTCACTATATATACATTTTTAAAAATTGCCAAGGGCGTTTTTAAAGCATAAAGAAAATGAAAAAAATATAAGCATACAAAAATCTGGTTAAGTTTTATAAACACTTAAACTATCAATGGAAAATCCATATATATATATATATATATGTATATATATATATATGTATATATATATACATGTATATATATATATGTATATATATATGTATATATATAAAATTATATGTAGCTAAATAGCTGAATAAATCAACTAGTTAATTATGAGCCAAATAACTGAATAAATACCACCAAACTTGTATTTTATGCATGTGTGCTTTAGTAATAGTTTTTATTTTCAAATAACTACGTGGATCAGGTGTATAATTGGTTTGATTAGAAATATCTTTAAGGATGAAAATGTAAAATACATTGCATCAAATACTACGGTGTAATGGCTTTTAAATTTTTTAGAGTTGCCATTGACTTGTTTGCATTCACTTTTTAATTTAGAAAACACAATATTTTTGAGGAGAGTATTCATATTTTTTTTAATTGGGGAAATAAATTTCCAATTTTAATATAGTATCAGTTTATTGTACTTCAAATTTCCAAAGCTCAAGCATTTCAAAACTCTGAAAGACTATATTTAGAGTGAAATTTACATATTCCATAGAGATGGAATCAGTCCATGAATATATGTTGGTATCATTCTTGCCAGTCCTAATAAAATTCTATCTTTAGAGTGTTTGAGTAAGACTTTAGTTTTACGTGAAAACTGAAACATCAAACCATTATATACCCTTTAAATGTAGATAAAATAATTTTACTTCCACACAATATTTTTAAATGTTGACTTCAGTAAAACTTAAAAAATTTTCTGAGATCTGAAATGAAAATTCATGATGCACAAAATTATGAAGGAAAAAAATGTCTACTCCAAATATTCCATAACTTTTTTGAACAAAATCTCAGTGTTTTGATTTAATCTTTCTCATTTACATTTACATTTGCCAAGTATATGTGAGTATACAAAGTGCTTTCCCATATAATGCAACATTTAACCTACACAATAGTCTTTCGTGAAAGGTGATCTTACTATACTTTTAATGCTTAAGAGTCTCCTGGAGGTAGACACATCCTCATCATGACATAACTAGAAAAATGGTAGAACTAAAGTCTGAAGCCCAGGTCTCCTGACTCCAGTCCAGAGTGTTCTTTCTAATAGACCATGCATGATATGCTATGCCAACTTCTGATTAGATTTCTGTTTCCCACCACCAATTTTACCCACATACAATGTGTGAGGGCAATGCAGATGTGACCACTTAACATTTTTGAATTGCTCTTTTTAATTTGACCATTTATTGGATTTTACTGGATTCCTAGCTTTAAGCATAGAAAACTAGAATGTGAAATCATGTTCTTGTGTGTGTATGCGTGTGAGTACACAAACGCACACACCCACACGTATACATATAACAAATTTCTACAGAAGTAAACGTATTACTTCCTTTTAATTTCTTTAAAAGGAACATTGCTATAGTTATGAGAAGACTATAGAAAAAATGGGAATCTCAACAACTGGGCAAGAATCAAGGTTTTAGTAAAATGGAAACGGATAGGCAAGGAAGACATAAGTTTATGTATAGGGATAGATAGACAGGTAGATAGGCAGGTAGGTATATAGGTAGATACAGCCAGCAGTGTGGAACCCAGTCTAGACTGTAAATGTATAATTCCTATGGGTCTAAGTTCTAGTGGTGGAATGGCTTGACCAGATTTTATGAAAAAGGAATACTAAACTGAGTAAGTTTGTAATTCTGTTACTTAAATTGGCATGAATCCACTCCATATTACTACAGTTCCCTGGCCTTGTATGTTTACATGGACTATTTTTGTCTAACGTTGATATAAAATTTGCCGAGTAACAATATAAATTATATTAGCCTCAGGAGGGAAGTCTGCTGTTGACTTCGATGGAAAATGCACCCACAAAGACATTGGAATAGATTAGACTTAATCTAATTATCTAGCCTTGGAGTTATTTACAACAAGTGTTTTCTTCCTTTCTCAAAATCCATTTTGTCTTCTGCTTGATTTAACTGTAGACTTGAAATTGCATTTCATGACATCAGTCTGTCACCCTGAAAATAACTGATATCACAGATGTGGCACTGAAAGTTCAATTCAGAAACAAAGGGGAAACTAGGATGGGCTCTCACGGGCTTCTGATCTTGTCTGAAGAATTGTCTGTGGCTTCTGCCTTGTGGGTCTCTCTAAGGGAGGTTAACTTAACCACAGACTTAGCTCACTCCTCGGAGGCTGCCTCTTCTGTGCCAAGTGGAGGATGCTTAGTTCCCTGGTCCTTCAGATTGACTTTCTGATCTTTCAGACTTTGGGAGACTATGTCAAAGTTATTATTGGAAAGATTATCTTCTCAAGCTCCTGGCATTCCCTGATAGCTCTAGGACCTTTGCGCACACGGTGTGAATGCTCTTTGCATTTGATGAGAGGCACAAAGAACCAGCCCCAGCACAAGCCCACATGGGAAAAAGTGCCACGTGATTCAATAGTACATACATTTGCCTTGGATGGTGACAGGTGTCACTCTGGGCCACAGGCCCTGGGGATAGCGTCACTCACGCTCATACGTATGCACACTCAATTAAATCTTGCGTGCACCCTACACCTCCTAACTGCAGACCAACCAAATTTCCTTTGGAGTCACGCACACAATATGCAGAATGGTTATGCAGGCAAAATCCATGGCAACAGCACATACAGCTTGTTGATTTTATTTGAAAAATAAGTTTACATTTTTTTGGCTTCAACTTTTTAAAAGATATGATTTTTTAGATTCAATTCAAATGTGAAAATGATAGTGCTGTACAATTTTTGAGCAGTATCTTATCTTGGGCCTTTATGAATAACTCAAAGGCTATTCAATCTTCCCTTTAGAAATCTTGGAGGTATTTTTTTATGTTCTGTACATTTTAATCCACAAGAATATTTTCTTCTCATTCCCCTAGATACCTTGGGACTTTTTTTTTTTTTCTTTGCAGATACCTCAGAGGACTATTTAAGATCCTACTCACTTCATCCTCTCTTACCTTCACCTGAAGGGCAAAATACCTAAAATCTTGACACAAATACTGATAAATATATGGAATTATTAAAGGTGCCATCTCAGCAGAAGAAGATTGCCGCTGCCTTTGTTCTCGGGGGAATACATACATCACCCAGTAGCAAGACACCCAACTGCTACGGTCAGAATTCTCTGAAATGCCTTTAAGCTAATCATCTTTGAACATAAGCCTTTGTTGTTGAATGAGGGACCTTCTAGATGCAAGGCACAGAAACCCTCTTTTATTATTATTATTTTGTTTTTTTCTCTACCTTGCACAAAACAGCATCAAACCTGTCACCACCGACAGTAAGGTTCAGTGATCTGTCAGCATTCACCCCGATGAAGACAGTGAGAGAAATCCTAGCTCTGGAGAGTTCAGGAGAGAACTAGTGTATTTGCAAAAGAGCATTTTTATATGTTTTCTTGTGACAGCACTAGTTTAACAGAAAATAGTTGGAGTGTGCCAAAAAAGGGGGGAAAAAATGAAAGACAGTAGTAGTAAGTTAGGCTAGCATGACATGATGGATCTGAGCTATGACAAACCGAATTGGAAAAAAGCTTCCCTGGGGACCAACTATACCAGGTTTGCTGAATTGTATTTCTTGATTTCTTACTGTGCAACAGTGCTTTTTACTGTTAGATTGACTAGGCTTCAGAATATTTTTAAAATTGTACAAATCAAAATCCATGTAGCTTAAAAATGAAGGATGTAAAAGGTTTAGGAGTTTGATGTATTGAAAGGCATTCTGTATTCCCTCATGTGAGTATTAAATATACACTTTGTCTGTTTAATGAATTTCAAATCTTTGTGGAAGGCAATACACACCATAGCAGTTTACGGGGCTGAAAATCCTGGGTGGAAAGAAGGACATCAGCTGCAGAGATTCAAAGCTTCTTCCTTCTTATCCCACCCAGATGTGCCCAAGAATTAAAACATGCAACATCTGCAGGATCTCACTTGGTCCAAGATGTTTCTATAAAATCCAAGAAAAGAAACTTTAAATCTAGTGGCCTCTTAACAAAGGTGTGATGCATTGCTCTTATTCCTTATCCTTTTAATTCTTACATAGAGGTTCTCACACACACCTGAAGATGAGGTTAAAAGAAAAAAAGTGAGGCAGAAGATGAGAAAGAAGAATTATTTCAGCAGCCACTAAATTTGTCTAGTTTGCATATCCCACATGACACCAAATAGTCTGATTCTTTAAAATAGTCATCTATAATAAGCTTTGAATAAATACCTAAGTGAATGGAACATGTTAGAACTCAGATGACTTTAGGTACTTGAGCTACTGAGGCAGAAACAATTTAGGCCCCTATGTTCAAAGCGTAGGAGTCCTGGTGGAGCAATGGTTAAAACTCTCAGCTGTTAACCAAAAGGTTGGCGGTTTGAACCCACCAGCTGCTCTGTGGGAGAAAGATGTAGTGGCAGTCTGCTTCTGTAAAGATTTATAGCCTTGGAAACCCTATAGGGCAGTTCTATTCTGTCCTATAAGGTCACTTTGAGTCGAAATTGACTTGAAGGCAGTGGGTTTAGTTTGGTTCAAAAAGTTTATAATCGATTTGGATAATTAAGGAAATTGTCAGAGTGCAATGCAATATGTACCAAGTGATGACACTCAAAAAAAAAAAAGTAAAAATGTACTTTTGCTAAAAGTAAATAGCACCCTATCTCTTGGGCTCAGTCAACACAGATCCACGACTTCCCCATCAACTATTCATGGTCCAAAAGAAGGAGGAGAGGAAGTGGATAGTGAAAGCGAGTTGGTTGAAGTTTAATACAACAGATCTTAGCATTGAGGAATGAGAGCTAAATGATAAGACACAGTGTCAGAAAACACTAAAGTGGGAGCCACAAACTACAGTCTTAAATGTAAAGGAATAAAGTGGTATGGTTGAAGTGCTGAGGAAAATAGGAAGTGGGAAGGACAATTGCAAACTAGAGTTTGTCCCACCTGAAAAAAAATGCAGCTGCTATTCAGCTATAGCCAGTTGATGCATGCGGGAATGTGGGGGCAGTATTGTAGTTAAGTGCTCAGCTGCTAACCCAAAGGTTGGTGGCTCGAACCCATTAGCCACACCATGGGGAAGTTGTGGCTGTCTGCTTCCATAAAGATTTATAGCCTCGGAAACCCTATGGGGCAGCTCTACTCTGTCCTATAGGGTTGGTAGGAGTCGGAATCGACTCATTGGCAATGGGATTTTTTGTTTGTTTATTGCCAAATCTTCTGGTTTTTCAAGAGAAACCAGAAATTTCGGTTTTACCATGAACACTCTTCATTTTAAATATTAGCAAACAATTTAAAAAATTTTACACATTATGTTGGCGAAATAAAATACACACAAGAGTTGTATTTTGGTCCATGTACTTTTTTTTTTTTTTTTTAACCTTTTTTAGGCATAATGAGTTAACACGTAATCGTGGATACAGAGTATAGAAGAATCTTTGAGTTTGAGAACGTGGAAGATAAACTGTTCTGGGTAATTGTGAGTCATACAGTTTTAGCAGTAGATGGTAGAGTGCAGGGCTGAAGAAACAAAAGGTATTAAGCAGTCAGGGAAATGGGGGCTCTTAGAGAGGTAATTAAAGTAGCTGGATGTTAGCAGGTAACAAGGTAGAGAAGAAGAGCATCAGCTAGTGTTGTTATCATCAAGGAATATTCAAGGTTTGTGTGAGAGGCTTTGGATGACAGAGATAAGGAAGCACATAAGAAGTCATAAAGTTGTCAACAAGATTATCAATGCAATTACTTGTCATGCATGGTCTGGAAGTGGTACTGGGCTG
This sequence comes from Dugong dugon, assembly GCA_030035585.1. Lineage (NCBI taxonomy): Eukaryota > Metazoa > Chordata > Mammalia > Sirenia > Dugongidae > Dugong > Dugong dugon. The sequence continues at coordinate 102,706,777 of CM057461.1, forward strand.
GTCACAACAGACCCAAAGTCTAGGTAAAAAAAAAAAAAATAGAGAATTATTAAAGAGAGCGAGGAAGAAGCTTCAAATAAATTTGGCCTTGAGATTCTAACTGATTTTCCCTCAGTTTGATGATTTCTATTTAAAAAAAAAAAAAAAATCAATTGGTTAATTGAATTCAATTCATTCACAATAATTTATTAAAAATTTACTGTTTGTAAGGTATTGGATTAAATAGTGGAGGCGTGTCTTGGGGGGTGGGAACAGATAGGAATGAAGATAGATGAGATATTCTGTCCTCCAAAAACAAAAAGCCCCTTGGGCGAGAATGGCAGCACAATTGGAAGAGCATAGTCAATGTCACTTAAATGTGTAAGTAAAAAGTTTTGAAATGGTGTATCTTTGGCTATGTGTATTTTCACCAAAAAAAAAAAAAAAAAGCTGAGAATTCAGAGGGTTAAAATGTTGTGGGGTTGTTAACCAAAGTCATAAAACAGCATGTGTACTACTGTTACATGAGAAACTGTTTGTTCTGTAAGCCTTCACCTGAAGCACAATAAAATATTTAATTAAAAAAAGAAAAACAAGCCCAAACCCATTGCCGTCAGGTCGATTCCAACTCATAGCAACCCTGTAAGACAGAGTAGAACTGCCCCATAGAGTTTCAAAGGAGCACCTGATGGATTTGAACTGCCAACCTTTTCGTTAGCAGCCATAGCTCTTAACCACTATGCCATCAGGGTTTCCATTCTGTCCTCTGGTGTTTAAAATCCAAAGTAATATGCAGGCACACACTCACTTTTTTTTTGTTGTTGTTGTTTTAATGCTAAGTGCTATGACAGAAGGGCTAAGAGTTTTCTATGGTAGTTCAAATTCAAATTATAGTTTTCAGATCATACAGATTTATTACTTTTTATCATGTTATAGTTTTTTCCCTAATTCAAAAATATTACAATGCATCATTATATAAGTTCCCTAGGACTGCCATAACAAAGTACCAAAAACTGGGTGACTTAAAACAGCAGAAATTTATTCCCTCACAGTTCTGGAGGCGAGGAGTCCAAATTCAGATTGTCAGCAGGGCCATGCTCTAGCTGAAGGCTCTAGGGGAAGAGCCTTCCTTGTCTTTATCAGCTTCCTGTATAGGGTCTCTATGAGTCGGAATTGACTCAATGGCAGCAGGTTTGGTTTGGTTTTGGGTTGGTAACCCCAGGAGTGCCTTGGCTTATGGCAGCATATATCCAATCTCTGTCTGTCTTCACACAGCCATGTTCCCTCTGTGTCTGTCTGTATCTCTTCTCCTTTTATAAGGAACTAATAAATACATTGGATTAGGAAATTTATATTGGATTAGGGCCAACTCTACTCCAGTACGACCTCATGTTAACTAATTGCACCCACAAAGGGCCCTATTTCCAAATAAGGTCACATTCACAGGTACTATGAGGAATATGTTAGGAATTCAACATCTCTTTTTGGGGAACACAAGTCACCCCATAACAATTATTATCTGATGGGTTCTCATCAGATATCCCCACCTGCAAGCCAGTGGGATCACCTGAGAAGATGTCCTTTTCTTCCTCTCCCTTCTCTTGTCTCTTTTGCTAAGATCTGGCTAAAGTAAGCACTCAGCAAATGTGTGCTGAGTTAAATGTTTTAAATAGGCTGAACTGATTTGAGTCCAAATTGATTAAGTTTGAAACCTTCCCCCTCTGTGTCTACCCATTTTATCATTGTCCTGCTTGGTTAAGAACACCAAAGCCTTCCATTCTTCTCCTGACTAAGGCTGGAGTTTAGACTAGCTCAAAAAAAGTAAATTCTTGGTAAAAGACTCCAATATCTTCAAAAGCTGTATACGGCTGCTGGACAATATTTAACCAGTAAATTCAGTTAAGTAGATGGACTTGACATGTTTTACAATTATAGAATAAAAATATTTTAGAAACTGGGAAGTTTGAAAACATTTTTGGAAATCTGTAACCACCTCTTACAGGAATGTGCAGATGCTAATTGTGCAGTGTTGCTAATTGACAGGTGAAGCCAAGAGCTCCTGAATTAATCTCAATGAGTATAAATAAAGTTTGACTCTGCTGTCCTATAAGCACATGCCATTCTTATTTTGAGATACAGATGCTTGGGCTTTGCAATGATTTACCAATTTCCTCATGCATTTGGAGTGAGCACTAGCTTCAGTCCCATAACTTAGTATATTGTATAAGGGGAAAGTTAAGATAAACCTAATTGCTTTTATATGAGTATTTTTGCTGTTTTTAAAGTTAAGTTCCTTGTTTATCAATGTTATTTTTCAATATGAAATGTAGGAAGATGCAAATATTACTCAGTAATTAGATCCATTTACACCTTGGACAAGGAAGTAATAGGTACGCCACCCCTGTTATTCATTCACTGTTGGATTTGTATCTCTTTGGTTTGGTTTTATTTATGTGTAAATATGCATAGTTCAAAACTTGTTAGTAGCAACACTAATAATGTCATTTATATGCTTCACCTTGTCCATTTAAAATGGATTGTTCTATTTATAGAGTAACATCCTGTAAAATTAAATTAAAAATTTTAATAGAAACTCACAGTCCTTTTAAAAATTATTACAATAGAAAGAGGGTGATTTTTTTCCACAAATTATTCCCAAAGCAACTTTTTAAAAATCCTTGTTAGTTATGAAACTTTAAAATAGTCTTATCGATCCTTTAAAATAATTATTTATGTAAAATAATTTATGGTAGAGTTTTTAATACTTGAAAATATATTCTTAAAATAGGAATGTTACAAGACCATTAATTTTAGCAGCGCTAGGAAGCACAACTATAATTTAGGAGCTACTGTTGATTGTTTCTAGAAGTATATATTGACCCCATTAGTTTTAAGTGATAATATTATTAAGCCAAAGTATTAATCCAACAGTAGCAGAATTACTGATTTTAATCAGTTTTTCCCTTTAAACCCTTTCTTTAGCATTTGGGTTTTACTTAGCTTATCGTACATATAAATCTTTAAATCAATTATCTTAGAACTCACGTTCTTAAACTTATTACATAGCAAATGCCAGTGGAAGCTCTGGTGCCTACTGTCTTTTGTTTGTTATAGTCACTTTGTTGTGTATTTTGGGCCTGATGGTATTGATGCCACTCTCGGACATTGTCTCATTCATCAAATGGTCACCCAGAGAAGGTGAGGTCCAGAGAAGCCTCCTGGCTAGGAAATCATCCATTAAATCATTTATTCATCAAGAAATGTTCTCAAGAAGAGGAAGTAATTAACAACAACAATAGCAGCTAACATTTATTGGGTCCTCATTATGTGCCACGTATGGTTCTAAACCCTTCACATGTATTCACATATTTAATCCTTACAACAAATCTATGAAAATGGTTTTGTGAAGCCTCTTAGCTGCATTTGTAACTGTTACATATTTAGACATATGGCATGTACATCTCCACTTACATTCTTGTCTTGAGCCCCATAAATGTTAGGAGTAGGCCTGATGGAGGCCACCCCCACACAAATCTATTTTGTACCAACAAGAGTCTCATTTGTATTCATTTTGGCAGGGGTTAGATTCAACACTGATTCTAGAGTTTTAAAGCACCTCAGTGCATTAAAGACATCAGGCTTCATTGCTGATGGATATACTCCAATAAGCACCTGGTGAAAGGCAGAGACTGTAAGCTTCTCAGGATGATTCAAGACTCTGAACAGACTAAAAGTAATTTATATGTTGCAAATATTAAGCATAAAAGGATAATGTGGTGGGGTGTTCATATTTGGATCCAGGTTTGGGGATTATTTGCTGAAAGTTGCTTAACAACAACAAAAAAATGTATACATACAATTAGAGATAACTGTGATATCAAGAATACATATTTGGAGACACACACATACACACAGGAAAACTGAGGCACAGGGACATGTGTAAATCCCCCAAATCCATATGGCAAACGTCAATTGGAATCAGTATTCAATTCTAGGCAGCCTGACTCCATCAAACTATTTCATCACTCATGAAAGATTAAAAAATACCATTTGAGAAGAAAGGGGAAAAACAGGGTGGGGGTATGGGATTGGGGATCATTTTCTTCCTGAAAGAAACTTCCTCTCACTAGACTTTGCTTAGATACACAGTTTGTATCTCTTTAATTCAAAGCCCCTGATTGTTTCCTTATTGGATGTTCCTACTATCTAGATACAGTTCAGGAGCCATGTGAGGCTTTAGCTGGTCCTTAAAAAAAAAAAAAATGGGCAGGATTTCGTGAGTGGAGAGGAAGTCCAGAGGATTTCAGAGGAGGAGAAAAACGGGAGAAAGGATTCAGGTGGATAGAGACAGTATTTGTAGCAGCATGGCTGCAATAGAAGGCAATTTTGGGAATTAGTGAGAGTTGTGCCATTATCCGTTTTTATTTTAGAACTTATTTTTGCGTAGATTTTTAACTCTCTGTAACCATCTGGTAAGGCCTGGCACTCTACGATTTGTTGAGTAGTAGTGTTTATCTAAGGAGCTACGTATGTCGGCACAGGAAAATGAATGCTGGGCTCTGGGAACAAAGGCTGGAGAGGGATTTCCAAACAACTGCCACCTTCTACTCACTTCAACAAGTGTGTGCGTTAAGGAGTGCGCGTCATTGCCACCACCACATTTCTGGGCCCCTGGGGCTTGTCAAGGAGGACTTAACCAACACCTCAGTGTTCAGTCCCTCCTGCTTCGAACTACCTTCGTAGTAACTGACCAGCCTTAAGCACCTATATCACTTCTCATCTCTGCTCTCTCATGCAGAGAACACTTCATCCCTCCTTCAAATCAAGGGATGAGCCCCTGGAGGACATCGAGTGAGTTCTGAATTCTCTGGGGAGCCACCTCTGACCATTACTGTTCTTCTTTGTCAATCACAGAGCACTCCCAGTGACATCATTGCTGTTTTCTGTATTATGTTGTTGCTGTAAGCAGCATGAAATTGACAAGGAATGGCACAGAGAAGAGCTGAAAGGGCACTTCTGCTTTTTTGATGCATCTGACACCTGTAGTTACAAGACAGAAAACAGCTTTCATAAGCATATTGCTGGGTGATGTAGAAGGTGAATGATTATTTAGAAGTAGCTTTTCAATGCAGTCGCACAATAGACTCTAAACTGCTTCTGCGTCCTTCCACCCGAAGAGTAGTTTCCTAAGTAGAAGCAATCTGGTGGGGTAGTTTCCCAGAAGGCTTTGGCTAAGGAGTTAGGCTTCAGTGCAAACCTCAGAACTTCTTTGGTCTAAGGAGATGGGGGTCTTGCTCTCTTTGATTTCAATAGAATATGCCTTTTGTTCTTAACTTCTTTGCTTGCTTGTGTTTCTCCTATTTGGATAATTATGTTATAGATAGAATAGCTAGTGTACAAACTGAAAAAGAAAGAAAAAGATATCCTGATGTCTTCTTGGGGAGCCTCTCCTAAGAGTGTCCCAATAAATATGCCTAAATTCAATTTATTATTACTATTGTTACAATAATGGTAACTCTAACGGGTAAGCAATAGCAAATGAGGGGAGTTAACCCCTAATAAAGTCAGTTATATTGATAACTGTGGTAGTTTTAACACTCAGTTTATAGACTACAAAATGGACAACTGATCACACTGAGAGATGACAAGTTTCCACACCGTTGATAAAGCACTGACCCTGAGCAATCATACTGAGTCTACATTATTCAGTAGTTGAACATGGTTAACTCTAAATCTCCACCTTTCTGGAGCAGCCCATAGTGTGGACTCCTTCTTGATACCTCTCTCCCGAGTGGCTTTTGTGACACTGTCATTCCGATCTTTCTCCTGCTGTCCTATCTGTGATTTTCCCCTTTTCTTCGTGTTCTCCTTTACCCCTTTATGATTGAAAGAACATTTTTGTCTTTAGCAGCAACTGGGAGCATTTTCAGGTGACATTAGTGACTGTCTCTCTCAGCAGTACATCCTTCTGTTTCAGCTTGTTACGGTGAATTTAAGTTGCATAGTGAGAAAAACCATCATGAGCTTTGCTTACAAAATAGAAATATGAAACAGAAAGATAAATGTCTCCCTGTAATTATTCACATATCTCTTGCACAGTGGCAACTAAGAAAAATACAGCTTATGTACCCCCAGGTAGTCCAAATATTCAGCAGAGAGCTGGATTATTTCACCTACATCCAGTGTAGTAATAATCACAAGGAGTCCCTGAGTGGTGCAATCAGCACACTCGGCTTCTAACCAAAAGTTTTGGTGTTTGAGTCTACCCAGACATGCCTCAGAAGAAGGGCCTGGCAATCTACTTCTGAAAAATCAGTCATCGAAAACTGTATAGAGTACAGTTCTACTCTGACACGCATGGAGTCATCAGGAGTTGAAGTTGACTGATGGGCAACTGGTTTAATAATAACAAATACAAACAACATCCACAACAAAACAGTATTACTGAGGACATATTAGGTGCCAAGTACTAGGCTACGGATTTTGCAGACAATATCTCATTTAACCCTAGCAACAAATTGACTATATTCAGTTGTGATCTTTCCTTGATATATGAGAAAACGGAGAACTAATTGTCTAAAATCATTCAACTAATAATGATACAGGGAATTGTATTATTTCCCACAGAAGCCCTGCATTTTAGATTGGTTTCTCTTGGCATTGTCTCTCATATAGTACATTCTTGTTTCTGCCTTTTGTTCAGGCCATTCCTCTGCATTCTTACATTGTTTTCTAGATTGACCATTGTAATTCTTAAATTACATTATGCTGGCTTCATAGGTATCATTCTCTCCAATGGGGGTCCCTTACTCATCTTGCTATTCCCTGGCACATACTGGGTTACCAGTTGCTCAAAAAAAATCAAAGGTAATTAGAGTTGATGTGTTCTCTCTTACTGCCCTTCTGGCTCTAGATCATGTCCAGTCCTCAGGTACCTCATCCACAGGTGTCTTGCTCTGGGACTTCAGTCACAGAATTTCCATGGGGAAGAATTAGAAAAAGGTACTGCTAGGATTACACCTCAAATGAGCATAATTCCTAGTTAGCATCTTAAAATACTAAAACTGTGTATTATCCTCTTAGCGCACCACGGTATTGACAGCTCTTTGTTTTACCTTATCATTATAACATCATCTCTGAGAATTTCCACTTATATCATTACAAGATGATTATGACAGCTTCACTAAGCCTCATTCATGTGAATGGAAAATTAGTGCCATAAAGAAAATTCCTAATAATTATTTCCCAAGACATATTGGGACTTTTCAAACTTAAACTCATTAAACCAATTTGAATCTCACTACAGAAAATTCACATAAACTGAGTGTTCTTATTAATACGTCAGCCTATGCTACTTTTAGGCAAAGATTTAATCAGAAAATATATTCATAAAATCCACATGCCTCATTATTTATGTGGCAATAGTGCATATGGATCTAAACACTTGGGAAGTAATTATCAAAAAACTCATATAGTAAACTAAATTATCAAAATAATTTAAATAGTAAACCACACACTATGCTAGGTGTTTTACATTCATAATCTTAGTCAGCAAGCACAACTGCCCCAGGAGAATTTTTGTCCCCATTTTACAGGTTTGGTAATTGAGTGACCAAGATGTTAAGTAATTTACCCAGGGTCACACAATTAGTATGTGGCAAGAACCTTTTTGGGACACACTTCTGATTGACTCTAAAATCCTTGTTATTTTGACTTTGCCACAATGCTGTGTTAATTCACAATTCCGGTACTGGGTCCTTCCTTCTACCTTTTTTTTTTTTTTTTTTTTCACAAGAGAAAGAAAAAGAGAGTATGAGGAAGAGAAATAAGTACTGAGTTTTCTTATTAAGTTCCAGCTCAAGATCTGAGAAAAAAATAATTGAGGAATTGTTTTTTTTCTGTGACTCCTATAACAAATTACCACAAACACAACAAAAATTTATTCTCTCACAGTTCTGGAGGCCAGACGTCCAAAATCAAGGTGTCAGCAGGGTTGTTTCCTTCTGGGGGCTCTAAGGGAGAATCTGCTGCATGATTCTTTCCTAGCTTCCGGTGGCTGCTGGCAATCCTTGGCATTTCTTGGCTTGTAGACACATCACTCCAATCTGTCTGTCATCACATGGCATTCTCATCTGTATCTCTGTGTCTTCTCCTTTTCTGTCTCTTCTAAGAACACTTATCATTGGATTTAGTGTCCACCGTCATCCTGAGATCCTTGATTACATCTACAAAAACTCTCTTTTTCAAATATGGTCACATTCACAGGTTCTAGGTGGACATATCTTTTAGGGGAGCCCACATTCAACCTACTGCAGGGATGATTAAACTTTATTTCCTCAACCTACCTATTATAAGAAATATTTGAACAAATGCATAGTGCAATAATTAAAATCAGAGAAATAATGACTCTGTGTATATATGTTTGTATTATATATGTTACACACACATATAGGGAGAGAAAGAGAGAGAGACAGAGACCTCAGCACTCTGAAAAACTTGTTTGTGTAGTTGTTTTCCCGATGACTGAGATTTTTCTCTTTAAACACCAATAGAGAAAATATTCAACATTTTGGATGGAAATACTCTAAATATTTATCACACATTCTCATGCCCTGTATGTATATAATCTAATGTAATGCTTTCCTGATGATCTCTCATTATAAACATGCTTTATCTGTTATATATTTTTATAGGCTGCCTTCAGTGATTACTGAGGTGTGTGGACTATTGAACCCTACATTAAACAGTCCCAGAATTTTTATAGGTTTTCACTCCTTAGTTTCATCTTATCTGCCACTTCTTTCTACAGTTTATGTTTCCTTCAGTGGCATTTCTTCTTTTTCTATTTTGCTGTAAGTTGAAAGACTGACTTTCTTAGAATTGTGTCTAATATAAACATTAGCAGGCCTTGAATGAGGATCTGAAAAGTTCTTCCGTAAGCAAAATACAAGTGTTTTCCATGAATGTGTAAATAAAATGTGGTGAAAATTAACAACAAGAAAAATAAGCTTGTTTTACAGTGAGTTAAGACAAATCAAGTGGTTTATTTGCCTGGGGAATATTTATGGTAGATTTCGAAAACAACCTTATTGGAAAGGGTATTTGAGTAATAGTGGTGGTGGGGTACATGGATGTTTCTTTCACGCAGAAATCATCATAGAAAGTACTTTTTCTCTTTTCTATAACAATAAAAGTCTATAAAACCCTTGCAAATAAATGCAGCAGCAAGGTAATTCCTATCTCTACCACTTTATTAAATAAAACCTACTAACTGAAATATCTTCGATGATAAAGGTAAAAGTGTTGAACTCTGTGTACACAAACAGCAAAGCCTCATTTTAAAGGGACAGACTTTGAGCACTTTGGGGCAGAAAGTCTGGGGCCTTCCTTTAGGAACGTTATCAGCCAGATACCTGCATAGAGGAGGCTAGACCTGCTTGTGCCGATACGGCAGTTGGTACACCATTCAGTTCCATTCAGTTTTAGCCACTGAAAAGATGAACATGATGCAGAACAGGATCAGGTGTGGCCTTAGTGAGGCAGAATTAATAGGTTATATTTTGCACTGTTTAATAATAAATTTCCACACATATTAACATGTAGTAAACTGTATGTATTTTATTTTATATATGAGCCCAAGTTCTCTCTAACTGTTTATTTTGTTATCCTTATAAGATCCTCAATGTATAAGTTGGTGTCTCCCTAACTGATATAGCAAATAGACTCTAAATGCATAAGGGGTCAGCCAAAATAGACGTTTGTTTATTACAAACATTATGAGGAGAAGGGGCCCTTAGATAGGAGCTCTCCTCTATGCAGTGATTCTGGGACACTGGCTCCTTGCATGCTGCAGCTCTTCTTGCTCCGGAGGCCTCATTATTGCTGTCTGCATCCAGCGGCTCGCAGGAGAGCATTAGAGGGCAAAACAGCTGCTTTAAAGCCTTGTCCCAGAAATACCACAAATCTCACACAGAGTCACCAAGAGTCAAAATCAACTTACGGCAACCGGTTGTAGAAGTATAGAGAATTACCAAACCAAAAAATGCAGCAAAGGGATCATTGTGTTAATAGAGTATCTACATTGATGAAAACCTTAAAAATGTGTACTCAAAGTTTGACTACACTTTGTGTCAATGCGTAAGCCCTCAACGTGAACTCTAATTTTTTTTAGTGTCCTATTTGCTTTTCTCCAGTGACTACTTTTTGGCTAAATTCCAAATGGGTGAATTTGATAAGAGGTAAATATTGATGAGGTCTTCCTGAAGTGTGTCATGTCTAATAACCAAACTCCAAAACCATATATCTGTGATCAGAAACTTAATATTTTCATAATTTATTAGTTGTTAGATAATTAAAGAATTGTTAAATGTCTCCATGATAAGAAGTTCTGAAGATAATGCACAGAGCACATTTATCATCTTAGTAAATTTATCACTCTCTTAAAGGAAACAAAAGCACTAATGAAGAAAATAAAAGTCAATATTTCATAAACTTCAGCAATGTGGATAAAAATGGTCTCCACAGGTGGCTCAGATCACTTGATAGATGAATGAGATACAAATATTGCCACTGGTATCTCTTTAAAATATCTTCATTTTTAGACTTCATGACATAGGACATTTTTAAAGGCAAAATTGTTTCATAATGAAAATTGTTTAATGCTAACTCAGCACTGTTTGTGGGTTGCAAAGAGTTACAATGTTACAGAGAATCTGTATATACACACACATATATACATGAATATTGACTGATAGGTATATAGATAGATAAGAGATATGATCGGAAGAATGCTCTTTAAAGGTGTTAAATGGTAAATATCATCCTACCCAGTTTATCTAATCAACATACGGGTCAACGTGATTATATATAAAAGGTTAAGAAGTGGCATTTCTAAAATAGGAGTGTGTTTACTTCTACACTCTGACGTTTATTACAAGCAAGATCTTGAATGGGTTTTTAATCTTGCTGAACCTCTTTCTTCAAGGGCTAAATAGGCATAATAACCTTTCCTCCATAGGCACATTGAAATGATTACCTGTGATAATGAATATCAAGTGCCTCCAGAGGGCATTCTTGGTGTTTCATAGCCCTTAGTCTCTTCCTCCTGCCTTCTGTGTGATTCTCCACTTAAAACATCACCCACCACCACCCCTACCCCTGGAAGACCCTGCTAACAAGAGCCTTTGATGCAACTGTTATTCAGATTTTACTTTTTCCTTCAAGTGAAATTTTTTAAACTCTTACATAAAAAACTATAGCTAGGTATAAATAATACTTCTTGGCTTGACTAAAAATAATTCTGACACTTTATATTCTTTTTGAAAATTTCAGTCCAATGTGGTGTGAAATTCTGGGCTGAAAATCTGCATTTCTGGTGAAAGTACTTATTTAACTTAGTGGCACAGATAATATGGAAGGTGGGAAGTAATTCTATTTTATGATTTTTTGACAAAAATGTCTAGAAGATGAAGTAGATCAGGCATTCTACAGTTTGCAGATGACTCCAAATTCTCCCAGGTAGTGAAATATCAAACTTTTACCAGTAGATAGCTGGGGAACAGAGGGATGACTATATTATACCTGCAAATCTATTCTTGTCTATTTGAACTAAGAAAGAATATTAGCCTCCTTATAAAAATAACTCTTTTATCAGAGAAGAAATATTCAACTGGATAAATCATGGGCCTGGCCATAATGATGCTCTTGTGGTTTTATAATCTAAACCTACTTCGTAACTGGTGAGAATATACATAATGGCCTATATCCTTCAGCATAAACACTGCTCCTTTGTAAATAAGTATAAAATTACAAAATAAATATGCACATTCACAGGATTGTGCTGGCATCATTTTTTATTTCTAGCTTTTCCATTTAATAATCTTTTTTAGCAGACTGGACTAAAAGTGTGGTCAGTCTTAAAACACTGCTCACTGAGTTTTATGGATACTTCAGAATCGTAAGTCTTGTTTGAACCATATGAAATTGCTATTTTTATAGGTCAAAAATGGTCAAATGTTGGCCCTTCTAAGCGTTTAAATAACGTGGCATTTCCAAAAAATGAGTATAATAGTTGTAAACTTACAAAGCCAAATTGCTTAGATACATCAAACTTGCAAAGCAACCAATCGTCTTTTTTTTTACAGTGTTCTAATTGTCAGCGGTCTCTCAGGAGAAAATAAATCTGTAACGTGAAGCAGTGGAATATCGGCGCTTTAGGGGAAAATGGTCCTTCTATACAAATGGAATTTGAGCAACTGTTGTAAACAAATTAAGAGTAATTTAAAATATATAAATATCATTTAATGCCAAGAGTATGCCACTCAAATAAAACTAGTTGATATTATATTTTAAAAGATATTTTCTAAATAAGTGTACTGTGCATCTTTCAAATTATTTTGTTATAAAACACAGTACCTAGATTGAATTTTTAACAAAGGTAACTTATTTTGAAAAAAATAATAAAAATTCAAACACCTGTTTCTCCAGCTCTTCTTTAAAAACTGTTGGAAATACCTCAGTAACATTATAAGGCATGGTTGGGATTTTTGTTTTTAAAATAAGGACATGTCACTTTTATTCCAGTGAACAGGCTACATTATGGTAAGAAAATTCCCTAATATACTGGCTGAAAATGGGAGAAAGATATAGAATATCTTTCTGAGATTTATGGGCAGAGATTGGAGAGAATAGTGTTCAGATTAGTAGAGATAAGGAGGAACTACTAGCTGTTTAGGGAGAGAAAATACAGCAAAGTGTTCAGATCATAGATTCTGGCACTGGTGAATCTGTGTTTGAGTCTTGGCCCTGTCATTTACTAGTTATGTGATAGTGGGCACATTATTTAACCTATGCAAATAGTTAAATCACCTGATAAATAGGGCTAATAATAGGGTTGCTGTGAGGATCAAAATAGGTATGTGTAAATTTCCTTGAACAGTGCCTGGCACCTAAGAAATACTCAAAAATGTTAGTCATTATTGGTATTATATAGGTGAGGGTATTCAGGACAAACGTGCCTGGTTTGGAGACAACCAAACTGTGCTTGGGTAAAATGGGCTCTAGGTTCTGACCCCAGGCCTCCATTTAATTCAGCCACTGCTTCAGGGAGAGCATGCATTTTTCTGAGCAAGAGCAGCCCCTGGATAATCATCTTCCTTTTACTTTTACCAATCTCCCATCAGCCTACTGATTCTTTGTATTAGTTTTCTATGCTGTATAATGTGTTACCACAGATTTAGTGGCTTAAAACAACACACATTGTCTCACAGTTTCTGTAGGTTAGAAATCCAAGCACTGTCTAACTGGGTCCTCTGTTGATGGTCATACAAAACTGTAAGCTGGGGCTATGTTCTCATCTAGGCTTGGGATCTTCTTCCAAGCTCACCGATTGTTGGCAGAATTCAGAGTCTTAGGGCTGTAAACTGAGATACTCTGTTCCTAGGCTATTCATAACATGGTGTTTGCTTCTTCAAGGCCTGCAGGAGAGCAACTCTCCTGCTTCAAGTCTCTTCTTTTAGGGAAGGCCTGACCTTCTTTGACAGGGTTCAGGTGACTAGGTCAGGCCCACCTCGGATAATCTCCCTTTTGATGAACTCAAAGCCAATCTATTTGCGACCTTAATTATATTTGCAAAATCCTTTTCTCTTTGCATATAAGGAAACCTAACCACAGGAGTGATGTCCCATAACATTCACAGGTCCTCCTCAGACTAAAGAGAAGATATTATACTGGGCATTTACACTGGGGAGGGAATCTTGGGGGTTCATCTTAGAATTCTGTCTGCTCAAGAATTATCTTAGGTGAAGGGAAGGACAGCACACACTACAGGGGAAGTCAAAACAAATGGACTAAACCAAAGCTAAGAAGTTTCTTGAATACCGTCAAACACTTCGAGGGACAGAGTAGCAGGGGTGAGGGTCTGGGGACCATGCTTTCAGGGGACATCTAGGTCAACTGGCATAACAAAGTTTATTAAGAAAATGTTCTGCATCCTACTTTGGTGAGTGGCATCTGGGGTCTTAAAAGCTAGCAAGCAGCCATCTAAGATGCATCAATTGGTCCCAATGCACCTGGAGTAAAGGTGAATGAGGAACTCCAAAGACACAAGGAAAGAATTAACCCAGGAGACACAAAGGGCCACATAAACCACAGACTGCGTCAGCCTGAGACCAGAAGAACTAGATGGTGCCTGGCTATCACCAATGACTGCCCGGACAGGGAACACAACAGAGAGTCCCTGATGGAGCAGGAGAAAGGTGGGATGTAGAACTCAAATTCTAGTAAAAAGATCAGACTTAATGGTCTGACTGAGACTTGAGGAACCCTAGAAAGCATGGCTCTGGATTCTCTGTCAACCCAGAACTAAAACAATTCCCGAGGCCCACTCTTCAGACAAAGATTAGACTGGACTATGGAACGTAAAATGATACTCGTGAAGAGTGTCCTTCTTAGCTCAAGTAGATACTTGTACTAAACGGGCAGCTTCTGTCCAGAGCTGAGATGAGAAGGCAGAGAGAGTCAGAGTTGATTGAATGGACATGGGAAATAAGGGGTAAAAAGGAAGGGTGTGCTGTTACAGCATAGGGAGAGCAGTTAGGGTCACATAACAATGTACGTATAAATTTTTGTATGAGAAGAAGAAGAATTCTGTCTGCCAAACCCCTAAACTATTTAAACTAAAGAAATTGCTCTTCACTTGGAAAAATGCCGACTCAATAAATATAGCAATATAACATGATCAAGATACAATTCAAGTATAATCGGTCAATATATTCTGATCAAAATCTTCTGTTTTATATCTTGAATTGAATGAAGAGAGGAAGAGGTTAGCCTAGAGGTCGCTGGGGGATATTGTCAGTGGGAAAAGAGAGAGATAAAGAACAAGAAACTTTACCCATCACCCAAGCAAAGACAAACTTCGAATAACCTGTTGTCATTGAGTTGATTCTGACTCATGGCAACTCCGTGTGTTACAGAGTAGAACTGCTCCATAGGGGTTTTTTTGGCTGTAATCTTTATGAAAGCAGATTGCCAGGTCTTTCTTCTGTGGCACCCGTGGTTGAGTTTGAACCACCAACTTTTAGGTTAGTAATTGCATGCAAACCATTTGCACCGCCTAGGAGCCCTGGTGGCACAGTAGTTAAGTGCTACAGTTGCTAATCAAAAGGTCAGTGGTTTGAATCCACCAGCCGCTCCTTGGAAACCTTATGGAGCATTTCTACTCTGTCTTATTGGGTCGCTATGAGTTGGAATCAGCTCCATGGCAACGAGTTTGGTTTGATTTTGGTTTAGGGATCTTAAACTTTAAATACCTCCTGTAAATTTGTTTTGAGCCCATCCAAATTGCCTTCCAATGCTTTGGGGCATAGAGAAGCTGAGTACTGTGGGGGTTTGATCAGGCATCTATTAAAGCTGACAGATCTAAATCACATAATTATGAATATTTTCTTATTATCAATCATGATACAATTCTTATGGTGTAATTACTTCCCATTAAATGAGGTATCTTTATTTACGGATTCTTATATTCATTGAAGGACCTTAATCAGTTTTAGTCTTTTATGATTATGAAACTCAATATGCAGTTTTATACATTTCTTGAGGAAATAAAGTATAAGTCAAAACCCCTTTCATCAAACAGGTACACGTAAGCAACACTTACGAAGAGACAATATATAAACTTTGAACTGTAAGCAAAATTTTTTATATTTCAAATCCTTCAGATGATATAATATGCTGTTAGGTCTATAGCAGAAGTGTGGGTTGGGGGGAGGGAGCCGAGAAACAGAATGGGAATAAAATTAGTTAGTACTCAATAGATTCAATTAAAATAGCCATATCAGAAAAAGAATTAAATCACACCTAGACTTCTATCTTTGAATTTGATTTCATATTCTATTTAAAATTTTCTACTTTTTTTGTGCATTAAGTAGACTAACACCACAAGTGAAAAGAAGCAAGGACTTTATAGTCAGGCAGATCTGCAATGGGGTTCTAGGTCTGCCACTGGCGCACCGGCTAGTATCAGGCAAGTTACTGACTGTCGGCAAGCTTCCAGTTTTATATCTGCAAAACAAGGAATGCTGTACCCAGTTTGCAGGATTGAGTTGACGGTAAGAGGAAAACACAAAAAATGCACAACACAGGTCCCAGCTCATTGAAGAACATGGTAACTATTCTAAGGGTTTACATTGTAACTGACATGCTAGATTAAGAAAGAATATGATAGAGCAAGCCTCTCTGGTAACCAATCGTGGAATACTAGGGGATGTGCTAGCTGCAAAATTGTTGAGTTAACCATGGGAGTAGGAAAAAAATGTGTGTTCATTATTCAGCTTTTCAACCATGTGCAATAATGTCATTCCATGGCGTTATTAAGTAAACTTTCTAGGGAAATAAAGGCAATATCTACTTAATTGTTATTATTTTTTTACAATTTTACTTTACTTCCTCACATCTTAAAAAGAAAAAATAAACAAAAAACACTAGCAGATAATAAAATCAGGGCCATGAAAATGATAAAGAAATAGATACGTTACACACAACAAACAGACTAATATTTTTGCTGCTCTCAAAATTTGTATTTGACTCTAATCTTCCTGGAAGCCAAGGTAAAAAGAAGGAAAATAATACTTCTTAAGAAGTGAGCAGCCCTGGTGGCGCAGTGGTTAAGAGTTATGACTGCTAACTGAAAGGTAGGCAGTTTGAATCTACCAGCTGCTCTTTGGAAACCCTATGCGGCAGTTTTTCTCTGTCCTATAGTGTTGCTATGAATTGGAACTGACTCGATTCCAACAGGTTTTTTTTTCTTAAGAAGTGAAAGGAGCCCTGGTGGTGCAATGGTGAAAGCGCTCGGCTGCTAACTGAAAGGTCAGTAGTTCAAACCCACTAGCCGCTCCACAGGAGAAAGATGTGGCAGTCAGCTTCTGTAAAGATTATGGCCTTGGAGACCCTATGGGGCAGTTCTACTCTGTCCTGTAGGGTCACTATGAGTTGGAATTGACTTGACAGCAATGGGTTTGGGTTTTTTGTTTTTTTTTTTTTTAAAGTGATATATTCTCATACTGTTCCTTATATGTTAGAGCATTGCCAAAGGAATTTTCATTTATGTGGTTCCTTAATAGAAGGATCCGTAATAGAAAAATGAGAACATAATATTAAAATATACCATTCAAGTAAGGAGATTCGCTTAGCTAATGAGGTCTAAATAAATATTACTGTGGAATCAACCTTTATCCTTCACTTTCAACCTTCTATTTCTTAAGAGTTACCTGCAAAGTTCCTATTCAAAGTAGTGAAAGCAAACTGGAATTGTAGCCAATATGTGAAAAAACACACACATAGTGAAAATCCACATTATACAGATACTGGTCCCAATTGCTGGGTCTGCTGAGAGCAGAGGATCCAGAATACAAAAGATTTGTTTGGAGTCTAAGAGTCAGGAAAACTCAGTTTAAATCCAACCATGCCACGGTGAGCTTAGGCAAATCACTTACTTTAAATGAAGAAATTTGACTAAACTAGTGCCAGCTTGTTTCAGAATAATGCCTACAAGACCTGAAACAGAGTATGTGCTCCATAACTATGGGCTCAGAATGCATCCTATTCCTTACTTATGATGATGGCAGTCTGATGTTACCAATTTGGTGGCCAATTTGGTTAGTTAATGTAAATACTTGATAGTTTTCGATTTAAAAAGGGCAGATGGTAACAACAAAAGCAATATATATCAGGGTTTCCTAACCTTGGCACTATTGATATTTTAGATGGGATAATTCTCTGTTGCGGAGGATGCCCAGTGCATTGTAGGATGTTTAGTAGCATCGCTGGCAACTACTCACTAGATGCTAGTAGCAACCCTCCCCCTCAAAGTTGTGACAACCAAAAATATCTCCAGACTATCTAGACCCCAGTTGAGAATTACTGGAGTGTGTGTGTATATGTGTGTGTGCACGTGTAGGTAGATAGTTAGCTTTGGATGTAACATATCATTTACTTTTATTATACCTTGACTATGTGAGATCAATCACTTTCAATTGTTAATTTTGTGTTCTCCACGGCATGACTGATAATTAACACAATTAGCCCAATGGTCACCTCTTATTTTGAATATAGCATGAGTACAGTCAAAAAAGAATCGAGTGCTTTCTAAAATTACAACTACTGTACTTCATTCCATTGCTTATGGTTCTTGATAAAATCATGCAAACACAAGCAGTCTGATGTTATTTTTTTGTTTACAGTATTACTGTGTTGTTTTGGTTAACAGAATGAAAAACATCACTGTAATACTACGTAAAAATGTTTTATTCTTAGTTTGTTTCATCAATAAGAGCTGACATTTTTGCAAGAAAGATGTTATACTATTGAAATTAACTCTTAGTCAATTGTAAATAATTGTATTATATCGGTATGTTATCATGAAGATTAGAAATCATTTCCCACAGAATCATGTTTTTGCTTCCTCAGCACTGTTTCAATTGAAAGGAATTTAAATGAAGTGCATCTCATTACTAACATAAAGTAGATGGAGCTTGAATAATTTTTATATTTATTTTCCATGGATGGTTATTACATTTCTTATCCTAGCTATCCAAATTTTATAAAATAAATTGTTTTAATCCATTCTTTGGATAGGAGCAACGAATTTAGTTTTGCAAAAGCTATGCATCTGAATATATTGTAATATGCATAAAGCTCTGTTAACACAGTTATTTATATAAAAAGTGTAGCTGCCTTACCTTTCATTTAATTTACATACTTTATTTACTTTCTGACAGGTTCTTCTCTTTGCATTTTTATTTACATACCAAAAATGTCTTTTCAGATAAGTCAACTAAAACTTTAATGTACTGTATAATTTAAAACTCCATAAAAAGTTTTATGTATTGTATAGTATTATATGAAATTTGAGGCTCGTGATAAAGAATTTTGGAAATATTTTACCACTGACACCTATACAATAATACCATATTTCTTAGAGTATCATCTTTTGTCTGAGATCATGTTTAGAAAGAAGTATAAAATTTATGCTCAGCTTGTTTCCAAAAAGGAAAAAAAAATCTTTTGTTATTTTTAAACATTACTTTTTCTTAAAATATTATTATTAACCTCACATAATATGGGCATCTCACATCCTTAGAGAATTTGGTGCATTTTCTCTAAGCTGTACAAAAGATCATTCTTTTTCCATTCAAGTGTTGGGAACAATAAGTTTCCCTTATGTGTTTCATAAGCTCTAACAGGCATCACTCACAGTGGCCACAATATGTCAACACAAAGGAGTCCAGTTTTAGAAATATAAACGTACCCCTCTCCCCCTGCCTTTTTTGTATTTAGCTTTTGTAAGCATGGTTTGTATTTGCATAACCCACCATTCATATTCTTGTGAGTTCATGATATAAATAATTTGAGAAATTTCATTCAGTTCCCCAAATTATATTCTAGTCATTATGGATGATTCATGAGAGGATTAATCTCTTGGATGTGATATAAAACTAGAGAGGAAAGACACTACCTATCATATCATTTGCAGTTAAGAA
This sequence comes from Dugong dugon, assembly GCA_030035585.1. NCBI lineage: Eukaryota > Metazoa > Chordata > Mammalia > Sirenia > Dugongidae > Dugong > Dugong dugon. The sequence goes on from CM057461.1 coordinate 102,726,297, forward strand.
CATGCTGCATATCTTTAAGCTTTACTTAAAGTGCTTATAGTAATTGGGTGTGCATGCCTTAGCTCCGTTAAAACCCAAACAGCAATATGGGAGAGTGTGGTTTGTTTTTTAAACGTGCAAGGAAGGAAAATTAGTGAAATCTGTTTAAGTCACAAAACTGCCTCATTCAGGACCCAACTCAGCAGCATGGAAAAAGTAGCTCAAGTTAACTGTACTCTTAGCATATGTCTAAGCTCACAAATTTCAATTCACTTCAAATTCTCTTTCTCTTCCATGGATATGTCTGCAAAGAAAAGAGATACAAAGATGACAAACTGGTTCAATGGTTCATTAGCTCTAGATTCTCTTAAGGTTTTTGGAATCAAAATGTGTTGAGTTACAGGCCAAGTTCCCTTATGTATGGGAATAGTGGTGCACATAAAGAACTGTTTTAATTTTATTATGGGCCCTCCTCTTTTCCTACCGTCTACCCCTATTAAGGAGCCGTGGTGGCACAGTGGTTAAGTGCTTGGCTGCTAACTGAAAGGTCAGTGGTTCGAACCTACCATTCGCTCCAGCACTCCACAGGAGAAAGATGTGGAAGTCTGCTTCCATAAAGATTTCAGCCTTGGAAACCCTATGGTGCAGGTCTACTCTGTCCTTTAGGACTGCTATGAGCTTGGAACAGACTTGACGGCAATGGGTTTGGTTTTTGGTCACCTTCTACTACTACCACAGGTACATACAATTACAGACCTGTATACAGAGTGAAGAGTATAATGTATCTTGATTTTACTCATGCAGGTAAAATTTTGGGAAAAAAGAAAACAAAAATAAACTAATGAACTTTAGATGTAGGCATTAAACAGAGATTGCGGCTTAGTGATCTAAACTACACCATAATCTTTTAAAAGTATTATAGTATTTAGAAAGAAAAAAATAATTATCTCTCTTTTATAATGGCATTTCTGTGTAAGAGAATATTATTGGGTATGAACTACATGGCAGCAGCAGATTTGTCTCTATATATCCTTCAGCAATTCAGAGTAGTTCTCAGATACATCTGAGAAGTAACACTGAAGAATTAGTCTTCATTTATAATGAAGTATCTTTGAATAACATTGTCTTCCAATTTTTGTTTTAAAGGTCTAACATTTGATCATATGTTTTCTTTAGTTAACTTTCTATATTATATGGCAATCTCTGCAGTTATTTTTTTTTCAAAGATAAAAAAGAAAAAAAAAGCAAGCTCAAAATGTAGAAGTTATTTTTGCAGTAACGTATGTCATGATTTTTAAACATTCAGGCCTTTAAACTTTTTTTATAGTGTATGTTCTTGCCAATCCCAGCACAGTTCTACAAAGTAAAATATTTGGCAGTGAATTCATATTAACAGATGGAACAAGAAATTAACACGTTTTTGCTTCGCTAATTCACAGTTCTTTTAATACGCTAATTCTAAATCACCTGTTCTGACTTTGACAGGCTACAGACACCTGTTTGGGGTAATATTCCACAGTTAATTATTACACGAGAAATTCAGTTTCCAACAAAAGGGTTTCTGTGTGAAATTGTCATAGTTAACAAATTGGTAATACCAAATATATACAAATATATTTCTGGTGTCTTTATCTTTAACTAAAGAATGGTGTATGAAAACTAGAGACTATCCTCTTAGTGTTTGAATTCTGTCTATCACACTTTACACCATGGTTGTACTGATCAAGTCAGAATGTTCTTCCCGGTAGCAGTAATTTACTATAATACTGTATTTTAAATGGCAGGAAAAGAGTATAGAATTTTTAAGTGGCTGGAAAAATTCCTAACTGTATGTTAAAAATGACTCAGGAGAGTTTAAAAAAATATACTGACAAGATGAGAGAGGGGAAAAAAAGGAAAAACAGCCTGGGTAACATCATATGAAAGGCAGAACAATAAATATGAAGCTCACTGAACTGTAGAGTTTGAAGTATCTGACTCACGTGGGCACCGAGAGGACTAATGACTTGTTTGCTAAAAGGAAGGAGAAGAAATGATGCCAGACCTTTATGGATATAGAATCAAATGCTCTCTTCTCCTTACATCTCAGTCTCTTAACGAACAAACTACTTCTGTTTTCCACGACATCCTGATTTGCTTTATCCCCTCACATTGTTCTTCATTATCCCAACAGGGTCATTTTCCCTCTTACCTGGGAGGACTTCTTTTTACAATGACTCCTTTTCACTTCCATTTTCCCACAAACCCATGCTACAGGAGAGTGTGGCAGCAGAGTGTGTATGTGTGGGAGGTGGGATGGTGGAACAAGAAGCAAAAATCAGAAACGTAAGGTTTTTAGATGTTTGTAACATAATGACAGACGCTGAGGTGCAGTCTATCTTTACGTTTGCCAAAGGTTCCATTTTGTGTGTCTGTTTTTTGATTTGCTCTAATTGCTGTTCAGCTTTATATGTGGCTTTGCTAATGTGTCTTCCTTAGCCACATTAGGGAAGCAGAGAACTTGTCGTTTCTTTAATTAACCTTTATATCTTAGCACCCAGATAGTACAGTTCACCAAGCAGACACTCTGGAACTTTTAAGATTCATGCTGTTTTCCTCTGATTTTAAAAAGTTATTGCACAAAGCATATTTTTAAAATTCATTTTTATTTTGTGAAACTTGAGGTGGATGAGGAAAAAGCTTGTTTTTTTCATTTAGCCTCCTTGTAATTGTGTTGTTTTTCTCCCAGTTGCCACTCTAGAAAGCACATGGTCTTCCTCTAAAACCATGCTTTATGACATTGCTATTTGCAGAAATTTAACTGGCAGCCCACCCCAGGAAGATAAAATTCTGTTTCATCCAAGTTTGGTTCCCCTCCTACACCCACACCTGAAACCATATTTCTGCCAGAGCCTACATTCTGCTAAGGAGGAAACCAATCTTTTATAATACTTTAACATAAGTGAATTTTATTTTATTTTTAATTAAAAAATTTCATTTCTCGTCCAAAAATGCTAGATGACATTTAAAGCTAGACAAGAGTTTCCAAATAACTCACCTTTACAATTAACTCTTATCAGAATGAGACAGTTATTTCACTGCACAGGGTACAACCAAATGGTTATGATGCAACAGTGAAGTGAAAAGCCTCCATTACCATCATCACCACTCAAGCTCCTGGGGATGTTCAGAAGTACATTATCCTACAGGGATTTCCTCAAAGCTCACAGTTTGGGAGAGAGTTACTAGTATAGAATATTTTCAGTTAATAACATGCCTCAAGAATAAACTAAACTTCCTGGCCTGCAAAAGAGGAAAAAATGATACTTTAGGGAGTTTATAAATCTCTTAAGTTTCCCTGAAAACAACATTTAGACATAGTACATATGCTACCCCCAAAACAACTTGAATGAATGAGAACTATCTAGATTAAAATACAAAATATTCAATTTTAACATTATAGGATAATCACCTTGAAAAAGTATGTTGGGGATTTATATTCAACATGAAATTCTTAGGAAAACTGTTCAAGATGATGAATGACATCACAATGTAATTTCACTCATCTGTCCCCAGTTAAAACACTTGGACAAATCAATTAATTAAAATGAAAACCTAGTATCTCCAATCTGTCCTATTTTAATACACTCCTTATGTAAAATGTATGAAAAAATTATGCAATTTTCTAAGGACTAATACATACTTATACATACATACATTTTATGGAACCTATTTAATCCTTCAAAAAGGATTGCAGATTATAACAGTTTAAAGTGTTAATTATATTTAGCTTAATCATTTCTCTAAGCAAGTAAATTTGCAATACATCAGACTTATTTAAAGTGGAAAGATTTTCTTTTAATGTAACTAGCAGATGCCATTAATTGGTAATCGCCATTTATATCCTTATGGGTATTTTAAAATAGTTGCTTTTATATATATATATATATAATTTCACAGTACTATATTTGGTATCTTATTTACAGACTATATGTTAGAGAGAATTAAGTAACCTTCATTTAAAAAATTAAACTCTTTTAATTTAATTCATTCTAACCAAAGGAAAAAAACCAAACCCATTGCCGTCAAGTCAATTCTGACTCATAGTGACCCTATACGACAGAATAGAACTGCCCCAAAGAGTTTCCAAGAAGCACCTTGTGGATTCAAACTGCCGACCGTTTGGTTAGCAGCCGTAGCACTTAACCACTACGCCACCTAAACCAATTCAATTAATATGTCATCTGTCCCAGAATCATGATTTTATTATGATAACAATAACTTATTATTTATTGAGTACCTAATGGGTACCAAATGCTCTATATAAATCACTGCTAATCCTAGGTTTATTATTCCATTTCACAGATTAGGTAACTGAAACTCAAAAAGGTGAGTAACTTCTCTCGCCTCATAGCAGCAGACGAGACAAAATTACAACCTGGGTCTTTTTTGCCAAGTCCATTCTTTTCTCATCATATGATACTGATGGTCAATATTCGAGAAGCTGGATATGCAGAGTTCAGGTTTAGCAGCAGCCATCATTAAAAAAAGAACAAAATGCAATTAGATTATGATAGAGTCAAACGAACTGTCTACATAAGAACTTAGAATTAATCTGCATAAAAGACCCAATGTAAAACTGCTCTGCTTTAGTAATCTACAGGATGTTTGGGTATGGCTAAAAGTTGTAGTGTCCAGAAGATCATGAAGTTGAATATCTTTTAAAAACTCAATTATTCACATTGTTTACAAATTATTTATTGACTTTTCCTCCGCCTTCAAGGAGTTTACAATCTAGTAAATTGCAAAGTTCATAACTTGAAACTTTTTTAAAACTTTAAAATGCTTCTTTATGTATTTTTTAAAAAATATTCTTTTCTGGGCAAACTTTCTTTGGATGTATTGTTGCTTTAAAGGGTGTTCTTTTAATTTTTATCTTAAAATATATTTGGCAACTATTTTATAATGTCCTATTTAATTATAAACTATGACTAGATTCTAATCTTCCTGAGCCAAAGACCATATTTATCTTATTTATCACTGATTTTCAGCCTTCATCACAGTCATGGTTCACGGTGAAAGGTTAATGACTAAATGTTAAATTGTTTGATGGGTGGATGAATGGCCTACACACCAGGAATCCAAATGAAAAAAGTTAAAGACTTGAATAATTTCATTCAGCAAATATCTACTGAATGCCTATGATACGCCAGCCATGAGTTAAACATGGGGATATGATGATGAACAATTGATAGTAGTTGGGCACATGGAATTTACTTTCCAATGGAGGAGACATATACAATAAATTTATAAGTGAACACAATAAACAAAATATTTGCTTTACAAGATCATTGCTATCCAGGCAATAAACTGCATAATGAGACAAAACTGACTTGAGTGTGGAATATAGATAACATAGGCAGGGAAGACTCAGAGGAAGAAACTGTCAAGTTGGGACTAGGCTATGTGAAGTAGGAGGAAAAGAGCATTAACTAAGGGTAGGTGTAGATTTCCTGGTTACTGGAAATGGGGAGGAAGAAAGAGGACTGATGTATACTTTAACATAGTCAAAACATGCTCATGAAGAACATTTCTCTTTGTCTGCCTTACTTAAATGTACTATGTATCTGTGGCTTCTAAACACAGCTAAACATAAGAATTGCTGGTATCCCTTTGAAAAATACGGATATCAGAGCATTTACTGAGTTGCCAACAACTGGGACTGTATTTTATAAAAGCTTCGCAGATGCTTCTGTGCAGGATAGGAAGAAAAACAGAAAAAAAAAAAAAAAAACCCACTATTGCTCAATGATGTCTACTAGCCCCAAACAATGGCTACCTAATAATATGAATGACAGTTACAGTAATAATGACACCAAGAAGAACACCACTGAAACCTACTCTCTCCAATATTTTTAACCCAGAAAATTACCAGAGTCATGTTATTTAGCCCTGAACCATCTTAATCCCTTAAGAAATAAATACATATTCAATATTTATTCATTAAGCATCGAGTATTTTTCAACTAAAATTGATCCAAATCGGTTGTTATTTTATGTAGAATTCTAACCATCAGACTTTTCCTAGTTGAATTAATCAATCAATCAAACAATCATCTAGGGCCTTGTTTCATAAGTGTAGTCCTTGGACAGGCAGCATTGATATCTCCTGGGACTTTATTGGAAATGTGGAATCCCAGGCTGCCCCAGATCTGTGGAACCAGTCTGCATTTTGACAAGTTTCTTGGGTGATTTGAAGGCACAATAAAGTTTAAAAGAACTCCTTGAGCCCTAGTTATGCTACCAATCCCAAACTAAATGCTTGAGTACACAGTAGCAATACAGACTTACCAGGATTTAGCTTTACCCAGCAGAATTTAACAAGTTGTAACCAGGGGAAAAAAACAAAGATAAAAAAAATCTGGTTTTGGACACTGTCATTTGAAGTCTGCATTTGAGCCAAAGTTCTAACTCTGGTTACTGACTCAGGTCCATAACATGAGAGTCTCTGGTCAATTCTGTTTCCAAAAGAAGTAATCTCATAGTAAGTATCATATAACCCAATCCATCTACCTTCAAAGAGTAGCCAGAATCCCACCATCATTTCTAGCCTAGATTATAACAACTAGCTTCCTAATGGGTTTCCCTGCTTCCATATTCTCTCTTTTATATTTTCCAACAAGTAGTCAAACTCAATGACTTTTGAACAGATTTTAGGTTTATTGTTCCCCTGCCAAATTGATCTTACATAATTATGATAGACGTACTTCAGGTATCTGCTCAACTGGCAATGCTTCATATCAACTTTTCCTGACTATCTCATTTAAACTAGACTCCTTCCCCTCTACTTGCCCCTCTCTCTCCAACTTTATCCTTCATTTTTCTTTATGGTTCTTATCTCTTTCTGTAAGTATATTATGTCATGTTATTCATTGATTTGCTGTATGTCCTAACACCAAAATATAAGATCCAGAAGGTAGGGACTTTGTCTTTCTTGTCCTCCAATGCCAGATATGTAACAGAGGTGAAATAAATAATTCTTGAGTGAATGTTGAAGGTAGTATTCTACAATATTCACAGCAAGTGTGGCTACATCATCATCAGAAATACTTAATGAGCACCTAAGATAGACTCTAAAAAATGGCACATAAAATACAGTATATGCTCCCTAGAGACATACAGTGTAGTTGAGGATTAAACGAATTAAAGGAAAAAAAAAAAATAGGGAGGCATATGGTATACAAAATAAATTCCTCAGGCATTAAAAGATGACTTCAATGGCAGGAAACGGAGAAAAGAAGACAATTTTGATAAGTAGATAATACAGTAATATAATTTTTAGAGGGATAAATGGCAAGCACTAGGGTCGAAATATTTGGAGTATTATTCATCATTAATAAACACACCTGTGAAACTGTGAGGCAGAGTGAGAGAGAACTAGTATCAATTCATGGTGCCTTAGCTTCTAAATGAAGGAATTTGTACTTTTTTATGAAGACAATTTTTTTGAGAAAATACTTCTGTATTTACCACAGTGCTTCAGGAGGATTCATGTGAAGGCAGGGTGCAGGATGAACTGGGTCAGGAAGAGAGGCTGCACAGAGAGAGTATTGCCAGGAGATTTGCAATCATACACGGACTGTAGCATAGGCTAAGGGGTAACACTGGGAATGTAAAGTGTTAGATAAGTTAATAATATATGTTAGAAAAGCACATAGCAAGAAAAAAACACTACATGAATAACTGCTATCATCATCATCTTCTTTATCACTATCATGGCAGGTAAAAATACCCAGGAAACTTTCCCACAGTCAGAACTATGAGGCTATTAATATAGGCTATACAGAACTCAATGCTTTCAGAGATGTGGATATTATCATTGCCGGTGATTTAAAGCTCAAATCAGTGGGCTATGCTTTAGTGCACCAGTTCTGGCAATTGGAAATCTAAAAACAGGAGTTCTTTGTCGTCATCTCAGAAAAAGCCATAATCTTGCCTCCAGATAAAGGGCCTTTTTTCAAATGGCCAACAGAAGAGACAAGAGTCTTTTCTTATATTTCAAAGAGCCTTTATTTGTTTACTATATGGTAAACCCCTCATAGGCACAAATCTTTTATTCACCGTTGTTTCCTCTTTCTGAACCAGTTTTCTCAACCAAAAATGAGAATGCTAAAATCAATATGGCAGGGTTGAAATGGAGATTAAATGACATAAAATTTAAGTCTCAATCTCTGTGCCAGTGGGAACTCAATAAATTATTTGTTGCCCTCTCTTCCCTACCCAGCACCTAGTACAGTGTCTTGACAAAGTTAATGCTCAATAATTGACTGTCGAATAAATGAATGAATGTTGTTGAATTTGGACTAAATATCAGATTTTTAAAGCACTGACAAATAACTTTGAAGTGGCCAGTTTCAGAGAGCTCCCAGATAAATACCTTTCAGTGTTGAACCTCAGCTGTGAACTTGAAATTTTTTCTTAATTTCTCCTAATCCACAAATTTCTCTTCCTATAAATTTGTTCATTTTCTTTCCTCTACTACATTTATCCTAATAATTCCATCTCTTCTCTCCTAGCCCTTAGTATGTTTTTCACTATGATATAATTTTGATGCTCTTGTATTGGTTGCTCCATTTCCTTTTTTGTCCCTTTCACTCCCTACTTACGTTCATCCCAATGGTTTCTCCTTAGTGGGTTCCATCTTCATTTTATGTAATGCTGTTAGTTCATTTTTTAAAAAAATAAATTTATGTTCCTATACACTGTGTACCCTCAAACCACTTAAACTCTTCTATCTATATTTCTTTCCTACCACTTTTATGAAACCCTTTCCGAACTGTTTTATAAAAACATTTCCATCTCTTTGCACATCTTGTCTGTTGCCCAAGGCATTGTATTACTAATTAGATTTAAAAACCCATCTTTATAGGGCCTTTTATGTGTTCTGTGCACTTACGGTTTTCTGTAAACAAAACTAATAAATAACATGTGAATAGCTAAATATATAACTCACTGGGAATGAAGAATTTCAAAGAGGAGGAAAAGGCAATGTCAAAAACACTCTACATAGATATTACACTGAGACCAGTAGAAATGTAAATGGTCTTTGTTGTTACTTTTAATAGAATAAAACCTATTAATTAGTCAAAAAAAAAACTACTATGTACCAAATCTCAGAGAAGTCTTACAATAAATGTTATTATGACTGTATGTTTTTTATAGCACCAAACATGAAATCTCTCTGTCTCATTTTTCAACCTCGTTCTTGGTAGATGGAGAGACAGACGGATCCAATGAAGAGTAATTAAAACTCCATGGACAATAACCAAAATGTTAAACGTTTCTGATATAAAATACATAGCTTGGTTAAGATTCTGTAAGTATGGGCAATTCTGTCTCCCTGGATCCTACCTCCTGCGAGAAAATGAAGAACCAGAACAGAGGTAGGTTAGCACTAGCTGCAGAGCTCGTTGTGCACATCTCTTCCCAACTCACAGTCAGCTGACATCACAGTAGTTTGCTCAAAATTGGCTGCGGTGGAAGTATTCACACTACAGAAATCAGTGAACGCTACAAGCCAGGCCTTTTTTTTTCCTCCCCTCCACAGAGTCTGTTTTAGACATTTATTAGCGTACCATTGCCTTAGGGCTGGGAAGTCTGGGCGAAGATATGCCGGCAGTCCCTTGGCTACAAGCTTAGAGGGTAATCACTGAGAAGGAGCAATAAGAAGACAGATCCTAGAAACTGACTGAGCTGAGCAGAAGGGGGGAATCCAGGGATGAATTCACATGGTGCTATTCTGGACGAAAAGATCAGAGCAAAGAGTTGAAAGTGAGACTAGGCAGTGACGCCTGGAGAAATTCCCTGAGCAGAAAAAGGGAAGCTGCACATACTTTTTATTGGACAGTTGCAGCATCCTGGGGTGTGGGTTGTGAATAGAGATGGGCTTTAAAAGGCCTAAAGTGAACAGGCTGAGACTTTAAACAAAAAAGAGACTTAAAAAAAAAGAAATTTAGAGTCAACATAGTGCAAAGAAAGCAAGGCTTGTGGCAAGTAACAAAGATTTATTTACCCGGTAAGGCCAGGTTGCTGTATTCTCCAGCGCCACCTTGAGGCACAGAAGCCTCTGTCCAGGGCCCAGCTGCCTCCAAGCCCTCTGAGAAGCCGTCACCAGGGCTCTGGATACTAGGGACTCCTCGCCCTGGCTCTCCGGGCTCGCTGCCATTTTCCTGGTATCCTGAGCACTCTCCCTGGAGAAGGGTGAAGCCTCAGAAGGAAGATCTTGTGGATTTAGATAAAAAGAAAAAGGCCTGAGGGCACCTAGAAGTGGGAGCTCAAGTTTACACAACCCCATCAACTTGGCGTTTAAGCGCCTCAGTCCAACGTTGATTCATTGGGATTTTTCTGGCCCTTTTCATTGCAAGTAAGGAAAGCTCAACTCAAACCGGTTTTAGAAAAAAGAAAAAAGAACTGGTTTAAGTCTCTCTCCTATGCCTGTCCTTTGGTTTTATTTCTAAATAGGTTTTCTCTCACAGTCGGTTTACACTGACGCACAACTCTAAACTTCAGCCATCAGCCTAGAAAAAATTACCTATTTTCTGAAACTTCCAGCAAAAAGTGCGCAGGGGCTTCTCATTGGCCTGGCTCTGGTCACGTGCCCTGCACAGACCCAGTAACAGTTTGCAGAGAAAAGAAATTTTCTTCTGGCCTGAGGTCATGTGCTCATACATGGAGCAGATCTTGGACCGTGTGGACTGAGCGGAGAGAGTATTTCCTCTCTCAAGAGGAGTGGCAGCGAGGATATGTAATGTAGAGGCATCCGTTATGAGTGTCTTGGTAGGGTTGCCGGAGCCTTACCGGTATCTTCTAAAAGTAGGTAAAACTTAATTATAATGACTCTATCTAGGGCCTGGCTTCCTTTATTGCTGATGCTTATAAACTCATTTCCCCCCCCCCCCCCCCCGCCAATTGCCCAACTCGACGTAACATTCTACACCTAGGATTTCTCTCTCCTGCGCATGTCCACTGATCTTCTTTTGTACTATGTTATCCGTTTGGTTCCAGTCAGGCTGCTCAAGCCCTCTGTGCCATGCTCACCCTCATTTTGGCATCCAGATCTGTACCAGGGTTGGATTCTCTCAGAGGTTGAGCTCCTGTGTAGTTTGTTTCGGTGGGACTGACTGACATCGGTTGTTGTTACTGTTGTTAGATGCCATGCGTCGGTTCTGACTGATACCCACCCACAGAATGAAACACTGCCCGGTCCTGCGCCATCCTCACAATCATTGTTATGTCTGAGCCCATTGTTGCAGCCACTGTGTCAGTCTGTCTCATGGAGGGTCTGCCTCATTTTTGCTGGCACTCTACCAAGCATGAAGTCCTTCCCCAGGGACTGGTCCCTCACGATAACATGTCCAGAGTATGTAAGACAAGTCTCTCCATCCTCACTTCTAAGGAGCATTCTGGCTGTACTTCTTCCAAGACAGATTTGTTCATTCTTATGGCAGTCCATGGTATATTTAATATTCTTTGCCAACAGTATAATTCAAAAACATCAATTCTTCTTCAATCTTCCTTATTCATTGTCCAGCTTTCATATGCGTATGAGGGAATTGAAAATACCATGACTTGGATCAGGCCCACCTTAGTCTGAAAGGTGACATCTTTGCTTTTGAACACTTTAAAGAGGTCCTTTGCAGCAGATTTGCCCAATGCAGTATGTCGTTTGATTTCTTTTTTTTTTTTTTACTTTCTTCTTTTAATTTTATTGTGCTTTAAGTGAAAGTTTACAGCACATATTAGTTTCTCATTCAAAAATGTATACACAAATTATTTTGTAACATTGGTTGCAATCCCCATAATGGGTCAGCAGTCTCCCCTTTTCCCAGGGTTCCCTATGTCAATTGGTCGAGTTTTCCTGTCGCTTCCTGCCTTCTCGTTTTTGCTTTTGGACAGTGTTTTATTTGATTTCTTGACTGCTGCTTTCATGGGTGTTGATTGTGCATCCAAGTAAAATGAAATCCTTGACAACTTCAATATTCTCTCCATTTATTATGATATTGGATATTGGTCCAGTTGTGAGGTTTGTTGTTTTCTTTATGTTGAGGTGCAATCCATACTGAAGGCTGTGGTCTTTGAGCTTCGTCAGTAAGTGCTTCAAGTCCTCTTCACTTTCAGCAAGCAAGGTTGTGTCATCTGCATGTTGCAGGTTGTTAAAGAGTCTTCCTCCAATCCTGATGCCCCGTTCTTCTTCATAGAGTCCAGCTTCTCAGGTTATTTGCTCAGCATACAGATCAAATAAGTATGGTGGAAGGATACTACCCTGATTCACACCTTTCCTGATTTTAAACCACGCAGTATCTCTTTGTTCTGTTGGAACAACTGCCTCTTGGTCTGTATACAAGTTCTACATGAGCACAATTAAGTGTTCTGAAATTCTTATTCTTTGCAATGTTATCCATAATTTGTTATGATCCACACAGCCAAATGCCTTTGCATACTCAATAAAACAGAGGTAAACACCTTTTTTTATTATTATTATGCTTTAGATGAAAGTTTACAGCTCAAGTTAAACATCTTTCTGGTATTCTCTGCTTTCAGTCAAGATCCATCTGACATCAGCAATGATATTCCTCATTCCAAGTTCTCTTCTGAATCCAGCTTGAATTTCTGGCAGTTCCCTGTCAATGTACTGCTGCAACCATTTTCAAATTATCTTCAGCAAAATTTTACTTGCATGTAATGCTAATGATATTGTTTGATAATTTTTGCATTCTGTTGGATCACCTTTCTTTGGAATGGCCACGAATATGGGTCTCTTCCAGTCAGTTGGCCAGGTAGCTGTTTTCTAAATTTCTTAGCATAGATGAGTGGGCGCTTCCAGCGTTGCATCTGGTTGTTGAAACATTTCCATTCGTATTCCGTCAATTCCAGAAGCCTTGTTTTTGCCAGTTCCTTCGCTGCAGCTTGGACTTCTTCCATCAATACCACTGGTTCTTGATCATATGCTACCTCCTGAAATGACTGAATGTCAACCAATTCTTTTTGGTACAGGGTCTCTGTGTATTCCTTCCATCTTCTTTTGATGCTTCCTGTGTCATTTGATTTTTTGCCCATAGAATCCTTCAGTATTGCAACTCAAGGCCTGAATTTTTTCTTTAGTTCTTTCATCTTGAGAAATGCTGAGTATGTTCTTCTCTTTCGGTTTTCTAATTCCAGGTTTTTGCATGTTTTATTATAATACTTTACCTTGTCTTCTCGAACTGCTCTTTGGAATCTTCTTTTCAGCTCTTTCACTTCATCATTTCTTCCGTTCGCTTTAGCTAGTTTGCATTCAAGAGCAAGTTTCAGAGTCTCTTCTTACATCCATTTTGTTTTTTTTCTTTCTTTCCTGTTTTTTTAATGACCTTCTGCTTTCTTCATGTATGATGTCCTTGATGTCATCCCACAGCTGGTCTTGTCTTCGGTCATTAGTGTTCAGCATGTCAGATCTGTTCTTGAGGTTATCCCTAAATTCAGGTGGAATATACTTAAGGTTGTACTTTGGCTTTCATGGACTTGTTTTAATTTTCTTCAACTTGAACTTGCATCCGAGCAATTGATCATCTTTTCACAGTTGGCCCCTGGCCTTGTTCTGACTGATAATATTAAGCTTCCTCATTGTCTCTTTCCACAGATGTAGTCTGTTTGATTCTTGTGATTCCATCTGGCCAGGTTCACATGTATAGTCACCATTTATGTTGTTGAAAAAAGATATTTGCAATGAATAGGTCATTTGTCCTTGAAAATTCTGTCATGCAATCTCTGGCATTGTTCCTGTCACCAAGATCATATTTTCCAACTACCCATTCTTTTTTGTTTTCAACTTTTGCGTTCCAATCACCAGTAAGTATCAGTGCATCTTGATTGCATGTTTGATCGATTTCAGCCTGTAGCAGTTGGTAAATATCTTCAGTTTCTTCATCTTTGGCGGTAGTGGTTGGTGCATAAATTTGAATAGTAGTTATAGTAACTGGTCTTCCTTGTAGACGTATGGCTATTATCCTACCACTGACAGCGTTGTAATTCAGGATAGATCTTGAAATGTTCTTTTTGAAAATGAATGTAAACATCTTAGAAGTAATTAAATATGTATGAGTGTGAGGAAATTTTTTTGAAGTTTGGAAATCAGTCATACTTCAGAAATGATTCACTGTTTCATTCTGTTTTATTTTGTAATTAGAAGAATATTTTTAGATAAAGAAGCAGTGGGCCATCTATCAGTGAAAGTCAAAACTTAGGACTTCTTTAAAATGCTTTATCATTACCTTTGGAAAAACTATACCAAAAGATTTAAGCATGGAAGACAGGTCAAGGCTGTGTGCTATGCCATCTCACAGACCTGGGGTTCAGATCTCAACTCTTCCACTCACAAGCTAAGTGTATGGCATCGGTGAGGTCCCTGGATGGCACAATCGTTTGCGCTCAACTACTGATTGAAATGTTGGCAGTTCAGACCCACCCAGTGGTGCTTAAAAGATTATGGAAGAGGTTCTTCTGTAAAGATTACAGCCAAGAAAACCCTGTGGAACTCAGTTCTAATCTGTAACACATGGGGTTGCCATGAGTTGGAATTGACTCAATGGAAGCAGGTTTATGGAGTCCCTCTGTGATGCAAAGGGTTAATGAACTCGATTGATAACCAAAAAATTGGAAGTTCAAGTTCATCTGGAGGTGCCTCAGAAGAAAGGCCTGGCAATGATGTAGTTCTGAAAAATCACCCATTGAAAATCCTATGGAGCATAGTTCTGCTCTAACACATGAGGTCACCACGAGTCTGACTGAACCTGAAGGAAACTGGTTTTATGGTGCCTTGGTTTAAAACTGCGTTATTAACACATACATGCATATTTATGCACGTGTACATGGAAATACATAGAAATACAGCCATAATATATAGAACTGCAGGGAGGATACTAATTAGCATGTGATCATTTCTTTCCTTAGTTTTAACATTGATTAAGGTTAGTATTTGTCTGTCTTGTATTTGGTTCTGCTGGCATAGTTTCTCCTTTGGAATTACAATACATTCTTTGTAGGTTAGGGAAATAGTCTATGGTTTTTATTCAGTGTTTACATGCTTAATCCCTGAGGTGAATTACCTGCTAAAATGATTTATGTGTATCTTTGATGGACTGCCATCAAAATAGAAAGTCTGACATACTCTCCATAGCAGAAATCCTTATTACTTTGTAACCTAATACTTACTTGTGTTGCCTCTTGGTGGGGAAATGCAGGGAGAGTAGAACTCAATTTGTTAGTTCAGCTTTAAACGTTCACTTGTACTCTCTTTTCTCTATTTAAATTTACAAGCCTATACATTGGTTTTGAAGCCATAATCTCATGTTCAGTTTGTATGCTAGTCCATTATGTAAACAAGAATTTTTAAGCAATTTAGCATTTCATCAAAGTAACAGGGCACTTGATTTTCATTCATCCATATGAAAACAATTAGGAAAAAAATGCCACTTATCTTAAATAATATTTGTCAGCTTTTCTTCATCAAACTTGGTAAATACAGATCTCTTGACATTTTGATGAATTTTCATCACTCTGTGGTAAACCTAAGTGACTAGGCTGTGGCCCATGAACAGCTTTTGTTTGTATATGACATTAAAATGTATTTTTTAAAAAAAAATGATTATAATGAATATTCAAAATTAGATTCATTCTCCAGCATGTGTACAATAGGTCAGAAGTCGTGGCTGGAGAAGAACACTTACTGGTCAATCTCAAGCTTTTATTACTTCTTCTGAATCACATTTTTCACATGGTTCAAAAATATAAATATCAAAGATGAAAGTAGCTAAATATATATCAGTTTCAGTTTACCTAGACAATTTTGAAAATTCATTTCATAGGTAGTTAAGTTAAAAGTTTAGTGCATCTCCCTAGCTGCATATTGTCTTGACTCAAAATTTCTTGGACCGTATGTTCAAGACAGCTTGAAACAGACATTATAAATGAAGAATAATCAGTTTCTATAGTTCAGAGCTCTTTCTTCAAATATTCTTCAATTTCTGGTCCCAGCCAAATTTTATTTCCTCAAATATAAATCTTTTCTTTTTAATACTCTAGAGCCTTATGCTCAATAAAACACCTCATTTTAGTACAATTGTTTTTATATCCTGTCACAGGATGATGATGATAAATGGAAAATGATTAAGTATATTGTCTGTCAGATTTCTTCTTTCACAATTCAGTAAATATTCCCAGAGTCCTCCCTTGTCACCTTATGTGCAATGATTATCGAATGGCAGATACGTTTGAAATCCAAGGACGAAATCTAGTTTTTACTTGGTTCTTCTTTTCCAAGATATAAAATATGAATTGAAGTTTGGGGGGTGGGGCTACAAACCAAGTTAATCAGTTAGAGATATTAAATCCTTTATTTGAAGACATTGAGCTATTGTATACTTACATAAGAAAAAATTATTTTGAACTTCTAATTTTATGGAAGGTATATCTGTAATGAATAGTGTTTGTATTTTGGGTAAATGGTTATGATTCAAATGATTGCTTTCAATGTACAATGCATTTATTCAATAAACATCTACTGCATATGGTGTTTATCTGTACAGTGTCAGTTTGTTGTACTGTGGTGGCTGGCGTGTTGCTGTGCTGCTGGAAGCTATGCCACTGGTATTTCCGATACTAGCAGGGTCACCCATAAACCCATTGACATCAAGTCGATTCTGACTCATAGCAACCCTATAGGACAGAGTAGAACTGCCCTATAGGATTTCCAAGGAGCTGCTGGTGAATTCAAACGGCCGACATTTTTTATTGCAGCCAAGCTCTTAACCACTTGGCCACTGGGGCTCCATGGGTCACCCATGGTAGACCTATTTTAGTGGAGCTCCAGACTAAGATAGACTGAGAAGAAGGACCTGGTGATCTGCTTCTGAAAAATCTGACCACTGAAAACCTTCTGAATAGCGGCAGTCTGATATAGTGCCGGAAGATGAGTCCTAGAAGTTGGAAGGCACTAAAAATACGACTGGGGAAGAGGTGCCTACTCAAAGTAGATTAATAACATAGATGGAGTAAAGCTTTCGGAACCTTCATTTGCTGATGTGGCACAACTTAAAATGAGAAGCTGCAAACATCCATTAGTAACTGGAACGTGGAATGCGCGAAGTATGAATCAAGGAAAATTAGTAGTCATCAAAAATGGAATGCATAAAGATCGGCATCCTAGGCCCTAGTGAGCTGAAGTGGACTGGTATGGGCCATTTTGAATCACACAGTGATATGGTCTGCTATGCTGGGAATGACAAATTAAAGAGAAAGGGCATCACATTCTTCGTCAAAAAGAACATTTCAAGATCTATCCTGAAGTACAATGCTGTCATTGATAGGATAATATCCCTACGCCTACAAGGAAGACCAGTTAATACAACTATTATTCAAATTTACACACCAACCACTAATACCAAAGATCAAAGACTACAGCCTTCGGTATGAATTACACCTTAATATAGAGAAAACAAAAATCCTCACAACTGAACCAATAAGCAACATCATGATAAACAGAAAAAAGATGGAAGCTGTTGAGGGTTTCATTTTACTTGGATCCACAGTTAACACCCATGGGAGCAGCAGTCAAGAAATCAAACGGCATACTACATTGGGCAAATCTGCTGCAAAAGACTTCTTTAAAGTGTTCAAAAGCAAAAATTTCACCTTGAGGACTAAGGTGTGCCTGACCTAAGCCATGGGATTTTCAGTTGCCTCATATGAATGCAAAAGCTGGACAGTGAATAAGGAAGACCGAAGAAGAATTGATGCATTTGAATTAGGTGTTGGTAAAGAGTACTGAATGTACCATGGATTGCCAGAAGAATGAACAAACCTGTCTTGGAGGAAGTGCAGACAGAATGCTCCTTAGAAGCGAAGATAGTGGAACTTTGTCTCCTTTACTTTAGACATGTTATCAGGAGGGACCAGTTCCTGGAGAAGGACATCATACTTGGTAAAGCAGAGGGTTAGTGAAAAAGAGGAAGCCCCTCAGCCAGGTGGATTGACACTGTGGCTGTGACAATGGGCTCAAACATAGCAATGATTGTGAGGATGGCGCAGCACGGGGCAGTGTTTCCTTCTGTTGTACACAGGTTCACTGTGAGTCGGAACCGACTTGACAGCACCTAACAACAGCAACATAAACCTGTTGCCATTGAGTTGATTCTGACTCATAGTGACCCTATGGGACAGAGTAAAACTGCCTCCATAGGGTTTCCAAGGAGCGACTGGTGGATTCGAACTGCTGACCTCTTGGTTAGCAGCTGATCTCTTAACCGCTGTACCAACAGGGCTCCATAGTGTTTATTAATTGCCCTAGACATTCACTAATAAAAGTTGTGATAAACACAAAAGAAAAGAAAATCCTTTCCCTATATACCACTCACACAGGCCTACATATTCCCCAAAATTCCCACAGTATTTTTTTCTTTCGTTAAGTTGTAAAAAGCCTCAGTTGACAGGCTAACTTAATTGTTTGTCTTTTTTTTCTCTAAATTTCCTTGTTCGAGAATGATCTTAAAATTGCAAACCAAACCCACTGCCATTGAGTCACTTCCTACTCATAGCGACCCTATAGTGACCCTATAGGGCAAAACAGAACTGCCCCATAGGGTTTCCAAGGCTGTAAATCTTTATAGAAGCAGACTGCCACATCTTTCTCCTGTGGAGTGGCTGGTGGGTTCGAACTGCTAACCTTTAGTTAGCAGCCGAACGCTTTGACCACTATGCCACTAGGGCTCCTTATATCAAAATACAGTAAGACAATAAATTAGAAATATTTAACCAAGAAGGAAACATCACTAGGGAACTTATAGTATGATTCACCTATATTTATGGCACTTTATGGTTTTCAAAGGTCTTTGTTTAATTTAATATTTTTGTTACTGTATTCTTTCCCGTGATCTTGTGAACAAGCAATTCAGAAATTTGATTTCCTGTCTTATGAAGTAGGCATTTTTATTCCTTTTTTACAGGTAAGGAAATGGACTTTAAGAGAGTTGTAATAACTTCTCCAAAGTCACAGAGCTACTTACTGATAGAACCTGAATTCAAACTCATGCCTGCCTGGCTCTGCACTGCACTACTGAGAAATTATGATAAAGGGCTTTGTTATCTGATGAACGTCTTTAGTCCCTGTCCAGTTAGCCAACCTTATGTATCTTTTAGGGTCCAACTGAAATCTCCTTTTCAATGGGGCCTTCTTCAACAATTAAAACTCATTCAGAATTAAACAATTCCTGAGTTACTATGCATGCCACTCATTTTGATACTTAATCCTAGATTGTTTTCCAGTATTATTTATGAATGTGACCCCATGTGTTGCAGAGTAGAACTGCATTCCGTGGAGTTTTCCAAGCTGTGATCTTTCAGAAGCATTTCACCAGGCCTTTCTTCTGAGATGCCTTTGGGTAGATTTGAACCGCTAGCCTTTCATTTAATATTTGAGCACTTAACCATTTGTGCCACCCAGGGACTCCTCGAAAACTAATATGTAAGGTTATATCTAATATACTATAAAATGTGTCAATTTTTATGGAAATCACATATATATTATTTATATATATTATTTACAAACACGCATACAACTTACAAGTAATTTAGGAGCAGCATCTCTGTCTTAGAGTTTTGATTGCAACATTTTCACTAAAGTTGTAGAACCACTCTACATATTTATGAGGGAACATTTTTTAAAGGAAATTGCCTGGTGATTATGAATAATTTTAGGGGAAAAAAAGAGAAAGTTGACATTAAACTTAAAAGTTTAGTGTCTGTTTGTTGAAAGCAGAAGAGAGACATTTAAGTAAAAATTGGTCTACAATATCTATAAAGTATAAATAATGTAGTGTAATGTTAAAATTTCAATGTCCCTGCCTAAAGAATTTTCATAGACATAACTTTGAAGCATGCTACCGTTTTTGCATCAAATTTTAATATATAAAGTTATGTAATAGAAACAGAATTTTCAAATGGAACTCTATAAGACAAATATATGAAATATCCATATTTATACACAGGTTAAAATTATTTTATAAGTAGCCATGTTAAGAATCCTAAGTCCCTGTCACTTTACAGTTGAATATAGCCTCTTTTCTTTAGGCTCTTTGGGACATTGTGTAAGGGCAAGGAAACCTAGTGAATCATGCCTTCAGAGTTTTGAAGTAGCATATGCACAATATTGCTACACTGTTTGTGCAATTTCAACATATTAGCCAGATAGAATTACAATTTTTTCTAATCCAATTTGTCCCCAAGGTTTCGTTTCTTCATCAGTGATATATTGGGAAACTCCTCTAGGCAATAAATACACACAGGATAAGTTGTAATTTTCTATTTCTAAAGTAATATATTTGGTAACTGTCAATGTTTCCAGATCCATTTGTACATCCACAGGGAAGATATTCATTTACACATTAAACATATGTATCCTACGTTGTAGACATACTTTTTAGTTTTCCTTATGAAGATGTTCAAGTCATTATTGTTAACCTGATGTCACTTTCTCCCCAATGACTATCATTTCTTTGGTTTGGGTGTGAGTTGATGTCCTAACTCTGCTCTTCATTAGATATGGGTCTTTGAGTCGATCCCATATTCTCCTGAGCCACAGCTACAGCTTCACAAGAAGAGAAATCATACCTGCATCCAGAAGCTGCTGGGAGAATCAGATGTGTATTACATTATTGTAGTACATAACAACCAAACATACCTTCTTGAGACTACTAGTATCCCTTGGACCCATTTATCTCTGTTCTCTCACTCAGTTACAAATATTTGTTTATCTGTCTACCTCCTCACCTTGACTGTCAACTCCTCAGAGTAGGAACTGTGTCTTGTGCATTATTTTTGTCAAAATCCAACAGAGGCCATAATGCATGGTAATCACTAAATGCTTTTTTTATGATTTTTAATTCTTTTTCTTTGGTGAAGGGATGTATGAATGAATGAGTGAATAATGAAATGAATGATTAACGGTAGGATCCAAGCAGGGGTGGTGTAGATAGGTATCTCCCCTCATGTCAACCTTAACTGTCTGAATGGAATATTGTTGATATTAAACAAACAAAAAATATTCATAAGGAATACATGAGAAAAGAGTTAAAAACATGTAGTCACTTTGGAAAGACTAAGACCTTCATTTGGAGTAAATGAGATAACTGTATATCTTAGCAACAGCCCCCATTGCCGTTGGGTTGATTCTGACCCACAGTAACGCTACAGGACAGAGTAGAACTGTCCCATAGGGTTTCCAAAGCACAGCTGGTGGATTTGAACTGCTGACCTTTTGGTTAGCAGCTGAACTCTTTATCACTGCACCACCAACGCTCCTCTTAGCAGTAGAGGAAGGGTTAATATCATTTCTTGAATCTGACCCCAGGTTTAAATTGTGATTCTAATGGTAATCAGTATAAGACATAAGCTTCACACCTCGTAAATTCAGTCAGTCTGTTTCCACTATCCAGAGCTGTGTTAAATAAAGAGCAGTTTCACAAAGCATACATTTCTAGAGTACTTTCTGCACTTTTTCAAATTATGTTTCTTGCACAAGCTACCTTTCATGAGCTGTCTGCCACAAAGCTCTAAAAATAATAATGCAGATGTTTTAGTCAATAAATGGTCCATCTCACTTTCAGTCAGCCTAGTGTATAAATAAAAATTGTACCCCCCTTCCCACCCATGTCTGCCATGCTTGAATCAGAATATCAATTCAAAAAAAGAAATAAATGTTCAAGAAACTGGGCATATGCATACTTTTTACTCTTCCCTTTGCAATGAGTAAAGGGGAAGGGAACTAATAATAATTTGACATTGTTGGCGATCCCCTAAAGGCAGCCTGGAATACAAAAAGTCTGTCGTTGGTTGTCTTGATGGTGAGATATAACTGGCTTTCATAATGCAAGAGGTACAAATGTCCTCATATTTAAAAAAAACTGTTTGATAAGATTCTTATCTGTCATATATTTCAGTTGAGGTATTTTATGCTTTATGTCGTATCTAATAGGCCTATTCACAAATGAAGAGTATATGTGGGAAAAGATGAACATCACTTCATAACAAGACATTGAGATAAGCTATCCTAAGTTATGAAATCTTCCAAATGCATATGGCCTTTTTATTCATGGCTTTTCTATTCAAATATAAAACTGCTTCAAGTGGCTTTGATGACATACTTATGAATTCATGAAAGTGTTTTTCGTAATGTACTCACCTTTGGTGCTTAGAGGTTATGCAGATTGCTTTTATTTGCTTGGCTGGCAAAGAACAGCCAAGAGTGTGTCGCAGATACATAACACTTTGAAACAGTTTCTTACACTGTCCTTAGCTACTTTTCACTAACTTACTGAAACTCTCTACCCAAACATCAGAATAAATGTCAAATATTATTAGTTCTGGAGTATAACTACTAATTTTGGTTTCGACTGCACAGTACATATAAAAACGTTGGAACATTTCCAGTTATCGTCACTATCATTTAGTTCTTAAAACCCAGAACAGACATTTAAAATGAAAAAAAGAGAAAAAGTATGCCATTATATTGAAGCTGCAGATGCATGTGAGCATCATCAGAAGATGAATACTTGTAGTCTTTACTGGCAACCTGATCAGATATATTCTGTATAATTAAATAAAGGAGCAGTTTAAAAAATAAAATTGCAACATCTTGGGGCAATCCTTCGTGAATAATGGAGTAAGCAGAAGAGAGAGAAAAAAATCCAAGTGTGATTAGTGGTTGCTCTTCATGAGAAATTTTCCCCAGCTCTAATTTGACTTTTCTGAAAAGCTTTAATGAATACTTTCCTCAGTGATACTGTTTGTTGTTTTAAATGTCATCATGGACTCTTTGCAGTGTTATTACCATATGAAGACAACACATTGGCGAACTTTATAAAATACCAAACGGGTCTTGGCATGACAATGTCTGGTTTAACTCATTTAAGCCCATCTAGTCCATGCTGCAGGGATCTTTTGCATAAATGTTAAGGTTATCATAATTCCAAAAAGAAACTGGCATTTTCACAGACTTCTTCTATGAAGAAAAAGACTTCTAAAGAAGCAGGAAATATTAGTACATCAAACAAAGTGAAAGACAAGGTAGTTTAACTTGTTGGTTTGTTTCCTGAAACTCAGAAGTAAATATACTGTAGCTAAAAGTGTTCCATTTTTATCCGCCTGCTGCAGTAATGGCTGTGTTACTTCGGGGCTTACACTTCAATAATTGATCAGGGTTTGTATAGCACCGGCTAAGAGCAAAAATAAGAGTGTTGCTTTGAACAAACTGCAGCAATGTTATAGCATTAGGCACAGAAACAAGATTCGGGAAATATAGGTATAGAAGAAACAGGAGAAAGATGGATACATTGAGTGGTAAATACTGCTTCAGGCTAGAAAGTAATGAGAATTTTTCCGTAGAGAGTTTTGACCTGCTATTCAAAAATTGTTTCTTGTCTTAATAAATCCTAAAAGTGTAATTTACTTGCAAAAGGGAGAGAACAAAGGCACCAAAATTCTTTTGATAACAGCACTTGTTAAGGTTGATAAGTTGGGTTTCAAATGGGTGAAGAAAAATGTGTGACAGTTTGTTTTAAGGTGACAACCTAAGTGTTCAGATACTTCCATCTTATGCTACTTATCAAGCAGTACCCCAGTTGTAGCTTACACGTATACATCTGCAGTATAGACTATACCGAAGGAATATGAGTTGAATTCATCTTGAAAATGCATTTCTAGTTATTGGTAGATTGATAACCACAGATGCCTGTATTTTTTCTTAAACTGGTAAAAATAAGACTTACCCATTTTTTGTTTTGTTTTCATTTCTTTTGCATTATATGTAACAAACACCAATCCTTTTAGGAAATAATTTTTTCCAAAAATGATAGCTTTATATTTTCTCCTTTTTCTGGATTTAATCTCACATAACTCATACAGGTATCAAGTGATTGATACCAACATATATTTGTGTACATGTATTTGTCCATTCTACCACAATTTGCATTTATTTTATAAGCTATTTATGAATTTTTAGTTTAGTCTCCATGTTTGTGAGTGTGTATGTGTGTGTGTGAGAGAGAGAGAGTGCAAACAAGAGTGAACATCAAAAATCAACTTTAAGACTTTAACACTAGAAAGTATTAGGTGGTAAGTTCTAAATTTAAATGAAGATTCATCTATTGAAATAACTATTGCGACCTGATGCTATGGTGTGGCAACAGCGATAAGATGTAAAGCAAGATTACCAAACTTTAATACTAGTGTAGGGAAGAAACTATGCTGTTGAAAATAATCAATCTGCTTTTTTTCCATTATGAAACATTTTCTGAACCAAGAAACCCATTGCCATTGAATGGATTCCAACTTATAGCAACTCTATAGGACAGAGTAGAACTGGCCTATAGGGTTTCTAAGGAGCAGCTGGTGGATTTGAACTGCTGGCCTTTCGGTTAGCAGCCGAGCTCTTAGCCATTGCACCACCAGGGCTCTGTCATGTACACATACCATCTTAATTAAAAGGCAAGCTTTAGGATGAAAATTGATGATCAAGACTAGCTTTTACCAGTGAGTTTTTATAATGTTAAGGGAGCTCCACAGTCAGATGAGTTTGGGAAATGTCCAACTAAATAAAGATAAATAGATTTCTTTACTGAAGACTTTCTCAAGGCCTTTAATATGCCAGTGTACACTACAAACCTCCATGCGGGGCATTGAGTACCGTGTCACCAAACATATCTGATCATGGACATTTGTGTTCAGAATCTCAAGTGTTTTGGAGCACACACTGAGAAACACTGATCTTGACCCATACCAGAGCCAACCGTGAGTTACAGTGCAATGAGAAAACCACTTTTCTCATTCTTCGACTTTCTAAATTAAAAAATGTCATTAGAATGTCTGATATATTTCACAAGAACTGAAAATCCTCTTAAAAATTGTTGTAGTAGTAAAATATTCTTTTAAATAAAAAGGATGCAATTGTCTTAGATGCAGAGCCAGAGCAGTTGACTTTAGACTCTCTTACCAGCTAAAGGGAGTTTATAGGCAGTAGCCTCCCTAAATGCATGATTCTGTTTGAGATTCAGCAGATTTCTATGTGGCACACACTTTGGGTTATCTCACAGTGAGTTGAAATCATAAGTATTAAATCTTTAAATGCCAGGGAGCTGTTTCAAGTGATTTAACTTTTCTTTCATTCATTCAGTATACATTTGTCACGTCAGCTAGTAACCTAGGAGGTAAGGACACAGAGCTGATAGATGCAGAATCTGTGGTTAAGGAGACAGCTACCTAGGCAGGTGTTTCAGTCATCCGTCTAGTGCTACTGTAACAAATACCACAAGTGGATGGCTTTCACGAAGAAAAGTTTACTCTCTCACACTCCAGCAGGCTAAAAGTCTGAATTTAAGGCACTGGCTCCAGGGGAAGTCTTTCTCTCTGTCAGCTCTGGAGGAAGGTCCTTGTGATACATCAGTCTTCCCTTGGTCTGGGAACATCTCAGTCCAGGAACCTCAGGTCCGAAGGACGCACTTTGCTCCTGACACTGCTTTCTTGGTGGTATGATGTCCCCATGTCTCTCTACTCGCTTCTCTATTTTATATCTCAAAAGAGATTGGTTTGAGACACTATCTTGTAGATCTAATCAATATAACTGCCACTAATCCATCTCATTACATCATAATGATAGGATTTATAACACATAGGGAAATCATATCAGATGACACGATGGTAGACAGTCATACAGTACTGGGAATCATGACCTAGCCAAGTTGACAGATATTTTTGGGGAGCATGATTTCAATCCATGACAGCAGGGAAGACAGACGAGAAAGTAAACAAGAACCATTCAGTGTCTTCCAACCGAAGGTGTGGAACAAGACAAGAGTCCTATGGATGCATGTGCTGGGGGTTTGGGTAAGTTACCCAGACTGGGAAAAGCAGATGGTAGCATTTGAATGAGTTCATGAAGGAAATGAAGAGATTATTCAGGCAGAGAAAGTACATTCCAAGAAGGGGGCATGGCATGTATATAGGCACAGACGGGCATGGGAAAAATAACGGTACATTTTGTGATTCATATATACAGATAAAAAGGAGGGGAAGGAAGCTGGAATGGTAAATGAAAATAACTGCAGAGATGTTAAATGTTATGCTGTGGACTTGGATGTTTTCCTCTGGGCAATGGGAGAACCACTGAAGGATATATGAGGACAGAGAGAGACGGAGATAGAATGACAGCCAGAGATGGACAGTGATCTCTGTTTTCTGACATGATGAATGTACAAGAGCATGGTTGTGGACTAGAAATAGAGTTTGGTTATTTGAAAAATTATGTCAGCTAATAATGTATTGGCTACAGCTCACTAAAGGAGTCCTGGTGGTGCCATGGTTAAAGCGGTTGACTGCTAACTGAAAGGTCGATGGTTCGAAACCACCAGTGGCTGCACGGAACAAAGATGTGGCAGTCTGCTTCCATGGAGATTTACAGCTTTGGAAACCCTATGTGGTTGCTATGAGTCGGAATCAACTCGACAGCAGTGGGTGGGTAGGTAGGTGGGTGGGTAGGTAGGTAGGTAGGCAGGTAAAGTTTGCCAAGGGCAACTTGCCCTTGCTATGAAATTTAAAGATAAGATACTTCACCATTAAGTCATTGTATTCTATGTCATTGATTTTCAAACTGCTGTTTAGCCTCTGAATATTTTGCCCATGGAGTCTTCAAAAAAGAAAGTACAGCGAAGAAAATACCAAGAAGAGATGACTCTGTTTTAATCGTGGGGGTGTGGGAATGAACACCTGTGTGGCTCTCTCTCCATTTCTCTCCCTTCTTCTCCAGACCAGGTCTGCCCTAAATCCCAGAGAATTCAGAAAAATCCCTGAAATGCAGGGAGGCAGAGTTTGAAAATTAGTCTTCTAAATATTGAAAAGTCCCCTGTAGAACTAAACATACTGATTTATTTTGTACTTTAAGAAAGGCATTTTGCTTTCTTTTTAATAGTCTTCTAAAATTTTGGTTTTATTTAATCATTTCACAGTGTTTATTGAGAACATACTATGTGCCAGACCCTGGGCTAAACCAAAAACCAAACCAGCTGTCATTGAGTGGATTCCAACTTGGCGATCCCATATGTGTTAGAGTAGAACTGTGGTCCATAGGGTTTTCAGTGGCTAATTTTTTGCAAGTATATCTCCAGGTCTTTCTTCTGAGAGATGCCTCTGTGTAGACTAGACCTCTAACCCTTTGGTTAACAGCCAAGCACGTTAACTGTTTGCACCACCCAGGGACTGCTCGGGCCCTGGGCTAGACATTGGGAGCACAGTGGTGAGCTTAGGCAACATTCCTATTCTCGAGCTTACAGTTTAAGTATGGGAGAAAAAAAAAGCTCCTAATTAAGTATGAAGTTGTTACTGTGCAAAGTATTACAGGGACGTCCTCCACACTTGATTTTGCAAGTGGTTGACCTGCTCAGGGAGGCCAGAGGACGCTCCCTGAGGAAGTTTCCATTCTACTCTCCAAGATGGGGGAGAAAGTGGAGCTGAAAACTAACTCCAGGCAGAGAGAAGACTGTGTGCAAAGGCACTGTGAAATGAGCCTTGTTAACAGGCCAGTCTAGCTTGAAAGGAAAGAGGGGAATGTAGAGTTGGGTAGGACATGGAGAGGTAGCAGGGAGGGGCCGGGCTGCAGAGTTTTATAGGCTGACTTAAACATTGAGTGTTTATCTAAAGAGCAATGGGAAACCATTAAATGATTCAAAGCAATGCAACCTCATGTTTTTGAGGCTACAAGTGGTATTTTTTCTCTAGGCTATCTGTGGCGACTATGTCAGTTTTTGCATTAATGATTCGGGAATTTTGCCTGCATAGGTATCTGACTGATGTTGGTCTAAGATTCAGGAATTTTTAGGAATTTAACCTAATGGTAGGAACCCCTTCTGGGGTTCTTCTTTTCTAAGTTTTCTTACTTTCAGGATCACAAGATTTATTCTCAAAATAACTCCAGGTCAACTAAATTCAGCAATGACTGGCAAAATATCAGACATTCAAAGAAAGGGTGGTAGGTGTGCTACATTTATGATAACAAAATCCTACCCAAACACTGGAAGGTAGAATGCCTTTGACCTATGATAATTAACTTGAAAAGTGTGGCTTTAAATTAATTGCTCAGCAGGAAATTATTTAGTACTTCTCTGACTTTGAAATCCCAGGGGTTTTCTACTTGCTATGGTATTGTTAGACACACTAAAATCATCTTAAAAAGTAAATTTTTCTAAAACAGTGCCTTTCTCTTTCACTTCTAGTTTTCAAGCATTCATTTAAGTGTCTAATAATAATTTGAGTACTTAGTATATGGATGGACAATAAGTTTTTTTCATGTTCTATCTCATTTTACCCTCACAATTACTTCCAGGAAGTAAGGGCATTATTATTCTTCTGTTCAGACAGGAAACTGAAGGTTTAGAAGAATTAACTTACTCACCCAAGCCTGTATCAGCTAATAAGTGGCTGAGTAGAGGTTTGAACACAGGAAACCCAGTACAGAACCCATATGATTAAGTACTACAGTGTTCTGCTTTGAAAAGAAATAATAATATAACAAAGAATTGCACATTTCGTGGCACTCCATAAATTTCTAACAGGTGGAATGGATCATGAGAAAGGATTAGTACTATCAGCTCTTTGGTTAATGTGAATCTGATTCACTGGCACTTTGTATTATAAGGAAGGCTATCAACTTGGTGGCACGAGCTTTTTGAAGGCTCTGCAGAAGAAAGGCCTGGTAAACTACTTCTGTAAAAATTACAGCCCAGAAAACCCTATAGAGCAGTTCTTCTTTGTAACACATGGGGTCACCATGAATTGGGGGCCAGCTTGACAGTGTCTAACAACAACATTGGCCTCAGAGATTAGAATCTGTTACTGCAAGCCTGTTTGACATTGGAGAACTGTGAGTGAAAGTCTTCCACAGTCTCCAGCCAATAGAATCCAGACACTATATTTAGTTCCTTGATGGGAAGTAGGAGCTGAAAAGAATGCTTTGTAGAATTAATCTATATCAAATTGTTAATTAAGCTTTGGAGTAATAATTTATTTCATTCAAGCACCTTCTTCTTGCTAACCCACTTGGCCCCTTTTAGGTAAAATAAACCAAACTGAAAACTTCACATTAGGGCATGACTTTGACCCACTTTTCCATCAAGGGAAAGAAAATAAACAAAACCTGTACATTTACTCCATGGAGTCAGACTGCCTGGTTCAAATTCTGCTTCAGTTACCCACTATCTGAGTGACCCTTTATAACCTATTCAATCTTCTAGATCTCAATTGTTAATCTATAAAATTAGAACAATAGTACCTCCCTCACAGTGTTGTTGATAAAATCCTGGGTTCACCGGACTTCACAGTTCGTGTTCTTTCCACTATGTCATGCTAGATAATAAAAACCAAGAACTAATACCATAACAAGCAATGAATAGGAGGTAATGTGCTCTCTGTTGGGGATAGCTATCCATTTTTTTCATAAATATTGATTGAATGCCCATTATATGTCAGATTTGATTCTAGGGGATATGCTCCTTAAATGTCATGCCAACTTATAATTTTAATTAAATAGCGGGAAAGGAGCTGTTGTTATTGTTGCTGTTGTTGAGTGACAATGCAGTGTGGGGGTGCTACTTAAAAACATCAAATCTTTACTCCTGTTCCCTTATTTTCTTCAGCTATAAAGGGAAGAACTAGATAACATACAGGTCCAGATATTTTCTACAAGTTTATGGTAGATTTTGCAAGGTTTTGATAGTTATAAGAAATAAGCAAATGATGTAAGGGGTAGGAAAGATGAGTTGCAGAAAGAATGGGTGATACAGCTTGTCAGTAAAGAATCAGCAGTCTGGCTGTGAAGATAGATGGGCTTATGCTCCAGGAACTTTGAGTGCCTGAAAAGGGATCTGGAATTATTCTAGTACACAATAGGGCCACCAAAGGAAGCCTTTTCCCAAATATTTCTCTCATGTCATCAAATGTGAAACTCAGGCCTATGTTCTTTCCACTTAAATTACCTTACTGTCTATCTTGCTTCTCTCTGGTGTCATAGTTTTATCTACTGAAGATCTGCTGAGATTCTCAAGTTACACTTTTGAATGTGTTCACATAAAACACCATAATATACTTTAAAATGTCGCCATCTATTGTATTCAGCATCATCCTGGTAATTTGCATTGGGATTATTTAAACTAATCCTGTGTGTCACTTGAAATTCTCATTTCTGGAGTATTTTAGATGCTGTCAGATACAACTTTTATGTGACTCATAAATTAATAAGGGATATTCTTTAAGTCAAATCAGTCATTTTCCTTTTCTTGATGTTTAAATATCTCAGAATCTCATAACCCAAAGTTAGTGTTCTTTCTTTTTGAAGACTGCAATCATTATGTTTTAAACACACTGCTCCTTTATACACAAACAACAAACATATGACAGAGACAAAAAAAATATATGAGTATTCAGTTTCCTTCCTCTGTAGAAGGAAAGGCATTTTGCTGGATTTTCAATACTTTTATTTTGCTCTTTGGAATAATGCAGAACCAAAAAGAACCAAGAAAAATTGGAACCCTCTCAGGGTAAGAGTGAACAAGGATACACCAGGCAGAAAAAAGAGGAGAGCGTCAAAAAGAGAAAAGGACATGCAGGTGCTGAGTTTTGAGAGAGAGTTTTGAGAAGTTTTGAAGGAGAAGGTGAGGGTGATGTTGATGTGTGATCTACTCTGAGAGATATTGGGGTAGGGTTGGGAAAAGGAGATTGTTAAGGTTTTCTCTGTCTTAAATTGTAATTTCCATTTGTCATCTATATGGCAGTTTACAGTATTGTCCCTCAGACTTTAAGTGGTGGATTGTTTTTTCTTTTTCCCTTTTCTTTTAAAAGAAATCAGTTATTTTTTATGGGTGCAGTAACGTGCTGAGATGGAGCAGCATGCATGCAGCTTTGTTTAAATTGATTGTAATCCACATACCTGGTCACCTGTAAATTGAAGAAGTCAGGAGTCACATTCAGAGCAGAGGTTGCTGAGATGTTTACCCTTGTAACAAAGTCCACCAAAATGCTCATTTTTCTGAAGGAAGGCAACTTTGGTGGCAGTGAGTTGCTACTCTGTTCATACAATGAGAATGTAGCACTGGTGGAAAACGAGGAGATGGGTGGAGGACAGTAAAGCAGCACATATATTGAAAAATGTATTTATTCTGTTTTTCTGATATTTGAATTGATACTGCTAAAAAAAGTTAAAAGAATAACTATAATTATAAAAAAATAGAAACTAGTCTATAAGAAATCAGAATGTTGAAATCTTCCAACGTTGTCAGTTTTCTAATGGAAGATAGGAAGCTTTCTGTTTCTATACTTTGTTTTGAGAACTCTATGGGGCAGTTCTACTCTGTCTTATAAGGTCGCTATGAGTCAGAATCTACTCGATGGCAATGGGGTTGGTTTTGGTTTGGTTTTATTCTTTCATTTGACTTAATTTTGGCTATTGAAAATTTGTTTTCTATAATCGTGCAGGGAGGCTTCCTCTTCTCCGTGAAGGTATAGGAGGCTGTAGGTCCTGCTATGATGATTTTGTCATGTTGTTCTTTAATTATTCTATTATTCCCTTGGAATTTCATTGAGGATTGGTGCTAAGTTATGAAAATATAAGAAAGAATTTCATCTATATGACAATTTTTAAAGATGAAACTAACAGATTCTTCACGTCTCTGGTAAGGGCAGCCGATTCATGAGGTTCTCTCTAGGATATAAAGAACTCCTAAAATACACTAGGAACCCTGGTGACACAGTGATTAAGCACTCTGCTCCTAACGAGAATGTCGAAGGTTGGAACCCACCATGAGCTCCACAGGTGAAAAGACCTGGTGGTCTTGTCCTGTAAAGATTACAGCCTAGAAAACCATATAGGACAGTTCTATCAGTCATATAGGATCGCTGTGAGTTGGAATTGACTCGATGACACACAGTAACAACATAAACACACTAATATATTTTCAGGAAATTATTTTAAAATAATTTGCACCAGATTGGGTTCCACCCTCAGATCTCTCATGTCTTTCTCTTTTCCTTCTTGATTTTGGCTGTGCTTAGTCTGAAGTAACAGGTGCATTTGAAAGAAAGAGAACAAGGAATCCCTCTACATCAAATTCTGTTCCATCAAAATAATTTTATTTGCCTCATCCATGTAAGTTTTAAAACATTCTCACTTATTCCATATCAATGCTAAGTAACAACATAAAGAATATCTCTCCCTGATGTATAGCCAAATGCATATTGCTTATTGTTTCTTCTTTCTGCTATTGAATAAATTCAGTGGATCCAAATTGACCTTACTAGAATAAAAAGAACCATTATTAAAATTATTCTAAATTTAGAATTTAACAAAATCCTCAGCATTCTTAATTCTCACCAGTTCTACTTTTTAAATGTTTTAGAAGGTTAATTACTTTCAGGTTAATGATGTGAAAATTTACATTGTTTTGAACTTTAAAAAATAGTTTTAATCACTAGAAATAAGTATAAATCCTGTTTCATATTTGGCCTATCCAAAGCCCTTCACAGTACACATGTGGTAGGGCAGAGCTGGAGACAGCTCTGCAGTTATGTTTCCAAATGCCGCAGACTCTTTGTAAGCTATATGTTCATTTAAGAGCAGAATTTTACCCATTGTATATAATGGCATCATAGACAATTGTGATGATTTGGAGATTTGTGAAAATTGCAAGCTATATCCCAAGTATCAACAGCCGCTTTCTGGGCTTTTCATGGAAATCATGGTTATTGCTAGTGTTTTTAGAAAAAAATACTTTCACGAGGGAAGTTTATATATCTAGAAATGCAAGACAGGGTAGTCTTCGGAAGGAAATAACACTCATTTACCAGTATAATATTTCATAAGAAAAAGAATGTCCTGGAACAGAAAAGATGATTTATTTTTCATGCTATTAATAAAGACTTAATAAAGGAATTTTTAATGAGAATACGCCATGATCATTCTCTCCTGTATGGCGATAGAGTAATTTGCCTGCTTAGAGGGTGTTCTTCCAGACACATGACGATTCTTCAGTGTTATTGTATAAGTAATTGCATTTTAAAGTCTATAAGCCTCACAGGGTCTATGTCAAGCACTAAAGTTCTAAGAGGCAGAAATAAATCATTGCATTCCACCCATCGCTCTGACAACCTTTAAGTTTGCATAGAATTATTTCTTTGTATGTCCCAGACTCCGTCTACTTGCTCATTCCTAAGTGCCGGAAACTATGCCGGATTCTGGATGAGGGAAAAAGGTGAAAATGTCTCAGAAAAATAAGCTTGAAGAATAGTGGATAAGACCCACAATGAATCTATGATTACTAGATATCTCTACTCAAAATCTCTTCATGGTGAGCCCTTTCCTGGCCACAATATTGACAGTATTAATCGCCCGCTCCCGTACTACACATCTTTCTTCCTTGCTTTAACTTTTCTTCATAGAATTTAACACTGTCTAACCAAAAAAA
Organism: Dugong dugon; assembly: GCA_030035585.1. Taxonomy (NCBI): domain Eukaryota; kingdom Metazoa; phylum Chordata; class Mammalia; order Sirenia; family Dugongidae; genus Dugong; species Dugong dugon. The sequence goes on from CM057461.1 coordinate 102,759,838, forward strand.
TACTATTTTATTTACATGTATGTTATCTTTTTGTCTTTATATATATACCTATTTGTATCTAGAATAATCTGTCTCATTTATTTTATTTTTGCATCTTGAAGACAAGTTCCATGAGATGAGAAAATTATATCTATTTTGTTCACTGATGTATCCCTAGTACCTAGCATGTAATAGAAGCTTGATAAATATTTCCTGGGTGAATGAAGACAGTATGATTAGTAGTATGGTAGTTTTTTATAGTGATATGGAAGCACAAATGGGAAGCCAGCATTGGTTAAAGTTTTATAGGGTATGTCATACTTGGTCTTGAGGGATAAGTAAGAGTTCACCATGCAGACAAGGAGGCATAGAGAGAGGCTAATTGAGGAAGAGAGAACAGCACCTACAGAGCACAAAGAGTGGTCAGTTCTGAATAGAGAATAAAATCGACAAGTCTTGAGGGGAATTTGGTGGGGAATGGGGTGCTCAGGAAGGATCAAGGAGGAAAGTTGATGAAAGAGGATCAGAAAACAGGTAGAGATTGGATTATTAAGAATCTTTTATACCATGGCCAGAAGTTTGAATTTCATCCTTAAGACAATGAGTAATCTTTGAAGGATTTTCTGCAGGGCAGTGGAAAAATCAGATTTGCCCTTGAAAGATCACTCTGTTGGTGATGTAGAGGATGGATAGATGCTCAATATTTGTTAAGTTAATAAATTACTTCTCAGCATTACTTCAGACCTTATAATATGGTGATTCTTCAAGCTTTGCTATAAATATTGACAGATTGAGAAAATAAATAACTCTGAGTGATTGAGCAGTTCTAGTGAGGAAGACAGGACTTAACCCAATTTTTCAGAGCATTAAAAATGGGGAACTCTCCCAAACCTTAGACTCTTCCAGTAACTATTCCTGTCACTACACAAATCTTGGGTTACTCCCATTAATAATCTCTTTTCTCTGAAGTCTTTAACTGTCTTAAACAGAAGCTTTCTACTTTAAAAACAAAAACAACAACTTTTTGACTTTTTACAGTCTGCCAAGATTGATTTGATACATATCAAGTTTAGCTATGTACTTCTTATTCATTAAGGAAAGTTAATGCAAATTTAAATATCAACGCTCCCCACCACAGAAAAAAACAAACCTATATTAAAAAAAAAAACAGATTGCCAGGCAATCTTTGAGGAGTCTCTGATGTACACAACTTTGAGAATGATTACTCACTCCGAATTCCTGCTCAGCACACCTCTCATTCTCTCACCTACTGCAGTACTATGGGAATTGGGTATTTAATGAAAAATAATTTTCTCAGATGTTTGTTTGAGAGCAGTTAGCTTCTTTAATCTTGAGTAGAAAAGTACTATTTGGTAATCTTTCTTTCAGCCTAAAATGGTTGGTATCTTTATCAGAAACAGACATTAGGTGTAGGTAGTCTCATACTTGGAGCCCTGGTGGTCCAGTGGTTAAGAACTTGGCTGCTAACCAAAAGGTCTGCAGTTTGAATCCACCAGTCACTCCTTGGAAACCCTATGGGGCAGTTCTACTCTGTCCTGTAGGGTTCCTATGAGTCAGAATCAACTCGACTCGACGGCAGTGGGTTTGAGTTTTTTGGTTTAGTCTCGTAGTTAAGGAGCCCTGGTGGCACAATGGTTACATGCTTGCCTGCTAACCAAAATTGAACCCACCAGTCGCTCCACAGGAGAAAGACCTGGAGATCTGCTCCTGTAAAGATTACAGCCTTCGAAAGCCTATGGGCAGCTCTACTCACTCATATAGGGCCACTGTGAGTTGGCACATAACAACGAGTCTCACAGTTGCTATTTGTAAAAAAAAATCAAGTTTTTTAGTTACTATGAATTGGATTAATTTTTGAAAAATCTCTTGAGCTAAGCCTTCAGTTATGAAGTCATGTCTTCAACAAAAGATTTGAGTAGCAATGTAGTAGAGTCAATATTAAGGGAATGCTAATTTTACTTTCCTTAATAAAATAAAATCCTTCTCTAGTAGAATTATATAACCCAGCATTAACACCATGCAGAGGTTTTCATTTGGTGTTAATACAATGGTATTTTGTGGAAACTTTGACATAATGTTTATAAGTTTAAACTTGGCCAGTATATTCTGACCATTCTAGAGAGAAATTGAGAACATCATGCAGACCATGGCTTGTGAGGTGCATTGTATATGCCACACTTATTCATTTTACGGGAGCCCTGGTGGCACAGTGGTTAAGAGCTCAGCTGCTAATCAAAAGATTGGCAGTTCAAATCCACCAGTCACTCCTTGGAAATCCTGTGGGGCAGCTCTACTCTGTCTTATAGGGTGGCTATAAGTTGGAATTGACTCAATGGCAATAGTTTTTTTTTTTTGTTGTTGTTTTTTAACTCGTTTTACAGATTTTTCCTAAGTGTCTTATAGGTACCAGGCAGATAGGACTGAACAAGATCAACAAGACCCCTTTTATGACAGAGCTTACACTTTGGTAAAAAGAGGAGAAAGATAATAAACAAACAAGTACAATACAAGAAATGTCAAGTAATCATAATGGCTGTGATGAAAACAAAACTCATGAAGAAAGGTGCAGGGTGGCTCTATTTGAAGGGATCAGGAGCACCTTGCCGAGAAGACAAAACTTTCAGCTAATCCCTGGTCTTCTCACTATGCCTGTCTTACTTAACAATCCACAATTCAGCAACAACAGTCACCTCAGCAGTTCAGCTTTGGTTGATCTACCAAATTTTTTACCTCACACAGTTAGCATTTTAAATTTGCCTTATGGTATTAGCACTTATCAGTGGATTTATTTTCAATCTGATTTTCTATCAATTTGATTCAGAGCAATCTAAAAAAAATTGAAATTGCGCTCTCAGTAGTTAAAATTATCTTATGAGTTTGGAGCATGTGAAATCAGAGAAGAGCTACAATTAGCCTAAGCCAGTATCAGTTCAAGCTTCCCCCACATGGTTTGCTAATACCCTTCAAATTCTGACTTCTGCCATTCCAGCCATATGTCTCTTTAAGCAGATACACTCTGTGGTGCCAGAGTGTGTCAAGGACATCACTAGGTTACCAAAATCATTTTTATGTGCAACTTCTTGCAATATTCCAAAGTATTCTTCCACCTGAACCCCACCCCAACCCCTAAAATATAATTTTAATAATACACATTAAAATGTCAGGCTGATAATAAACCCAGAGATATATTGCAGGGAATCTGTCTATTTTTTTTTTAACGTCTTTTGGCACTAACATAATGGCGTAAGCACATGGACTCACGCACATTGCCTAAAGTCTTGGGTTTTTTTTTTTTTTCAGGTTTTAGGTGCAAAGTAGTGAAAAAATTCATAATTATGTGATTCAGTGCATAAATGTTAATTTAAGAAAACGCTAGGAGAGTAGAGATATAAATTTGGGTTTGATAGGTAGATCAAGAGTAGAACTATACCTGTATGTGATGTGGTTTTTTAGTTTCTAATCACAGTTTTATCACCATATTATCCTGTGTTACTGCTGGGGGAAAGCAAAACAGTGGCTTCTGCCATCTCGGTGCACAGAGATCTCTGGAAATTGCACCTGTTCATTATGTGAGAAATCCTTCTGTGGGCAGAAAGGAGGAATTCAGTTTTATTCTCAAACTGTTGCCTAATTCTTATAACTTGCGCATATTTTTCTTTGAGTCATGATTGTACAATCTGCTACCCATTTTGGGATAAAAACATTATTGAAATTGAGCATACTAACTTTAACCAAGCTGCATTTTTTATGAATCAGGTTGTAAAGTTGACTGCCACAATACAGCCATGTCCTGTAAAAATTAGCATACACACACACACACACACACACTCACAAACACACCACAGAGGGCATCGTTTAACACTTGGAAGCTCATGAGTCTTCTAAAACAAAGAGTTAAAATTTTTCCCTACTGGTCTTCCCATCTTTGAAACACCATGAGTCACGGTGTTTCCCATTTAACAAATACCACGAATTCTTTATTGTCTGTGAGACTTCCATGTATTGTAGTAAATTTGAATTGCATATGTTATGTCCAAATTGACAGTAGTGATTAAGCCAAAAATAAGCACATTCTCCTTTAAATGTTAGCTGCAGCATCAAGTTACATTCCCTACATTATGCTATACTGAAACAAGTCAGTCTGCACAGACCAAAATGTTGATGGATATACAGCAGATCAAAAAGAAGAGTCATTTTGAAGTGCTTGCTATCTGTCTGAGACGATAGGCTTCTGAATTTGTACCCCTTTGCAAAAAGAGACTTCACATTATTTTGTCAGTTTGTTTCATTTTGAGAGGTGTTAAAAATTGGTATTCATTTTTTTGATATAACCCTTAAATTGTACAATTTAAAAAAAAACTGAAAGAGATAAATTAAATGGGTAGAAATATTTTCAAATCAAAGACCAACTGACATATATAAAAATGATGTATGTTTCTTACATGGTCCACAGGGAGAATTCTGCAGGCTTGCTATGATCTCTACAATTTGCTTCAGGGCAAACTAGATTCTGGGATATTCTATTATCCCTTTGGTCTGTTTATCATGGAAAATGATGTACAAATCGAGAGTTCTTTTTGGTCTCTTTCTTTATATATGGTTGGAACGGCTAAGAATTCACTTATCTCATGTCCTCACCTTCAGTAAAGTGCTCCAGAGGAGTTCAGTGACCAGTAATCAATTATTATTGAGAAGCAATCAATTGCTAATTTCCATAATTATGCACATCTAAACACTATGAACAAGAAAGAGAAACAAAGCTGCACTCCAAGCATTGCCTTGTTAGCAGTATTTTGTTAACACAGGCTCTAAAAAAAGCTGCCGCAGCTGGTACCACAAATGTGTTTCCAGTATTCAGGCCATCAACGTGATTCGTCGCTAAATGTATAGAATCAGCTTCTTGCTAAAAACTACAATTACAGGTGATATACAGATTGAAATCACAGGGCTGGTTTGTCGAAGAAAATTGTCCTAATGATGGGTTTTCGGATGGGGAATGCAGCTCTTTTCTTTCTCTGTGATGGGTTGTGAAGGCAGCTGCACCTGCCTCTATGCTGTATTCTGCCGCACTTAATGATATCTGATGATATCATTAGGCAAAGTGTTCATAAACAGATGTTGAGCCTGTGCCTAAATGCTGTCAGATGAGCGGTTGCTGGCCTGAAACAGTATTATTTATATAGAACATTTACGTTTGTTATGTTAATAACCCCACTATTAGCTCTCTGGATGTTGCGTTAGGAATGTAAATGTAGTTAATATGAATAACAACCTCTTTACTCTTTGTGCTGCAGTTGAGTATAACTTTTAGGCTTTGGGAGAGAAACAAAGATACCCCCACCAAGTCCTTTTGACTTCATGATTTTTTTTTTTTTTTTTTTTGGCACCATTCAAAATTTTGATCAGAAGATAAATGGTAAGAATCCATCGGACAGATGTTACGTAGTAGAATTTGATTTTCCCAACAGTATTTTCAAGAGATTCTGGTATCCATGGGTTTTCTTGTGTGAGCCCAGACCATTACCCTAATATGTTAGAGTGGTGATCATAGATGCCAGATTCACAAGTATCCATTTCAAGGAGAAAGTCCTCAAGAAACTGTTGGATATGGATCCATTTTTGTTGCAGTGCTTTCTCTGTCACTACTTCATTTATTTCCCATAAATATATCGGGACATTGTGTTGTATACTGTGTTACCTTGATGTCATGGTTGCAATGCCTGAACGTGTCACATGACAGTTACTGTCTGTGTGTGTGTGTGTTTAAGCCAAGTTGAATTTTATACCTCGTAGTTAATCCATGCAGAGTAAGTTATGTAAATTCTGACAACCATCAAATGTGCACTGTTTATCTGAAATACTGTTCTACTGTGATAGCCATATTAGGTTTTTTTTAAGTGCCTTTTTCATTTTTTTATGACATTTTAAGTCTTTCGGGAATATCCAAGTACTGAAAAATTGCACTCGCGTATTTTCAAGATAAGAAAAACTGTTATTTCGAATTTTTAATGAAAAACAAACAGTGTTAAACCAGTGCTTCGTTATAACCATAATTAGAGGTTATAGTGATTTTTGAAGTGTCATTCTCATCTCAATTAATGCTTATGCAATCATCCGTATTGCTAAAAATGGTAAAGATGTCCATGTATGTTTGCTTCAGAGTCTGTAGGTGTGAGTAGTATACCGGAGGTATATGTTTACATGTGTAATTTCTTCCAGTTTGTCGTATACCTAAGGATAATCTGAATTGTTTGTGATTTTAAATAATCATGGTGGAATTTCAGTCATGTTATATTTTCCTATGCCTCCATTGCCTATCACTTCAAATTTGATTTTCTGGAAAACGCTGGAAACTCTAGATTCTTTTTTATATGGAGATTTACCAGCATGTTGCAAATAAGGAAATGGGAAAAGTTTACTAAATCAAAGGACACATATTCCGTCCCATACAAATTGATTTGTGACTAGGATACTTATATGGAGTAGATTTTTTTAAAATCTATAACTACTCACTTAAAAAAAAAAACAGCGTTGCCGTTGAGTCAATTCTGACCCTATAGGACAGGGTAGAACTGCCCCACAGGGTTTCCGAGGAAAGCCTGGTTGATTCTAACTGCCGACCTTTTGGTTAGCAGTGGAACTCTTAATCACTAAACCACCAGGGTTTAGAAGGTGTCTTTCATGGTTTGAATTATGTCCCCCCCAAAAATGTGTGTATCAATTTGGCTGGGCCATGATTCTCAGAACTGTGTGGTTGGCCTCCATTTTGTGATTGTAATTTTATGTTAAAGAGGATTAGGTGGGATTGTAACACCACCCTTACCCAGGTCACATTCCTGATCCAATGTAAAGGGAGTTTCCCTGGGGTGTGGCCTGCACCACCTTTTATCTCTCAAGAGATAAAAGGAAAGGGAAGCAAGCAGAGAGTTGGGGACCTCATATCATCAAGAAAGCAGTGCCGGAGCAGAGCGCGTCCTTTGGACTGGGCTCCCTGCGCAGAGAAGCTCCTAGTCTGGGGGAACACTGAAGAGAAGAAGGCCGACAGAGAGAGAAAGCCTTCCCCTGAAGCTGATGCCCTCAATTTGGACTTTTAGCCTATTTTAACTGTGAGGAAATAAACTTCTCTTCGTTAAAACCATCCACTTGTGGTTTTTCTGTTATAGTAGCGCTAGATGACTAAGACAATAGCTTTCCCTCAAATGTGACTTAAGCTGGTAAAACTATAGGGATCTTTTTCTGGAAGAGAAATTTGGGTACTGGAAGGAATGAAAGAGCCCTCAGCATATCCTAATTAACATCTGGCAGATCCCAAATGTGGAAGGAGTCTGAGGACATATAGAGTTACTTAGATTTTTCAACATGTCTTGTGTATGGGAGACTCTAAAGCAGAGTACAAGCTTCAGCTTCGATGACATTGGACTTTGATTTACTTCACACTGCTGGAAATTGTGCAGAAGAAACTTGAGGGTTGCCTTTTTATTTGTTCATCCAGTCAGCAATTAGGAAAGCTCCCCAATGAAAATACTCATTCTGAACGCCTCAGAAATTTAGATCGATTCGATTGAGAGGATAAAAGAAACTGCTGAAAGCATCAACTATTGTTGAAATGAGATCAATTCATCAAAGTCTGTTTAAGAGGCTACGGAGCTGGAAGCCCACCACTATCTCCAAGAGGTCATTTTCATTTCCCGTCTTCTCTTCAGTAGCAGTAATTCTGACCATTTCCTTAGGATGCATGCATGTCCATGGCATACATTAATTTCCCTTCATTCTTAAAGCTGGTAGATGATGCAACTGTCTAACTTGTAATTTTCCGAAATGTTTTGGTTTCTTATGTTGAAATTAGGTCATGGTCAGTTTGAATATGAAAACGTCTTTTATAAGGCGAATTGGTTCGTTCTAGCATTTTTTGTTGTTGTTGATGTTTCTGTTTACCTAGAAAACTAGATTTTCATGCAAGTTTTCAGATAATAATAAATATAATTTATATCAGTATGATGGCATGACATGATTACCCTATGTGTAGGGAGTGTTACACATTGCTAGGTCCAGTTGAGCAAAAGCATTACCTATTTAGGCCTCAGTTTCTCAGTTTATCCTATCTTAACTCTCTCTTACTTTTTACAAGTATATGGATATGAACGATAAAATATTAAGATCTGTAGAAGAACAATCATATATGAGTCCACTATTTCAATTTAAACTTAGTGGCAGTTAGTCACCCATTGCCATTGAGTCAATTCTGACTCACAGTGACCCTATAGGACAGAGTAGAACTGCCCCGAAGGGTATCCAAGGCTGTAATCTTTACGGAAGCAGCCTGCCGCATCCTTCTCCATGGAGACGCTGTTGGGTTCGAACTGCCAACCTTTCAGTTAGCAGCTGAGCGCTTAAACCACTCTGCCACCAGGGCTTCTGGCAGTAAGTCCAGTTATGTTAAAATATAACAGGGCTTTTAGAGCAAATACATTAAAATGAATACTTGTGACAGAGTATCTTCTTGTAGTGGTAGCAGTAATAATATTGCCATTATTTTTCATTTTTTATTATTATTTGAAGTTTTTGTTTATACCCTAAAAATGAAGAGGAGGTACATGAAAATATATTTTACCAACACACAATAAGACAGAGATTTGTTTATTGTCACAATAGCCCCACTTAAGTGAAACTTATTTTAACTGAATCTGTCTGTTCATGTTTATAATTAGCTTAATTTTCAACAGATTTTTGAAAAACTCATCTTTGATTGATTCACTGATATAGCAGCTATGAATGATCATATTTTGCACCTTCTATATATATTCTTACTGGAACAAACAGGGACTTTTATCAGTTGCCTGAGTATCGACATCTGTAATAGTTAGGAAATTTCATGAAGAACTCAATACTCCAAAGAATATAAAAAAAAATGCTTGGTTTTAAAAGTAAAGCTAGTATCTTCAAAAATGGGTTATAACTGGTTTTATAACAAAGACAAGCTAGAATAACCTAAGGGATGCTAATTTATTATTTTATTTTGTCATTTATTTTTCCAATTTATAGAATTATGTATTTTGTGGTAAAATGGCCTCAAGGAGTAAATAGGAAATATAAAACATTTGTGAAGTGTCTCTGCTCTCTTTATGTGTCTTCTCGGGTTTTATTAAAATATCCATTATATTATAGTATGTATATAAAGCCAGTTTGAAAATTGCCATCAAGTTGATTCCTACTTATGGCTACCCCATGTATATCACAGAACTGTGCTCCATAGGGTTTTCAGTAGCTGATATTTTGGAAGTAGAGCACCAGACCTTTCTTCCAAGGTCCCTCTGGGTGGACTTGAACCTCCAACCTTTAGGATCACAGTCAAGTCCATTAAAGGTTTGCACCACCAGGGAATACATGGCTTGTATTGTGCTTAGAAGATGATCTGGGCCTCTGTCAAGAGGAAATTTGGAAGACTTCACGTCAGTAGATGTGCCATAGCTGTTAAGATTAACAGTTTAAGAATGGATCAAGTATGCAGAAGGTACTTTTGTTAGTAATAAATGTAGAAGTATGTACTTTGATATGAATTCCCAGTTGTTATTTAGCATGTATAAAGACTGTTGACTTATTCCTTACCATTTCATTTTGGTGCCTTTAGTCTAAAATGGCCATAAGCATCAACTTAAAAATATTTTAAAGGATTATAATAATATGTATTTCTGATAGGGCTCATTCTTTCATTGGGTGCTATCATCAGGGAATCCTCCAGCAAATAACATGGTACTCCAAGCTGATTTTCACCTGGAAAGAGGGGTAGGGAGAGAGGGGAAAAAAAAGAGAAAGAGAGAGTGAGACTATTGAATTTCTGAATATGACATCATTAACCAAATACCACCTTCATTAAGCAAAATGCTTAAGTGAACAAAATATGTTTGCCATGATGAACAGAACTTGCCCCAGGTGGTCAGAGTCACCAGTTACTTGGGTCCATTTCTTTTACAAGGAATCACTTTTTAACCCTGGGGGCATATGTGATGACTCTGAGAATGGGCCAAATTTGGGCATCAGTAATTACGTATGTTAGCTTGCGATTAAGCTGCAGACTTATGGTGTGAGGATTAATGTCAGAAGATTCTCCATTTTTCAATCTTGTGTCTACATCAATAAGATTGAACTAATTGCTATTTGGCATTTAGAAAATGAACTACTTTTGTACCCTGGAGCATTGCTGTAATATGTCAAGGAATAAGGAATATGATATTTCTATCTTAGATAGTGTAGAAAGGTATTTACTCCTGGTAGTAGCATAGAGTCTCATAATATTTTAGCCTAAAATATAACCAGTATATGAACCATCAGAGTAGTGTTTAAAGGACCAGTTCAGTACTTAAAATATATTTATTCACAAAGTGTAGATTTTCTAGAATCCATTGCCTTACCCTAAATTATTAGAAACTGACATCATTTATCAAGGATGAAGACAAAACTTCACCTTGAATAACCCTGTTTGTCCCCATCTCCTGCCACCATTACTATCATTCTTTTTGTTTTTGATGCACATTGTATTGCAGTAAATGTTTTTTTCCTCCATTCGTTGCCTTTGGCATTGAATATCCTAACATATTTAGGGATTTTCAGGTTTTTACAGTATTTTTCCAAAGAAATTTATAGTTTGGGAAACATTTATTCAAAGAGTTTTCTTTATATACTACCACCATCTAAATGAAATAAATATGTATCCTCAACAAATTACTATTAGGAAATTATATATATTTAGGATTCTTTGCATAGACCTGCCTTTCTAGAGTCATTGGAATACAATAATGATCATTAAAATGTGATTCTCTTCCAAATGCCTAGATATTTGGGGTTTAATTTCAATCATCTACAATTAGTAGAATTTCTTTTAAGAGTAGTATTTTCCAGAATGTGGCTCTTAATAACAGTTATGCTCTATGGAAAAATTATCCATAATCAAGGACATTTGAGAAAATTTTCATGAGCTATTACTCTCATGGAGAGTCACAATACACATTAACATTAAAGGTTCTGAGAAGTCCTGCATAAAAATAATTTTTTGCTTAACTCAATATTTTAAAAATTATATGTCATCCTTCTTTTTCCCCCTTTGGATTACATAGTGTAGAACTGCTGTTCAACAAAACTCACTGTGAAAAACACTGTTTCAAAAATTATTTTGCATTAAATGGATAGGCAGATTACTTACACATAATTATCTGAGTCATTTCAAAAATTTTAGTTTCTTCCACATTCCCTGAATCTGTTAATTAAATACCTAAAATACTTTACCAAGTTGGGAAAAAAAAAAAACTTTCTTAAAAAAGTGAACCAACTATCTTTGAAAGTTTCATTACATTATTATTATCAAAACAATTGTGTTGAAATTTTACTTTAATACTCTGGATTTTCAAAGTTAGAGTTTCTTGTTTTGTTGAAATGACACATTGAATCAGAGAAAACCTTTATGAATCTTTTTTTAAAAACTTTCTCTTTCAAAACCCTAGGATATCTATGATTATAAACTTTAAGAATTAGAGGGGGAGTGAACAAAAAATGATTGAGATTAAGGCAAGACCAAGTATGAGACCTGGCCTTTAAGAGGAGCTTGTTGAGATAGGGAGTTTTTGCTGCTCTTTCAGCAAACTGGAAAAGTGCAACAGTATATTGATGCCGTACTAGTTAATAGGTAAGCATCCATCCTACTGCTTTCCACAGATATTTAGGTTCAATATATGGTGTAGAGGAGCTCTGGTGGCACAAGGGTTAAAGTGCTCAGCTGCTAACTGCAATGTCGGTGGTTCTAACTGACCAGCCGCTCGGTGGGAAAAAGATGTGGCGGTCTACTTCTGCAATGATTTACAGCCTTGGAAACCCTATGGGGCAGTTCTACTCTGTCCTAGAGGGTGACTGTGAGTCGAAATCGACTTGACAGCAGTGAGTTTGGTTTGGTTTTATATGGTGGTTTGCACTTCTGAAGGTCTTTCTATTTTTTGAGCATCTCAAAACTATTATTCACTCAGCTATACAAATCAAGAACTTACGTAGGAATTACATGACATGGGGAAAATATCCAGAAATACTGCCTATCCGTCTTCCACTTGAAATCAGAGAACAAAAGCTTCACTCCATTCTAGGGCTCTAAATGGGTGTAGTCCCGTTTCATGAATTCCATATACTTGTTGAATGACTGGAAAACTAATGAAATACTATTATAATTTAGATACTGTTTTAGAATACACTGAACTTATTCAAAGATGCCATAGTAAGTCTGAGATTTTTGTTGCTAAATATTTCTTCATGGAGCCCTGGTGGCGCAATGGTTAAGAGCTCGGTTGCTAACCTAAAGGTCTGCAATTCCAAACCCAGCGGCTACTCATTGGAAACTCAGTGGGGCGGCTCTACTCTGTTCTATAGACTAGCTAAATATTTCTTCAAATGTCAGTAATTGTTTTTCAATTCAAGAGTATCAATAACCAAATTATTATGGCAGTCTAGTGCCCAAAAGGTGTAATGATGGAGCAAGAGTAGCATTTAAGTCTCTAAAATAATGTTCTCGCAGGGTGATTTCATCAGCACACATATTATTTTCTTAAAGCAAGAACCCCTCATTTGGATTGGACCCAGTAAAACACAAATAGCCCTCTGCACTTCTTCCTGATGAACAGGTTTGACGGTTACCTCGTATTCACCAATTAGATCAAGAAAGCATATCTTCTCCAAGTGTCTTCACACTTCCGTAGGAAACTGGTACGCTCGGAGGTTCAGTATCGGAGGCAGAGTTTTGAAACTGTAGTCCCTCCGTCCAAGGAACTGATTTTACCTCGGTCTGAGTGAGCATGGTGAAATCTGTGACACAATGATAGTGATGATATTTGTGCCAACAAGTGTTTCATTGAAAGCAAAGATGTGCATGGCTTGGAAGGATCCTTCTGAACCTTAAACGTGAGAAGTATGGCTGCCTAAGAGCACACTCATACACACAGAGTATTTCAGTACTGCTGGCTTAGCTAGCAAACAAAATATGGTTCAAATGGCTTAACAATCCTACAAACGGGAGGCACCAGTTTAATGAGGTCTTCTCTGCTTGGAATTAAAGTAGAAGGAGTTTTACGGAGAACAGTATTCAATAACAAAATATTAAATGATAAACACAGATTGCCTAAAATCAGATGGGCCATTTTAAGAAAAGCATTTTAGCTCATCATGATATGTAGCACCTTATTTAAATTAGGAGGTGTTAATTCGTAGCTTGAATAATATATTAATATAATATGTAAAGTGAATGGCATTGTTAATCACAGTCGCGCCTGGAACGACTTTGCTTCTGTGCACAGAATGTTAATTTTGCAAAACATTAATTTCAAAGATTTTGCAGCAGTGCTTTTGTAATTAAATATTAATGTCACATGTTATTGCAGTAGCATGTTTATGAAAGCCGGCAACACTTCAAGTCAACTCATTTGTTTTTATATTTATTCTTGTACATCTGCAATCCCTTCCATTTCACAATTTCAAAGTGAAGGCCATTTTGAATAGTCAATATGTGAACATTTTTCATTGTAAGCGTTTTTTAACATCCAACAGGGTAAATATTTAATGTTGTGTTTTTAGCTGGTATAATTTTTCAGAAAATTGGCTATAACTTTTAACAACTCAAAGGTACCTAAACTGTCTCCAGTTTTGGCTTAAGTGATCTGAAAATAAAGTTGGCTTAAGTGATCTGAAAATAAAGTGGCAATAAATGTGATAAAGCTGTATAAAAATATTTAAGAATTAGAAGGCTTTATATGAAAGTTTGAGATTAGACCTGCAATTCTATGCACAGGATAGCTCAGTAGTTATTTATCTTCATATATCTTTATTATGGCACTCTGTTATCTCAAGAAAATTTAAAAGATGGAGTTGACTTCGGTTAGCTTGTTTTCCAAGTTCCATAATTAGAGAAAGAATAAAGAAATCTTGCTTTGCAGAAATGGGCTTCACCTTTGTGACATGTTTGACGTTATACATTTGCTTTAAAAAAAAGCATCTGTTTTCTGCTCGTCATCTTAATCCAAGTATGCACAGTTTATATGTTGGTTTGTCCATGACAGCTTTGACCAATTTGCTATATATGGTGGTCTTACCCATGACACTCCCAACCTGTGAATTACATTAGCCTAAAAATTAAGTCATTTCCATTTTTGAACCTTGACAACAAAAAATACATTCAAGGTATCATAAAGTTATTATTTTACCCCTCTATTAAAGTTACCATTTACAATCAAATCCCTTAAACACATTTTTTTTTTTAATGATGGAATGAGTTACCCATAGTACCAGAAAAAAAAAAAAAAAACAGGAAAAATCAAGATACATTATGTTTGGTTATGGGCACATTTAACAGTTAAAAATTATATCTGCACCTGATGTTGCATGTTAACAGCTAATGCCATTTGACAGTGATGAAATTAAAGGATGAAGAAGAGATACAAACTACATTTTATAAGCATGATGGGTCTCCAACAATGCCATTTAAATATTATTTGTCACTATTTAAAATGAACCTTTCCCCTTTAAGCTATGCCATTACGCTCATTTGTCCTGTCACCGCTGACAGGCTATATGACTCACACACAAAAATGGTCATTAGGTACTGCATCTTCATCTTATTTAAAAAAAAAAGAAAGAAAGAAAGAAAGCATTCTGATGCCTCTAAAAGCCTGTAATTATTTTCATCCGAAGAGATAGCGTTGCTCGGAAGGTAATTTAATAACCTTTTGCATGTACCTGGGGAATGCCTCCCCAGGGAACCAAGGTGCCGACATGCCATTCAGTCGTCAAAACATGACCTTTAATGGTTGCTTGGAGAGAAGTTAGTGTGGAATGTTGTACACAGTGCAATGCTAATTCTGCTTTCTAATATATGCAAAATTTAGTTCTTGAGCAATGATCTTTGTTAAGATGAATTAATATAGGTACTGCTCCAGGAAACAAAAGAAATTGCAATGTGAAAGCCTCTTCCCCCCATGATCTTTTATACTTCAGTTTGAAGTAGCTAACAACTTGCACAATTTGTATAAAAAATAGTGTGAAACATTCCAGAAGTCGTTTGCTTCTTTTCTCCCTTTAAGTTGTTTGGTGAATTCTAATCTATATACTGTGGAAATGTAAAAGATTTAAGGGATTTCTTTGATAAGTTTATTTCCCAAAATAAGGCATTGGCCCCAACTCCATGAAAAAGAAAAAGAAAAGCTTACCTTTAATATACTGTCTGTTTTATAACACAGTCTATGTGGCTCGATGAAATTACTAATGCAGTTAGTGAGTTAATAAAAAAAATCCTTTAAGGATTTTCATGTCAATATACAGTATTTTGAACATTTGCATATACAAAAAGATGCACAGGCAGTTGCCTGTGACAGCCAGGTTCAGAAACTCCTTATTTTGGTACTCTGATATTAGATCCCGCCTTAGTTAGAAATGCTAGGATTTCAACTCCTACCCCTGACATGCCATCCGTCAATTTATTAGCACACTGGTGCAGTAAGCCACTGAACAGGCTATATCAATTCTTTTAGGTTTTTTTTTCTTTAAAATGTCTGTAATCCTCAGCTTTGCTCTCTCAACCGGTCAGCATTAAAGATTTATGTTGCACTTTTTTTCATTGCCACACCTGAATATGGATTACTTAAATGGGCTGTAAATAATTCATATCTGGGAATAAGTTTCCATTACTGACCAATGTTGTAATTTAATATACTGTATTATGGGTTATACAGTTTTAGAATGTTTTCTGTGTGCATTCAGCAGTAAGGCAGACAACAGTTTAAGTAAAAAGGGTGAGATGTTTGTTAAGCTTATTTTCATGTTCACTCTGTATGCTCAAATCAGCAACAGGGCTAAAGGAAGCAGAAAGCTACTTTCAACTGCATATCTTTTTGCTATTTCTGGAAACCTTTCAAAAAAAAAAGCACTTGACCTAAAATAAAATAAAAAATAGTAATAATGTAATAGCAAATTGTTGCTAAATTCAAGGAAGAAATAAAATGTGTTAAGGTAGGTGGCTAGAAATCTTTTAGGTCTTGGGAACTGAGAAATAATCCTGATTCTTGAACCCAAAGGTCAACGCTCTTGTTCAATGCTTGATTATCCTATGCGTAAAATGCCCATAATAAAATTATAATTTATTCGACAGGTTTGAGGGAGGCTGCTGTATCAAATGTGCAAAATGTTAAAGTACAAGCTATCTTTAAAACCTAAGCAAGTGTTTACTCTTAATAGAGCTTTAAACAATTTAAGATTAAGTTGAGTATAGTAAAAATTAATAATAGATTAATACATGAAAATCTATGAAGACACATAAGATAATGATCTAAAAAGGAATAATTTAAAAAGATGAATTAAAAAGTCGAATCAGAAAAGAAGGCCAGCATAAACTAGGGAAAAACATGCTGTGAATAAAGTCTGTTAGATCTTGAAATAGGAGAACTGCTAAATAATGCATAGTTTTATTTTTCTATAATTTGCATAAACCTTAAGAGAGTATTTATTTGTGTAAAACTTGATGTATCGAGTAAGGAGAATGAAAAAATGGCATTCATTTTGTTTTCATTTTGGTATTTAGGAAAAATATTCTGTTACATATGGACTACTTAGACCTAATCATCTGACTGAATGTGATGTGTGCCTTGAGCCAGGTTGGAAAGGGCTGGCTGGAGAACAGTGCCCTGGTCTTGCTGCAGGCGATGCAGGTTGGCCCATGCTCTGCTGGGGAGCAGATGGTGAGCCAATGCTTGTAGTCACACTTACCTTCCTTGCTAAATCCATAATCCCTCACTGGACACGGAGCCAAGGCAGGCTTTGGAGGCAGAAAGGAGGTTACAATCTGGACTTGGGTAGTGACTGCCAGAACTGAGAAAACAGCTCAGAAATTTCAAATGCTTAACAAGTTATCTGTCTTGTCCCTAAGCCAGTGCAGCATTTTTAAAAGTAATTAAGACATGATTGAAAATGTGTATGCCATCTAAATACAAAAATCTTCAGAAATCATCAAAACCAATAATTAAAAGACACACTTAATATGCCATATGAAAAAAATACGTTTAAAATGAATTACATTTTTTTGTGTTCGAAAGAAAATATATAAAATTAAAAACAAGAAAGAGAAACCATTTATATTATGGGAAAAGTTGGGTTTTTTTTCTTTATAATCTAGACCTTATAGAAGGACAATGCCTATAAATGTCATATATTTCATATATAAATATGAAATATTTTCCTTATATGATGAAATTGATGGATATTCAACATCTATAACTATACTAATATATACTTCTTCTCATTATCCTTTGAAGATATTAAATGATAACAGTTATTTTTTCTATATATGATAGTTATGTATGTATGTGTGAATGGGGTTCATCATCAACACAGACATTATAGCTCAGAAAGACAAAATACAAATATTGAGTGGGTAGCCAAATTCTAATCATCTGTAATAAAAGGGATAGTAAGTGCCATCTGTTTAATGTTTAAAAAAAAAAAAAAAACCTGATAAAATGCATACATATCTAGTAAATTAAAACCAGGGAATAATTCATATAAAACAAAATATGTATAATATGTCAACATATTCCATTAGGCTGGGATTGACTTAAGCATGTACTATCTAGATAATAATATGTTAAGAGGAGAAGCAAAGTCTTCTGATTTGTGGTTTGTTCTATACCACAAATATTTTTTAACAACATGCTTTAGTCTCCTTAGCAGCTGTAACAAAATTCCTTAGTTTTCTCCACTGAAGTTTCATCATCCTCACCCTCTTAGGCAACGTGCCTTCCCTGCAAATCACTTTTAGGCATACTTGCATTGATGTTCATTGGCTTGAGTAAATTTCTTAGAGCCTTCATTAGTTCATTCTACCACGTCCATTTCCTAAACTGAGAAATGCCACTGATAACCTGCCTCACGTAGCTTAATGACTTGATTTCTCCACTCTGGGACTATTACCAACTCCTTTCCACTCTTCTTTTTTTTTCCACTTTCTATGTTATCTCTTTTCTGAAAGGTATTACCATCAATATCTATCCTTAGGAAACTTGTCTTAATTTCTCCTCTTTGTGAATCTCATTCAGGGTTCATTTCTTGCCGGTGCCCTTCATCCCTAAATATGCCTTTTCCTGGTAATACTGTTTTCTTAAAAAACTAATGTAAGGAAATCAACAAAGGTAAATGTGGAAGCATCTTAGTCTCACCCTGCAGTTCAAGAAATGTGCCTTGATAATGTGCTATGTACAAGGTCAGGAGATGTAAGAGCAAAAATGTTCAATATTATAAATTTTGTAAAGATTATGTGAGTTTTTATCCATGCAATAATATTTCTACTATTTTTACCTTTTGTTTTATCTTAGCCTACATGAGCAAAGTAAACACAGAACATGATACAGCCAACAGATTTTTCTTAGACCACCATTGTCATGCTTTTAGTAGGAAAATTTTGTAATAAAATGGCATCATAACGTAGTTTCACTTAACTCCTAAACCTGAAATGAAGAACTAGCTCATGATATTTACATCCATGTAATTATTATTATTATTTTTTGAGGAAAGGATAATTTCATAAACTTTCAAAAGGCCTAGAAGAGACTGAGTTAATGTGATTTCTGTTCTCAGAGTTGAAAGGAACGAAACTTTAAAGGCTGTTTGTAACAATGCAAGTTTCTTAAGCATTCATATTTCTGTTAATATTGAAAGATTAATCTACGGTAGTTGTTGCCATTAGCAATTTCAAACCAACAAATCAACAAAAGCTATAAAATAGTCTACTAAGAGCTAAAGACAATACAAAGAAGTGTAAGACATAACTCCTTCCTTTATGAGTTTTAAACAAAAAAGCATTAGATTTGGAAACAAGAGACCTGGATTTGCATTCCAGCTCTGCTACTTGCAGGCTACAGAAGTATAAAAAAAAGTATTCATGACTCTGGACCTCACTGTCTTCATCTATATAATTAAAGCATTTGACTATTTCCTGCATATAGATCAACTACAAAACATTCTGTAACTATGTGAAGCTGGAGAGACAAACTGAAGTAGTAAATAACAAAGAGTTCAGTAACAATAACTAGAAGCTGGAGAGACAAACTGAAGTAGTAAATAACAAAGAGTTCAGGAACAATAACTAGAACAATACAGGTGATGTCTCTGGACAACACATGATAAATTACTAAATCAGTAGGACAGATAAACTTGAAACCAGTTAAAAAGAGGAATATTAATAGAGGTCCCTAAAGTTTTATATTTTCAGTTTCTCCGTTTGACACATAATTTGAAACACATTTGGGCTGAATTAAATTGAGACATTTACAATGGGAAATGTTTCAAATATAGGCCCCTAAGCAAAATCTGTAAGATCCCATTCTCAGGACATTGCCATGAAAAGTGTCATTGCTGTGTATGGTGCAGGAGCCCTGCATTTTTTGGGAAGCTAAGGTCCCAGAATTACCAAGAGAGGAGCTTTATCTATAGACACTAGGGAGAAAATGAATAGAAGTTAGCTACACAAGCAAAACATGTACTAAAGATTGAATTAGAGATGCAGTTTATCAAAATTCTTGAAAGTGCCTTCAGATCTGTAGTTGACTCTTCAGCACTTTGATATATGTCACCTATTAAACAGCAGAGGCATATGTCAATTCTTATGTAGTATCTAAACACTCCAAATAATTATTATTTTAACCATCAACATTATCACAAACATTATTAATTAAGAGAGACCTCTGTATTTCCTTAAAAGGGAATAGTACTCTTAGGGCAAATGACCTATTTTAGGTTTGGAAATGTCTGTGCTGTCAGAAGTTGCATCTCTTGGATGAAGCATAAAGCAGAGATCTAGATGTTAATGGTCATGAAAGAGTCATCGTTACCATCTGTCAGGAATTATTTACCAGGTTTTGCTGACCAAATTCCAAATTAAGGGGTTCCATGTTACTGTCTCAAATTTACCTGCTAAATTTTAAATACTGTCCATCTTTATGATTTATGTCATATTGTAAGATAAATGGACTTCGGACTTAGGATTGTTTTTTACCTTGTGCTTCCTCTCTGTTAGTTCAGGTACTAACTTGAATTTCTGCCATAGTTTCCTAAACAGTACTCCTATCAGCATTTTTGACCTAAGTCATCCTTCTGGGGCAGCCAGAATGATTATTCTAAAATTAAAATTGTGTTCCTAATTGTTCTTCTTTTAGGATTCTTCCATGATTTCCCATAGCCCTTAGGAAAAAGTTCAAACTGTTCACTATAACTTTCAAAGTGGCCCCTGCTGATCTCTCCAGCATTATATCCTATGCTGCATCTATGTTCCATCCATCCTGAAAGTATACCTACAGTTGCCAAACATTGAGTTTTCTCCTTTTATTAGTTTTTCACAAACTATTCTGTTTCCTAGTGTGCTCTTCTCCCCAGCCCCATCTCCTATGTTTTTTTCCTATCCAACTCTTTCTTATCTTCCCTTTAGATGGCACTTCTTCCAAAAGGCCATTCCCGATTGCTGCCCTCAGCCTCCCAGTCTGAGTGTACATACCCTTCTTATGTGCTCCTATAATACCCTGAATTATCACAAATATATAGTGGAGTGAAATTGTCTGTATCCCCATCAACCTCATTATAATATGAACTTCAATTTAGGGGCCAAGTGGTACTCCTGTTTGTACTTCCAAAGCCTAGGCTAGTGTGTGGCAAAAAGCAGTATTTGGTACAGTTGTCCTCTGTATTCCTGAAATACTTTCTTTCCTTGGCTTCCTTAGCATCATGCTCTCGTGGACACTCCTTCTGTCTCTTTGGAGGATAATCTGCATCCCCCTTTCCACCTCTAACTTTCAGAGTTACCCAGGGCTCAGTCCTTGCTTGACCCCTTGACCCTTGTCTCTGTAATATCTAAAATAGTCTAGTTGAAATTATTGAAGACCAGGACTTGAAATGACCATATATATACTGCCTACACTCAAATCTCTGCATTCGGTCTTGACCATAGATCTTCAGAGCTATGCATCCATCTGCCCTTTGATGTCTCCATTTGGATGTTTAATATACATCTTAATTAAACTAACAAGACTAAACAAGAATACCTGTCTTCCTCCCCACTGAAAACGTGTTCCTCACGGTAAACAAACCATTCAAAACACTGGTTGCTCAATGCAAATGTCTAGGATTTATCCTGGACTCCTATCTAAGCCCCACCTAATCTAAACCATCTGTATGACCTGTCAGCCCTACATCAAAAGCAACCTGAATGCATCTATTTTTTTCCTATCTCAGTTAAACCACCCTGGTCCAGGTCACCAGCCACCAGCATTGTTCTCTGGAATACTGTAATTATCTTCTAGCTGGTCACCATGACTCTGTTCTAACCTCCTCCCATCCATCCTTCAGCAGTCGCCAGAGTGATCTTTTAAATATGTACATGAAATAATGTAATTTCCCTTTTCAAAGCTTTACAATAATTTTCATCCTACTTAGAATAAAATTCTAACATCTAACCCTGGCTTACTCCACCCTACATGATTCAAACACTCTAGTCTCATCCCATTCTGTTCTACGTCTTACTTTGCTCCAGCCCCATGGGTCTTCGCTCACTTTCTGGAATGTGTTATGGTTGGTTTTGCCCTAAAGGCTTTGCTTTGCTTCCTCTGTCTAAAACTCATGCTCCTGGTCTTTATATGACTTTTTCCTTTTTTATCATTCATGTTTAACCTTCTCACCAAAGCTTTCCCTCACTGACTTTTCTAAAAGTAGCTACATTGTCATTTGCTATCAGATTGCACTATTTTAACAGGCTGCATAAATCCTATCACTATGTTTGTTTCTTAATCAATATTTTTCTTTCATCTTTATACTCTCCAAAATCCTAACTCCACCAGAGCACAGAAGCTTGGCTGTCTTATTCATTGCAGTATCTCCAGCACCTAGAACTGAATTCCAAACAGTAGCAACCCAATAAATATTTGTCAAATGAATGAAATAGTAATCACATGGGGAATCCTGTTTAAATGAGTGAAATTTAGAACATTATAAATTTGGGGATTCCTGTAATAGATGGAGAGTAGAAGTCACCACACCTTTTGTCTCAAACCTTAGGATGCTTGGCTGGATCAAGGGGAAGCGTTAGAAAACTCGTTCTAACAAAGGAATAGACTGCTAGAGTAGAGAAAGACCTTATTCAAAATAAAATATGTAAACTGTGACTTAGATCCTTTTCTCTATCCTTAGCAACTTCTTTTAACTCGACTTTGTTGGCCTAGTTTTTGCTGGACTTTTCTTAACATAATTTTTAAAGTGTCATTTATGTTCTTCACATAATTGGCAGGTGCGTGGCCCTTGCAGTCAGCTCTGAAAATGCTTATTGTGGAGAAGATGCAGTAGTAACGTTGTTTAATTTTACCTCTTGTTTTCAAATAGAATGAAGCATGTGGAAGAAAGCTACCACCTCAATTGATTAGGCATTCCATAGCAATCTTAATTTCCTTCAAAGTTTCTTTTTTATCTCCTGGGAAATGTATGGCTGTGTTTACCATGTTAGCTTCTTGACTATTTGTGGACAGTAAGTCAAAAATAATAATAATAATAATATCATTTTGTTTTGTCAACGCCTCTACTTTTGCTGTCAATAAATTCTCTCTTCCATCTCTCTGGGGGTCTCTTGCCCTTTCTGTAGCTAAAAAATGTCATTTTATTTATCTTTATCATTTTCACAATTTTCCCTTTATTTTCCGCCTTTACCTTCCTATCGTGTTGCACTCCCTAAACTTCATTTTATAAGCTTCCACACTCTGCTTCTGATTCTCATGCAACTTATCCTGCATGCTGCTCTTCCTTATTCCTGATTATTTTTGCATTTTCTTGCTCATACTAATTGGCTCCATTTTTATTTCCAGTATATTTATTACTAAATGGCATTCATTGCCTTTGGGCATACATTAATTTATTTATCTTTCAGGACTTTCCATTTGCTCTCTGTGTCTTTTCTTTATATATTGCTTTTTGCAACCTCCATTTCACTTCACGTTTCCTCATATGTGTTGGGGTATTATTTTTGTTGTTGCTTTTTTAATATGCCTTCATATCTGTAATTTATGCTTCATGTATTATTAGGATGGTTTATAAAATGAACCACTGTATGTTTGTCACAAACAACATTAATTTGGACCTTCTGAAAATAGGTTTGGATTCACTGTACTACAGTTAGCCGACCTTCTTCTTTACAGCCGTATCATAGGGTGTAACTAAATAAATAATTAGAAGCTAATTTTGCAATTAAGAGTACTATAGATATTCTAATTTATGGATCTGAGATCAGACAAGAGGAGTTTATGGAAAGATGAATAAGCAAAATAGAGAACTTATAACTTAGTTCAAAAGAGATATGTTTAGACCTTTTGAGGTATGTATCTGATAGTAAAGTGGTCAAAAATTTTAACACCATTAATCTTCATACTTTTTTATGCCTTTATGCATATAATAAGCTGATGTTTAGAACCAGATATACCTTCTTTAGGGAGACCCTTGAAAAGCACGGTATGTAATGAGGCAAATAGAAACATACCAAATAAATTACAGTGCAATGTGATGAACATTGTAAGATTAAATAGAAGCATGTTTAGTGTTTGATAGAAGGAAAGAGATGTGAAGAGTGTCATGGAAGACTTCTTTAAAAAAATGACATTTCAGTTGGGTATCAAAGAATCAGTTAGCCACCTAGAGATGAGGGAAAGGACATATTTAGAGACTAATAGAACATTATTCAATGTTACAGTTGAAAGGTAGACTTCAACATGAAAAGTGGCAGGTAATGAAATTTAAAATAAGTGTATATTTTCCTGAGAAATTTGGAATTTTCCTAGAGCTTAATGGGAGCCATTGAAAATTTTAAAGTAGGGAAGTGACATAATCAGATCTGATTTCTAAGTGTGAACTCTAGTTCATTCTGTGCATGAAGAGACTGATGGAGGCACCAAGACCACTTAAGGTAATAAAATAATAATTTTGGCAAGAGAGGGAGAGGGCCCAATTAAAGTAGAAACTGAAGAAACAATAAGGAAAAGATATATAAGAGTCATTTAAAGGGTTAAATCAAAAGAACCTGGGGATGCAGAGGCATGGGTGCAGGAGAAAGCAAGGGAGACAACATTTTTCCATAGAATTCGGGACTACTGACTTAATTTTAGTTAGAAAATTACAGCTTTGAAATGGCTGTCTATTAAGTCCAGTTTCATCCAGATAAATTCTCTGATTTACATTGACTATTTAGTTCACTAGTACCTTACAACAGTAGTTAATGAATTACTATTAACAGTTGAATAAATTAAATGTATAGTCAATGGGGAAAATGAAAAAGGTAAATATTTGATTAATACTTTCTATTTTGCATAAATGAATAGGGACATACCCACACTTCCTAACACATGGCAAGGGGGCCTCAAGAACAATAAAAAAAAAAATTGTACACACTCATACAAAATAAACGCTGATGGTAGTAAATTCTAAAAATGGCAGAATTTGGTATTAAATCAAATGCAATTTCTCCATTTGCATACTATGTAAGAAAGCATCTTATAACTATGTTCATAGTATATTGTTCAGCTCATTTCCATAATCTAATTCAGTGATACTTATGCTCTTCAGATAGTATTCTGTGATCATATTTTATCTCTTCTTTATCCTAAATTGTGGTTCTGTGAACTATAGACCACACCAGGGAAAGATTGTAAATATCATAATATTATGCCAATTTTTCTTTAATATGGGGAATTATATAAAATTTATTTTATGCTTTTTTCTTAGAAGAATAAAAAAAGAGACAAACCTTTGAACTAAAATGCAGGCTTTAATACCTTTTAATCACATATGCATTTTTTAAAAATAGCTTATTAAAAAAGACTCACTTTAAGAATATAATTATGTAATGTAGAGTGGTTGATTTTAAACATACCTCAGTTTGGTCAGTTTTCTCTTTCCAACTTCTAAAACTTTTAATAAAATTGCTAGTTAAATTTGCAGTAAGTAGTGCAGGTATTTGTTCCTTAGATATAATACACTATTTATTCAAGCTTTGTAAATTATGTCAGTAAAATGATGACTGTGATATATCAAGACCGTATTAGGGACACGGTACTCTACCAGGCACTTTGCAGGAGTTATTTTATATAATACTCATAACAAACTTTCAGAGAGTGTAAGCTTATTATTATTATTGCTGTTGCTATAGTTCCTGGATGATACAAACAGTTAACACACTCAGCTGCTAACTGAAACTTTGGAAGTTCAAGTCCATCCAGAGGCACTGCACCTCAGGAGAAAGGCCTAGTGATCTACTTCCAAAAAATTCAGTACATTGAAAACCCTGTGGAGGACAGTTCTCTGACACATGTGGTGTCCCCATCAGTCAGGGTGGACTGGACAGGAAGTGATTACTAGTTAATTACTATTACTGTTAGATTTCATTCCTTCCCCCTCTCCCCAGCCCTCGAAATAAAATGTCGGGGAGGTTATGTAAGTTGCTCAATATTTCTCTGCTTATAAAGTAAAAGCCTAGATAGGAATCTACACCAGTATTATTCTAAATCTCATGCTCTCTTGTCATAATTTGGCATCACTGTTCTCATTTTGGGGGACAGTAATAGACAAAGATGGAGTAGGCCTTCAACAAAATGGTTCTTATTTGGTGCAAAGGAATGACATTTTTTTTTAATGCACCAAAATAGGTACAACCTTGAACAACAAACAGTGCTTGTGGTAAAGATACCAATTTCCCCCAGATATATTTAGTCCATGTTTTTAAAAATACCAAAACTCAAAACAATTTTGAACGTCACACCTTATAATTACTTACGACTCTTTTTTACGTCTTGCTTCGTCATTTCTCCAGCCCACTTCTAAAATACTGTTGCACCAAAAGCCATCCTGAATATATTGCATACAATTTGAACTTTTATAATCATTTGATTTAGCTGTAATGTTCTTATGATATGTGCTAAGAAATTTAGTGTCATACATGTATTTATGAAAAAATTATACAGTTAGAAGATAACATTGTATATCATTTCTAAAATGATTTGATTATATTTACTTAACGATAGTTAGAATTCTTAACTATGGCAAGCATCTACCAAAAGGGGATTAAATCTAGTCTATCTACCTGTGTGCACAAACACACTTCACAGGTGCCCACAGCAACGTCAGGTTCCTTTTCCCAGTGATGTGCGTTATTTGGAGAAAACACTGCATTTTCTTTCCTCTGTTCTTTTCTGTTCTGTAGCATCTTATAAACCCAAAGTGAAAAGTTCAGTGAGTAGTTTTTCCATGTTTCAAATGATTATGCAGGACAAGAGGCCTTGTTTATCCTTAATCATTACTTTTATTCTCCTTTGAATACCTTGTTTTACTTTTATTTTTTTCCCATTTGTTTGTTGTTGGTTGTTGCTGTCTTTGTTGTTTGGCACTATAGAAACTAACTTTAGGTCTGCTTTTGACAAAGGATGTTATTGAACGTAGAACATAATTCAAATATTACCAAGGTAAATTTCTGAAAGGCATATTATAGCGAGGATCAGTGGGTGAGGATCTCTTTATCCAGTGTCACAGAAAGAGTTTTGTATTTTATTCAGTGATCTCTAAAGTTTTTGTGAGACCCCAAGCTGGCATATTCTCTCTGTCTTTTTTTTCTCTCACTTTCAACCTCTCTCCACACACATACATACACACACGTGTGCACAAGTACAACAGAAATGAATATATTCAGAATATACATACAAATTGTTTTGTTTTGTTTTATTAGCAATTCAGGAACTGAACCAAGTCTTAATGTTTCTTTGTCCCCCCCCCCCCCCCCGCCCCTGCCCCCAAAGGCTAGCTCAGAATCAGTACAGGATCAGCGCAGGTGCTGTCTTAATGTTGGAATGCTAACTAGTAGGTCTATGAAAGGTAGGGTTTCAAACCTCCTGTTTTAAGAAATTCTTCCTTGATTGAAACATGATATTGCAATCAATATTGTACTCTGTAAACTATTTTGTTATAAATCTGATAGTCTACTCTTAAGTACCATGACTGGACTCAAACATGCCAGCAATCGTGAAGATGGTGCAGGAGCAGACAGTGTTTCCTTCTGCTATGCACAGAGTCTCCATGAGTCAGAGTTGGCTTGACGGTAGCTAACAGTAACGCCCTTAAGCATTCGTTTATCTGTGTACTGCTAGTGCAGAAGACTTCAACAAAAGCTTTCAATTTATGCATCTCATTACCATGAATGGACTTAGAAGTGACATAATGGTCTATTCCTTAACTCAAACAGCTAAGGAATATTTCCACAAAATTATCATTAGTCTTTCAATAATACTACAGCATTTAGTTAACAACTAATGCATGTGTGTGCCTGTCTGTAAATTAAAATTTCCAAAATTGCTTGAGCACAAATTAGATGAAAAAAAATAATGAAGATAGATGACAATAGTGTAGTTTTTTTCTGACAAATGCTTACATAAGCTATAGACTACGCATTCCAAAGGGATCTGGAAATTTTCAAATTGTGGAAATTTTAGAAGATTTCTTCTTTACCATTTTTGTTACATAGGTTTCATTAAGAATTTGATGAATGATATGAATACTTGTCTCAGAAAAAATTACACATAAGCATTTTCATTTTGTTGAATTTCTGAAGTTCATTAATGAGCCTCCTTGGGGTCCTTGATTCCACTGTTGTATTAGTTAACATTTATTAAACTTCTATTATATGTTAAGTTATTTTAAGGGAGTTTGAAAGGTTTGGGGAACAAAAACGAATGACGTATTCTCGCTATTAAATAACAACCTTGATGGAGACATACACTTAATCAAACAACTCTATGATGTTAAAAATATCACATTTGTACACAGCACTTACTATATGCTAGATATTTTTCTAATCTCTTTTTATACATTTACTCATCTTATCATCACAACCTTATTAGTTAGATACTGCTATTATTCCCATTTTATAGATGAGGAAATGGAGGCACAGAGAGGTAAAGAAACTTGCCCCATAGTACAGAACTACTAAGTGGCAGAACCAGGATTTAAAATCATGTAGTGTGTTTAGAGGAACAAGGGATGGCAAGATGAAAAAGCAGTTATTTCTGTTGGTTGTCTAAGAAGTCTCAGAAAAGCACTTTGGATTTGAGTTAGGCAGTGAAGAAGGAGTAGAAGAAATACATAGTACTTAAGTCGAGGAGTCTTCTGATTATATAGAAATAGGATATAACATGTCTAGTTTAATATTAAATAAACTCTTATGTCTCCTAATGAAGGAATAAAATGCTATTGTAATTGAGTGAATCATTACCAAGAAACTCCAAACAGATGAAAAGTTCTTTGGGCTTAGCAGAGCTGCACAGCTATTTTACTCAGATTAAACTGTTAATAAAATCACGGTTTGCTCTTAAAAACAGGTCCATAACAATCCTGAATGCTGTGTATCTATGAGGTAAAATTATCTTGGTTAATCACGTGTAGGTGGACTCACAATTTTGTTACTTCTCAAATAGTTGGTCAGCTACACAGTAAGTTGATGAAAACCATTATAATGGAGGAAATAAAAGACAAAGGGAAAGAATGAACGTATTTCCTAGAAGGGAATACACTGGTCATTTCTTATTAAAAATATGGGATATAAAAACACTGTAGGTGGATTATGGGATGTCAGTGCTGGAATATACACTTTCATGTATAGCTGCCATTACTTGCCTCCATTTAGGTGCCTCCTCTTGGCAGCCTCCCACCGCACTACTTTCTCATTCTTCCTGATCCTGTAGAGAGATGATCCATTCTTCTTTGATTCTTCTTGAGGCTGCAGCAGTAACTTTTATGCAGCTCCACTGGAGAATCCACCCCATAGCCATAAAACCTATTGCTGGTGAGTCAGTTCCGACTCATAGTGACCCTATAGGGCAGAGTAGAACTGCCCCATAGGGTTTCCAAGGCCGTAATCTTTATAGAAGCAGACTGCCACATCTTTCTTCTGCAGAGTGGCTGGTGGGTTGTAACCACCGACCTTTCAGTTAACAGCCAAGGTCTTTAAACACTGAGCCACCAGGGTTCCTTCCCTGTGGCTTAGCAGCTACTTATTAAGGACTTTTTCTCCCGCACTAGACTAATGACTTCTCTAGGGCAGGTGTAATGTCTTTTCCATTTTTATAATCCCTGAGTTTAACACTGGTAGTAAATGTGTACCCAAAGAATTAATGAATAAGAGGGAGAACAAATTGGTAGATGATGGACATCAGAGCTGACACATTGCGTCAAAGCTTGTACGCTGGGGGGGTCCAAATTTGTAAAATAAAGCAGGGAAGAAACGACAGGTCAGCAGGAGAAAATTTGGTTGGATGTGTACCTTAACATGTATTCTGAGTCATTTTCTGACAAGACAGGTACTGCTATATGACACAGTTTATATATTTTTAAAAAGCAGGTGGTTATTTAATTTTAGGGTAACATTCAGTGTGGCTGCACTATTGTGTATATTGCTAATAGTGATTGTATTACCAGCATCTTACTGAAATCAGAACTCTCTACCTACTGATCTTTGGTGATGTCATTGGCCTTTCTCCTCTCTTGGCCCCCCATCATGCCATTCTCCCCAGAGCCCTATTAAATGTAAATTTCCCAAATTCTTTTTGGTGACTTTTATGGCCTGAAAGAAAGGAATCTGATTGGTGATGAAAATTCAGAGCAACATAGCCCAAGTACCCTGGGAATCAGATCTCTGCCAAGCACTTATGAACTAAGAAAAATATACTCACTTGCACATGTGGAATGCTGGGGGAAAACCAGTGCAGCTCACTAGGTGTTAGAACAACAGTGCAAGGTACCCAGTGGTGACATGCATAAAGACATGACCTCCCTGAGAGCTCCAGTGATTTAGAAATTAAACTTAGACTGCCCTGTGAAAGTTGAAGATGCTGTTTCTTTGGGAAAAGATGGCAATTGTATAGGTTTAAGGCAAAGAGAGCAGACTCACTGATAACACTGCAATGGTTAAGTGTTCCTATTGAAAACTTCTTTCAACACTGTGGCTCTAAAGAGTTCAGTCTGTAAGCCAAACAGAGTGAAACACCAACCGACTGAGAACACAAATACTCCAAACATTCATTCATAATCGGATTTTGTTTTTCTTGTTGATTGATGCTTGGAGATGGGAGCCGAGCACAAGCCCTGCTTTAAAGAAAAAAGTAGCAGATGACAATAGAACAAGTTCAAATGTTGAATTTATTATTCAGAGATAAACACATATTCAGTATGGTCTAAAGTGCATATGCGTTCATTCCTTCTCGTTTCTGACATCTTAGATGTCACAGTTTCCATTGGGTACAATCAGAGCTGATGTTTAGAATTGTGACTGCTAGGTACTGTAAGATTCTTAACATTGTAGATATATTCCATTATGTGACACTTAAAGATGCTAAGGTGGAGAAATGAACTAACACATTTTTAAGATAAAATTTAGATTACAAAGACAGGAAAGTAAAGGGCTTTTTGTTCATCATGAACTAACCAGGAAAATCTATTAGCCAGAATTCCTTATTGCCAGAATATTTGATACAATTTTTTGTGGTATTAGTCTTGGTTTTACTTAAATGGATTATTTGTAGCCCATTGATGATGATAGTTCTTGAGCAGTGCTCAAGTCTGTCAGTCAACATTGATAGAAAGAATTGATTCTTGAGGTCTACTCTGTCTGGCACGTGTGAGAAGCATGTGGGGAATAAAGATTCCAAAATCATGATCCTGACCAGAAGATCTTGCTAGGCCATGGACTAAGAACGTTTATGTTCATTAATCAAAAGGATATGTGCAGTAAGACATAGAACACATAGACTAAAATTCAGAAATTAGTATGTACCCTGTAGACTAACACTAAGCATTAGATAATCTGATCTTCGGTTGCATTTAAAGGGTTTTCCATAGGAAATCTGTGGGTAATATACTGTTAATATTTTTAATTCCTCTCTATTTTCTTCTGGCTATCTCTCACTTCCATATTTTCTTTTGCATTTATAAAAAAAGGCAAACCTGATCTTAGCCCCGATTGAATATTTTTTTCTTTTAATAATATTGTTTTCAGTGAACATTTACACAGCAAATTAGGTTCCCCTTTGGCTCGATTGAATATTTTGAAAGTTGAATATTTAATTTGGTAAAATACACTTTCTCTTTAAAAGCATTGCTTCTTTGCTTTTTGATTACATATATACATAATATATATATATAATTATATATATATTATGTATATATGCATAAGGAGCCCTGGTGGTGCAGTGGTTAAGAGTTCGGCTGCTAACCAAAAAGGTTTGCAGTTCGAATCCACCAACCTTGGAAACCCTGTGGGGCAGTTCTATTCTATCCTGTAGAGTTGCTATAAGTCAGAATCGACTCGAGGACAACGAATTTTGTTTGTTTTATATGTATCAAGACAAGATTGTCAAATTCTAAATTCATGATTTGTATTTTTGGCAATGGTAAATATTTTCCTGTAATCCCTATTTTAAAAATTTCTCTGTAAGTAATAAACTGAGGAGCGTCAGTACATTTGTCCACCATTAAAATAAGATTCTGCTCCTTTATTGAGGAAGTTCAAGTTTTGGATTTTATTTACAAATGACATATATAGATTATATTACTCAACATCTAATAAGGTTTTCAAAGACAGAATAATTATCATGAAAAGATATCTCAAGACGTTTTGATAAATAGCAACATGTTAAATACAAAGAATACTTTATTTAATGTACAGCTTGTATTTGTCTAATGAAATTATGTACAGAACAATAGACTTTCACTGTTGAAAGAAACTTTAGTAATCATTTCTTCTAGTTTCTTGTTCTAATTAACATACTTTATAAAACCTCTTTCCAGAAAACAAAAAATAATTGAAAGCATATTTTCACTAAATTTTATTCTTTTTATGATTAGCAAAAATATTATTTTATAATAGACGATTATTTCCAAAAATTAGCAAGGAGATAGAAGTACAAATAACAGTTCCTAATCTACCCATTATTACATTATAAAATGAAAAAAAAAAAACAGACACATTGCTGTCAAGTCGATTCTGACTCATAGAAACCCTACAGGATGGAGTAGAACTATCCCGTAGGGTTTATTATTACATTATAGACATACATATTTCCTTCTTTGTTTTATTTATGTACATATTTTTTATTTTATAAATTGAGATTCTATAGATAGTTTTCTGATTTTTTCACTAAATTTAGCTTGTGCAGGGTCAAAGTCACTAAATATATTTTGAAAATGAATTTAGTAACTACATAGTTTTATGATAAATTTAATATTGCAAATACGGTGTTCAAAAGATTTAAGTTGAAGCTTTTTATATTAATTTTACACTAATAAATTAGCAAGGTGTTAGCAGTAAGAAAATATTGTAGAACATTTGCCATCACATCGGAACTTTTCCATTCATGACTTTAGTACATTTATATTTCAGTCTTCTCGTGCATTTCTCAAAGGCTAATTCTTTGAATGATGTTTATATTAAATAGCCTTTTTGCTACATAGTTAAAATCTCTGGTACCTTTTACCACAACAGGGAACCAAACATAGTAATATATTATTCCCATCTAAAGATTAATAATTAATTTAATATACTTAATATATCATAACACTTAATGAGTAAATAACAACTCCAGCTTTAGAAATAGTCTTTGGAGATAAGAACAGAAAAGAAAAATAAATGAAAAAACATTATGTTTACATTATGTTTATCAGAATTTTGAATGGTCCCCAGACCATAGGTTTGATGTATGACATGGGGAGATACGTTCCAATTCAGCAAAGCAGGTGACCTGATAATAGTGGCTAATATGATTAGTGCATGTATAAATGAGGTCGTATAGCACAACTCCTAAGATCTTTTAGAAATAGCATGCTGGATAATTGGAATTTCAAAGCCATTCCTGAGTCTGATGATATTAAAGAATTTATTAAATAGATATTAAGGCATTTCTACTACTTTTAGAAATAAAGACACTTCTCTGTAAATCTGTTCTGGTATTAAGGCTAATGCTATGTATCCAAGTTACCCCTTAGCATGTTAGGGTCAATTTCTAACTGTCTATCCAAAATAGTATACAGTGGTTCAATTCCATTATCCTTCCTGTTCTGAATTCTCTCTCTGATAACAGGAGTAGTTTATAAAAGAAGCATAGCCACCCTTAGAGCCTTAGGGAAAAGGTATACTCCTAAAACAAAAATCAATGAAAACCTCAAGTCACTCAAGAGTATCACTTCAGCTAGCTTTTTCAACATTCCTTATACACCATCCTCCACCAGTTGTGCTAAAAGTAGAAACACTGACTGATGTGTTTTATCTTCTTCCCCCTCCACTCCTCCCCTCCAGCAGAGATTCTAGAGAGAGAAGAAATGGCCTAAAGTCAGGTTGCATGAGGGAAATGGAGAAGTCAAGACTTGAATTATATCCACAAACTGGATCATCAATCTCTGAAGTATTAAAAGTTGACTGTACAGGAGAGGTGCATTAACCAATAGATAAGTGTTACAGTTTGTAGTCTGAAGTATTTAAAATATTCAAGGAAACAGACACACTATTTAGTGGTACATGTAATGAACCTTGGAATCATGTGGTACTGTTTTGTTTTGTTTTTTAGAATGGAGATTTCAAACGAGAGCATTCAAGTGACTTGTTTTGGAAGTTTAAATTTCTAAATATGTGAATATTAAGAGCAGAGAAGATTGATTGTCTCATGGGCATACAGGTCTCCCAAGCACATAACTGAAGCAGAAATAGGCGTGAGGCTTGCAAATTCAGTCTGTGCACTACCCTGATGAGTAAATCATCTTCTGAGCACATATTTTGACCGTTGTTGATAATCACAGCTACAGTTGAATTCACAGTGAAGTGATCCATAGTGGCCATTAACAAGAACATTTTCCAGACCCTGTCAACATAGCATAGTTTACAAAATTTCTGTTTTTCGTTTCCTGAAAAACAATCTGAATTTTCTACTTTGAGTCTCTATTTTTTTGTGTGTGTTCTACAAAGATGTATTGTCACTTTGAGAGAGAACAACCAAAAATTATGATAAAAGTTAGACTGATAATCAAGGAACCTAAAATAATAAGATTTACTGTTTAGAGTAAATACATGTACTCCAAAATGCTTAAGTAGAAGAAAAGAGAATGGCTGTGTTTTTTCAAAGAGAAAGTGAAGGAAGTCAATAGAGGTAGGTAAATTTTAAAGAGGTTCTGTTCAGGACCCATTAAACAGATATTTATTGAATACTTCTCTGTGCCAGGGCCTGGACACTCATTTACCATCCTTAGTATATGCAGTGAATCGAGCAGGAACAAATTTGCCCATTTTGCCAAATTTGCCTACTTTATGCACAGCATTATACTACACTTTGCAAGGAAAATGGTACAGGAAGGAATGAAAACGAATACATCAGAACTGTGGTTATAGCCTTTGTGCAGATCTAATCTAATTGGAGAATTGAATATGCATGTGATAGGATAAGCAAAACAGATTTAATAGATTAATAAGGAGTACTAGTATATAATACTGATATGCTAGTACTCTGCTTCTTATTACTCTCCTACTTAATCTACTCTGTTTAAAGTAACAGTGTAGTAGAGTGGGAAGAATATTATTCTGTTATTTCCAGTCCTGACTCTGTTAGTATCAGAGCCCTTATTTAATCCCTTAATAACAAGAATAGTAGCTACCATGGATTTGATTGCCTGCGTGCTTTGCATGCATCATTGCATTCCATCCTCACACCAGCTGTATGATGTAGGTATCATTATGATGGTAGTCCAGTTTGCTGGAGATATTCTGCTCTATCCTTATTATTCCAGCATGCTTATTATTAATATCCCCTTTTCTACTTTCGAGAGTATCCGAGTTTGGATAATAAATTTAATTGCCTCCATGTGATAAGTAACTTGGTAGGTACACTCTAGCAAGTAGTGGACCCAGATTGAATGGAAGACTGTTGATACGCAAAGCCCATACATATAACCACTCTCTGTGGTCCCTCCAAGGAGCCTTGGTGGCGCAGTTGTTAAGTGCTTGGCTGCTAACTGAAAATGGCGCACGACAACAACATGGTCCCCCAGTTACATGGCCCCATCACTTAATTATGAATAAATAAATTGAAGACGCTAAAGTAATTGATCTCCAGGATCTCTTCCATCTTTAAACTGTAAGACTCTAACTACACATAGAAAAACATGTGGACTCATGATACTGGGATGCAAACTTTACATCAGGGTTAGCAAACAGTATTGTGAAACAATGAAGGAAAAAACGGGGAGAATGGAAGATTTAACACATGATCTTATTCATAATAAAAGTGCAGCTCTGAATACTTGAACAAACCAGCCTTGCCTAGCAATGTGAATGACAGATAACCCTTGACTGTGGGTACTTTTTCTGTGTGAATAGTGTGTTAACAGCAAGAAATAATGTGTCATTTTTGTCCTTATGTTTTAAAAATATTTGAGTATTTTTAATATAGTTTGCATTTAATTTAACACAAATCCTAATTCATAATGTAGTGAGGTCTTCATTCATATTCTTTATTTTGCAGAGTATGATACCGCCTACAAAGAGTTGTTTGGCTCAGCTGTGATTTTAAGGTGTACTTCAGATTTATATTCTCCCCAGATGATTATATTTTACTGGGGAATGTTGATGCATTCCTGCCAGCTTTGACTTCTCATATTCCCTTCTTTACCCTCATCTTATTGGATGCTTGCCATCAATATTAAATTGTCTTAATCCTGATTTTTCCACCTATTGCTGCTTTTGCATTTGGCACTGATTCTTATGCCCCTTGAAAGGTACTTGTGTGGCAAAAGATTGAAAAAAAAAATTGGCGGTTGCTGTCAGGGTTAATGTAGAAAAATAAATCTCTTATATTGCCAGTTTGGATTTACTTTTCATTTTTAATGGCCCCAACAGATGTTGGAGGAATCTTCCACTTCCTGCACACTTCCATTTTTACAGCTGGTACTCCTTGACTGGTTCTTGACTTCGGGGGAGCAGTTCCTGGGTGTTTACACAGTGATTTACAGACACCCTTTCCTGCAGACGATGGCCATACTCTTGTTTTCTTTCAGAATTTTCTCTGAAATTGACTGACATCACTATCAACCCAGTCCCTTACCAGGTTTCTCCATCTTGGTGCTTCCTAGCAATTGATTCTTACCCCACTCTGCAGTGTTATGAAGCACTTGGACTGTTAAATAAAAAATATAAAGGGAAGAGGGCACAAGTCAGAGGTGGCTTTCAAACTCAGCAAATCAGGCAATCTGTGTTTTATGGTGCCTCACTTGGTGTGTTTTCCAAGATACCACGATTTGCATTTTGGCATTTCACTTCCCTCGGGACCTTTTTCTTTTCCTTCCTTCTTTCTTCCCTCCCTGTCTCCCTCTTCTCCCCCCACCCCCACCCCATTTCTTTCCTCCCTCCCTCTCTCCCTTCCTCCTCCTCCTTCTTTTTTAAGATACTAGCCTCAGTGGCACTGGCTTCACCAACTAAGAACAGAATTCTCCTCACACTTGCTTCCAAAGGAAATGGTGGCAGCTTTCAGCAATTGGGAGGGTCCCGTGAGGCTGAAAGTGCCACTGACGGCTGCTGTCTTCATCTGTGACGTTTCTGAGCTGTTCACTTGCACTCTTGGTTTGCGAGTTCTCATAGAAAAGGAAGAGTCAGACTCAAGACACTGATCAAAAAGCATTTGCTTCAGCCTCCAATTTGAACAACAACCTTTACAAGTAGCTCTTTAATGTTCTATATAAAATTCGTTTGGTAAACATCCTGACTTGAGAAAAGGAAAACACTGAGCTATCAAGTGTTATGAGAAAGAAAATGATTAAGTATCAGTAATACCCACCGTGGTTTTATTTTTCTTTCCAAATTTTATTCCTTAGGCATGTATCAAGGTACCAGAGGAAAGCAAAAAACTTGGCAGTTCACAAATTTAATGCCTGGTTCCACTAATCAGTGAAATCATTTTAAAGATTTCTGAATTATGATAGGGGGAAAAAAGAGAACATGCTGTAAATAGATAAAGCTGTTTAAACCAGAATTATTAGAGTGTTTGCCTAAGAAGCCTTCTAAGTTTTCGTCTGATGACAATTTATGATTGTTATTGTCACTTCCATTATGTATTTATTTTTTTATTCTAGAAAATTGAGGAAAATCAAGCATTTTGTTCAAACAGATATCTGGACTCATTTACACCGGAGTAGCATGACAATGGTTTTATCTGAATGTATTTTCAATTAAAAATTAGGAGTAACTATTAATGAATAAAGTATTCTTGAGGTTAGTAATAAAAGTACATTTTTCTAATGTTCAAAAGAAATTTTGTTTGCAGATCCTCTGCTGCTAATAATGCAGCTCTAACCCCATGGCGGATCCAAACCATCTCTTTTGGAAGTGCTTTTTTAAAAAAAATAATTACGCCAAACATGGAAAAGTGTGCATAATAATTTGTGTCACATATTCTATATTGAGCCAAATCCTTGCAGTTCTCAAGCAATTCTCCAGTGTGTTGATTTGATTTAAAAAAAAAAAAAGTCAATTCAGGAAACTGTAGGAAAAAAAAAGTAGTTAAGCCAGTTGTTCAGACAAAAGCAGTAATTATGTGCCTAAATTATTTTGTCTCCTAATTCATTTGCTTTGACATCACACAGGCCTAGACTTATTCACATGTGGTTGCTGGTACTAGACCACAAGGGTATTATGCAGTGAGCTACTAAACAAGTTACATTGGGCAAATCTGATGAAATCAAGATTCTAGGGGCAGGGCTTATGAGATGGGGTCTTGGAGGAATGATGAAATCTTTACTGTGGCATTAAAGAAAGAGAAAAGTATTGGAGAGGAAACTGAAATTGACAGCCAGCTGTATGCTCTTCCCGGCCACCTTGGAAAGTCCTTGCCATCCCCCTGAGACAAAAGTCACCATTAGGCTCCCAGGGGTCATTCAACCTTGTAGATTACTGCCCTTCTGCTTGGCAATAGTTTGATTATATGCAAGGAAAAAAAATAAGAATTTTATTTTAAAAATTTATTTAAAAATTTTCGGGACATTTAAACACATGGGTTTTTTATTTTTTCTTTTCGTTGATTTTTCATGCAGTTGATGGAGATAAAAAGATCAGCCTGGCAGCTTGCTGGCATAGAAGTGGAGTGTTTAGGGTTTGTTTTGCTTTTTTGCAAGATTGGTCCACAAGGACTTTAAAAGGAGAAAAAGACGATGCAAATTAAATACGTTAGAAACGTATGTCCCATCTGTTTTTATTTCATTTTTAGAATAAGGTTTTCATACCTTCTTTTATTTTTATGTTCTATGATACCACACTATAATGTTGGCCACCTCAGAGACAAACTAAATTAGCTATCCTGACCATATGGAAAGGAAAAGCTTTACCAGCTAAGGAAACAAATTTAACTCAGGCAAAAAGGCCTATGTGTTTCAGAGTTAAAAAAAAAAAAAAAAAATGTTGCTAAGTACATAGTAGGGGAATGTAACCCACCTGCATAAGTAAAACTTGAAAAAGGGTTTGGGTATTCCAAAATAGCTCTTTCTTTTCCTGGCGTCATTCAGGAATTACCCATATTTCAAGCATCCTTCTGTTGTAAACTGTCATCTGGATTTTGTATTGTAAGTAAACTCATAATCACAGGCATGAAGGCCCCTTGAAAGGTCATGTACTCCTTCCCTCTGTCTCCGAACAGAATTGGACCTAACCTGTCTAGTCTAGATTTACCTTTTCGCAGAATTGGACCTAACCTGTCTGGTCTAGGTATACCTTTTCCCATTATGGGGAAAAAAAAAAAAAAAAAACTTCAGAGAAGACAACTTTCCCCCTAATACTCTTTCTATGGAAAATTGAATAAGACATGCCTTTCTAGAAAGAGAGATTTTATTTCATTCTAAAAATGCCAGTAGGGTAAAGCATTTGATAGAAGCCCTAGGCTACCATTTTATTTTACCTGGAGAGAAGCTTCTCATAAATTCACCATGTAAAATTGATGACTACTTCAGAAATCTCCCAATCTTAGGTTTTTATATAAACCACAGTGATGGAATAGAGCTCACAGAGGTCAAGCATGTGTTTTCTAACCACACAAAGGAGAGGAGTGTCTTCCCGAATCAGGACCACTTCGGGGTGACATGTGCAGTTATTTACGGTGATTGAGAACATCAGGTTTTATGCACAACCCACAAAGACAAGATAAATAGGTTGGTAGAGAAGCTCTAGCTGAAAGAGTCAATCAAAGTGTTTGCTGTCCCCTGACTGTAAGTCTCAGCGTGGCCGAGCTAAGGCTACTGGACTTTTAGAGAGTTTAAGTGAAAATTCACTTTATTTTATCAAAATAATAGCTAAACTCATAAGTGAAGGCATATGTTTTGAGAGTTTGTAGACATTAGAATGGCTTTTTTTCTGGACACCCCAACCAGCAGACATTTCACCAAACTGCACACTGATTACTGAAATTACCTGAATGTGTTCAAGATGTGTCTCAGTATTTTTTTCTATACTAAGGAAGGTGGAATTACAGTAATAGTTCCCCTTCTCAAATGATAGGACAGTCAGTGTAACCATTATTTAGCCTGCAAGATAACCTTCTGACTCTCAGACACCAAATTTTAGTAAAATAGCTTCGAAGTGTCCTATAACCAGTACCAGTTGCTGTCCAGTCGATTCTGACTGACAGAGACCCCATTTGTGTCAGAGTAGATCTGTGCTCCATAGGGTTTTCAATGGCTGATTTTTCAAAGTAGATTGGTAGACTTTTCTTCCGAGGCATCTCTGGGTGGACTCAAACCTCCAACCTTTTGCTTAGTAGCTTAGTGCATTAACTGTTTGCACTACCCAGAGACTCTGAAGTGCCTTATAGTTCTCCTAAATTAAAGCTAGTTATTTTCAAGAGATGATATGAACTAATCAAGCCAAAGTTATTTTGGTTTAGAAAATGTGGAAGTCTTTATGTACATATTGAACTAGGTTTTTTAGGTTTTCTCATTTATATCTGTATTCATGTTAAGATAATCAGAGGAGACAGAACTATAAGCACCAGATAAAAGACCATTTCAAGTCCCAGCAGTCATCTTTGGCAGTGGAACATCGTGCTAATGCTCTGAACTACATAAATAAATACTTCCTCTCTATTGTTTCTTGGGACTTCTTAATGTTCATATTCACCTCTAATCATTGTCATAGTACATTTTACGGCCAAGCATAAAAAATAAATGGTTTTCTTAAGACATACATGATGTAATTCACATTATCGATGAAGAGAGGAAATGCAGATGAATTCCACTTGAGGTGTATCACAGCCTGAAACCACTCAGCCACCAACACATAGTTCATAGATCATCTGTGTATTGACAGGAGGGATATTATTAAGTAGGCCAAAAAATGGCCAAGTGGTGTTGTGTTTTTCCAGACAAAAGGATTGTTAAAAAATATTAATAGATTTGGCTGAATGTGCTATGTGTCTTCACCCTGAAATGAGCCATATATCCAAAAAAGAAAATTGTTGTTTTAATTTAGAGATTGTTTTATAGTTAAGGAATGACATTATTGCAAGCCCATTGAAAGAGAAAGCACAACTTGTCTTGAATTAAAAGGGGGAGAAAAGCAATGCCTTCAAAAGACCCATGTTAGAGAAGAGAAAATGTAGCTAGGAAGGCTTATGATTAGATAACATAGAAGTGAAAAGAGTTTGGAAGGAAGAGATTGGAATCGTCCTTTATAATATTTACATTTTTGCATGCATTCAACCAAGGCCTTCAACAACAACAGCAAAAAGATGTTGGTAAGTCTGCTTGTGTAGACATTAATGTTTGTTTCAAATGGCCAAATGAGCTTCTAATATTGCATAAATGTTATCTATTTTAACCCAGCTGCTAACCAAAAGGTTGGCAGTTTGAACCCACCATCCGCTCTGCGAAAGAAAGATGTGAGTGTCTGTTTCTGTAAAGATTCCCGCCTTGGAAACCCTATGGGGGCAGTCTACTCTGTTCTGTAGGATCACTATGAGTTAGAATCAGCTCAACCGCAGTGGGTTTTTTTTTTATTCTGTTTTAGAGCACAAGTTGATACATAACAATCTCACTACTTTGCCATATAATAAGAAAAGTTTTTATCAGAAATAATTATATGTATCAGTAGGAAATGAAAAAGGAGTAAAACAGGAATTGCACATTTTTGTAATAGTGGAAGTTCACTGAGCCCACTAAGGGAATAAAGGAACATTGACGAATGTTGAATGAAGTAATTTTTACTTAATTTTTTTAAATGCCCATTGACAGGTGGCAATAGTTTGAACCATTGAACAGGATGTAAGAGTCCCAATTCAGGAATTTCCTTCGTCAAAAATGAAATGGAAAGCTTGAAGAGAAATATCCTAGCATTAGTGAGCTGAAATGGACTGGTATTGGCCACTTTGAACCAAAAAATCTTATATATGGTCTAAGGTTGCTATGGGTTGGAATTGACCAGACAGCAACAGGTTTGGTTTGTTGGATTTTTATGCCAGGAATGACAAATTTAAGAGGAAAAGCATCATACTCATTGTCAAAAAGAACATTTGAAGATCTATCCTGATGTACAGTGCTATCTATGATAGGGTAATATCTATATGTCTACAAGGAACACCAGTTAATATGACTATTAATCAAATTTACATACAAACCACTAATGCCAAAGATGAAGAAATTGAAGATTTTTACCAACTTCTGCAGTTTGAAATTGATCAAACATGCAGTCAAGATGCATTGATAATTGTTGGTGATTGGAATGCAAAAGTTGGAAACAAAGAAGAAGGATCAGTAGTTGGAAAATATGGCCTTGGTGATAGAAATGAAGCCGGAGATGACATGGTGGAATTTTGCAAGATTAACGACCTATTTATTGGAAATACCTTTTTTAAATGACATAAATGGTGACTAAACATTTGGATCTTGCCAGATGGAATACACAGGGATCAAATAGACTACATCTGTGGAAAGAGACCTTGGAAGAGCTCAATATCATCAGTAAGAACAAGGCCAGGGGCCATCTGTGGAACCGACCATCAACTGCTCATATGCAAGTTCAAGTTAAAGCTGAAGAAAATTAGAGCAAGCCCACAAGAGCCAAAGTACGATCTTGAGTAGATCCCACCTGAATTTAAAGACTATCTCAAGAATAGATTTGATGCATTGAATACTAATGACTGAAGACCAGACAAGTTGTGGGATGACATCAAGGACATCATACAGGAAGAAAGTAAAAGGTCATTAAAAAGACAGGAAGGAAAGAAAAAACCAAAATAAATGTCAGAAGAGACTCTGAAACTTGGTCTTGAATGTAGAGTAGCTAAAGCCAAAGGATGAAATGATGAAGTAAAAGAGATAAAGAGAAGATGTCAAAGGGCAGCTCGAGGAGACAAAGTATTATAATGACCTGTGAAAAGACCTGGAGTTAGAAAAACGAAAGGGCAAAGTGCTTGGCAATTTCTCAAGCTGAATAACTGAAGAAAAAAATTCAAGCCTCAAGTTGCAGTATTGAAGGATTCTACGGGCAAAAATTGGAAGCATCAAAAGAAGATGGAAGGAATACACAGAGTCACCATACCAAAAATAATTGGTCGATGTCCAAGCATTTCAAGAGGTAGTGAACCAATAACAAGAACCAATAACACTGAAGGAAGAAATCCAAGCTGCACTGAAGGCATTGGTGAAAATCAAGGCTCCAGGAATTAAGGGAATACCAGCTGAGATGTTTCAACAAACGGATGCAATGCTGAAAGTGCTCGCTCATCTATGCCATGAAATTTGGAAGACAGCTACCTGGCCAACTGGCTGGAAGAGAGCCATATTTATGCCCATTCCAAAGAAAGATGATCCAACAGAATGTGAGTATTAACAAACAATGTCATTAATATCACATGCAAGTAAAATTTTACTGAAGATAATTCAAAAGTAGTTATAGCAGTACATAAACTGGGTACTGCCAGAAATTCAAGCCAGCTTCAGAAGAGGATGTGGAACGAGGGATATCATTGCTAATGCCAGATGGATCTTGGCTGAAAGCAGAGAATACCAGAAAGGTGTTTACCTGTGTTTTATTGACTACGCAAAGGCATCGGGCCATGTGGATCATAACAAATTATGGATAACATTGCAAGAATGGGAATTGCAGAACACTTAATTGTACTCATGTGGAACCTGTACATAGAGCAAGAGACAGTCATTTGAGCATAACAAGGAGATACTACGTGGTTTAAAATCAGGAAAGATGTGTATCAGGATTGTATCCTTTCACCATTCTTATTCAGTCTGCATTCAAATAATCCGAGAAGCTGGACTCTATGAAGAAGAACTCGGCATCAAGATTGGAGAAAGGATCGTTAACAACCTGCGATATGCAGATGACACAACCCTGCTTGCTGAAAGTGAAGAGGACTTGAGGCACTTACTGGTGAAGACCAAAGAGTACAACCTTCAGTATGGATTACACCTCAACATAAAGAAAACAGCAATTCTGACAACTGGACCAGGAAAGCAACATCATGATAAACAGAGAAAATATTGAAGTTGTCAAGGATTTCATTTTACTTGAATCCACAATCAATGCCCATGGAAGCAGAGTCAAGAAATCAAATGATATATTGATTGCATTGGCAAATCTGCTGCAAGAGATCTGTGTAAAGTGTTGAAAAGCGAAGGTGTTACTTTGAGTTGTAAGGTGTGCCTGACCCAAGCCATGGTAATTTCAATCCCTTCATATGCATTCAGAAGCTGGACAATGAATAAGGAAGATCAAAAAAAATCAGTGCATTTGAATTACGGTGTTGGTGGATAATATTGCATATACCATGGACTGCCAGCCAGAAGAACAAACACTTCTGTCTTGGAAGAAGCACAGCCAGAATGCTCCTTAGAAGGGAGGATGGTGAGACTTCGTCTCACATACTTTGGACATGTTATCAGGAGGGACCAGTCCCTGGAGAAGGACATCATGCTTGGTAAAGTAGAGGGTCAGGGAAAAAGAGGAAGTCTCACAACGATACGGATTGACACAGTGGCTGCAACAATGGGCTCAAATGTAGCAACTATTATGAGGGTAGCAAAGGACCAGGCAGTGTTTTGTTCTGTTGTACATAGGGTCGCTAAGAGTCAGAACCTACTCGATGGCATTTAACAGTACAGTACAATCTTCATGAAAGCAAACTGCCTTATCTTTTTCCCACGGAGCTGCTGATGGGTTTGAACTGTCGACCTTTAGGTTAGCAGCTGAGTGATTAAGCAGTGCACCACCAGAATTCCTTGTTTCTGTGAAAGCTAAAGGTAAATAGTTTGGAAGACTTGATAAATGAATTGCTAAGTAAATTGATCCAGTTTTGGTATGGGTAAGACAACTGTAAAACTTTGGGAAAAATCTTGAAAATCCAGTACTCTGTGCTTAGTTTACATATATCTGAGTTTGTACCTTACTTTAAAA
The DNA here is from genome assembly GCA_030035585.1 of Dugong dugon. Taxonomy (NCBI): domain Eukaryota; kingdom Metazoa; phylum Chordata; class Mammalia; order Sirenia; family Dugongidae; genus Dugong; species Dugong dugon. The sequence continues at coordinate 102,804,386 of CM057461.1, forward strand.
AAACCAAAAATAGAAATCATACATAATACTTTACAGATAGATTTATGGAAGAAAGACAGCATGAACCCCCAAGTTTCACCTTCATACAAAGAAAAGATTCGGCCCTACATAAAAATGTTGACAAATAAATACCTAAGTTCATATATATTAAATTGAAGTAACAGGTATGTATTATGTATGTATAATTTTATAATGACTCCTCACTTAAACAATGCTTTAAATTATTCATCAATTATTGGTCGTAATTGCTTAAGGTAAGAGTATTTTTACTATGATTAGATCTAAATTATATACTTATTCTGTTAATTTGTGATTTATTGTATGTTCATCATAAAGTAGTGACTGTCAAACTTTTCCCAAAGGCCAGGGACATTTTGGTAAAATTTTTAAAAAGGTAAATATGATTATGCTAAAATGAAATGAAATGGTTCATTTCATTATGCCAAATGGAAAATTTGCTTTTCTTTATACGTTCGTTGAACTAGTAGTTTAGAGAGCTTCAGGCTAGTTAGTGTTTTCAGAGTACCTAAATAGATTGTAAAATTATCCCATATGCCTCAATAATTTTCATGTTTAAAAGTAACATCTTGATGTTTGTATTTTTCTGTTTTCTTTACTAAGGTGTTATTCCTTTTTATAAATTGTGTTCAGTACATCTTTTTGAAACACAAAAACGGCATGTTTCTGTATATGATGCATTTGCTAATAAGCCCAGGTCTGTACCAGATGGGCAGGTGAAAATGTGATTACGAAGTATGTGGAGATGCCTCCATCTCCATAATACGTCCCTCTCCAGGTTATTTGTGCGTCTGTTACGATCACGAATACACTTTACCGTTATCCTTAGAGGCGCTGAATAGACAATTTTATACCACAAAAGGTCTAAAGAAGAGGAAAACTTCCTTCCTTTGACGTAATCCCAGTAAATGTTTCTCCCTTTTTTATGACAATCAAAAAAATAAAAAGATGTTACCATTTTTCCCTGGCAGGTTTAGAAATTTGATGCTAAAATATTAGATTGTACTTTCAGAGCCAGACCTGAAGTGAGTTTGGTATGTAGTAGGTAGGTGCAAATTGAGCCTTTAGTTATACCTTTGCCACATCATTGTTTTGGGAAATAAACGTGGGGCAGACAAAACCAGGCCCCTTCCAGGTGGTTGAATTCCCTGCATATTCATTTGGGCTGAAACTTGCAAATGTCAGGTGCCTGGAGAGCTCATTTAATGAAAGGGTTATCTCTGCCAACCAGTCAGTGGTGGCTATATTTTTTTTTCACCAGAAGTTGTGAAATATTATTTATGTATGTAGAAGACAGGGGCTTCCTGCCGTTGTTGTTTACTTGTGGGTTTGGGCAAGTTTCCTCCTTTCCAGAAAGCAAGTTTTCCATAAAAGTAACTTTGCAACAGCTTCACTCCTTTCGTTTGGTACCCCAGGCAGAAAGCTTTTCATAGCATTGAAATAATTCTCATTTAAAAACAGGGAGCTCAGATGAACAAGTTCTGTATTGAAAATACCAAAAAAAAAAAAATGAGGCAGTAAGGTATCCTTGGTTAACTTTTTAGTTATTTAAAAGTAGCTTGTTGAAGATTGAATATTTCTATGTTTCACTAGAGCCTTTAAATATAAAAGAGATATGAGACTATATCTGACACCATCAGGCATATTATATTAAAATTTATGAACAACTTCATCAAAAACCACTTTCCCTCTCCTGCATAGAGACAGATTTGTTCTGACATAAACGTTACATGGCTGGTTGCAGCCTTAGATTAATGCGAAGACCCTGGCGATTCCTTTTAGACGTTATTTTATGAAATAATACCTGTCAGCTGCTGCCTGATCCTAGAAAAGGGGGCAGGTTTTCCAGGTCATCTTGCCATCTGTCAGCGAAAGCTCATCTGTCCCTCCACATTACCACCTGATCTGTGCTAACAGGCCTCACAGGGAGGCCTGCTTCATTGGCCCAGTGGGAACCAGGGAAAGAGACTGTGTGAGGACATCACCTGTGATGCTGAGATTTAATTATCGCTGAAGTGATGAAGATGTGCACACAGATTGAAATGCTTTTGAATAAATTCATGGAGCAGGAGATGCTGGGCCCCACTCTCTCCTCCCCCCTCCCTTCACTTTCTCCCTCTTTACCCTCAACCCACAGCTTAGTATGCTTATGGGTTCCAACAGAAGCTTTCAGATTCACCCTTAGATGTTTGCCAGTAAACCCTTAGAAAATATACAGACACACACACGCATGCACGCAAATACAATTAAATATACCTGCTAACGTATCAACCTAAAGCCAAGAACAAACCATATACTTGGGAGAAAATTTGCCTCAGCCTTTTACAGCAAACCTGATTATTTCTGCCAAAGTTCCTTGTTATCAAATTTTAAAGCTGTATTGATTGTTACTGGCTAGAAAATCAGATTTCATTGTGAGGCCAGCTTTTTACCTATGGTTTTACTCAGTCTGTGGTAACTCCAGTTCGGAGTTACCTGTGGTCTCCCGCAGAGAGTTAATGTGAGGGTTCACAGTGGTGGTGCAAGTGTGGTAGAATGTAAAAAGGTAAAGAAGGTCATAGAAAGCTCCCAGAAACCCCTGAGACTGTGGGCTCCCTCGTGCTCTTTGAATCAATACCCTGCACAAAAGTTATTACGGGTCCAGGCCTTTTTTTCCTTCAAAGCTGCTTAGGCAGTATGTGGCATTAATTCCCTCCTGTACAAAAATGTAGTTGATAATCACCTGGCTGAGGGAAGGATTTAGGACTAGAACAGCAGATTTCCTCACAGATTACAGAATATAACCTAGTTTCTTGGGATAAATCAGGATAATTAACTGTAGTGAAATATGTTACCCTTGTTGATTCACGCCCATGTGATACCTTTGTTAGGTGCAACCACAGAGAAACGTTTATGTTATTATGTGAGGCGCGATCTGATTTCTACCCTGTTCTAAAACATACTATGTTGCATAATAGAAGTTTTTATTTTCTTAGTTTTGGGAGCCTGCCTTTAGTCTGGAGACCAATTATTAAGCAAACACTTAATTGACTCCTAATTATAAAGTTACAAAAGAAAATGATACACTACAACTATACCCCTTTTCATGCCACCTTGGGAACGCAATTGTGTGGCTCTGAACCATCCTTGACCACATGACTGGATGTGGTTACAGAATTTCCTTCCCCTTGCCCTGAGAAGGAAAATTTGGAACAGCCAAAAAGAAGACCCAGAGGTTTTTTCCAGCCCAATAGTAGACTGAAATTGTATATTTTCTTTTTCTTTTTAAAAGAAAATCATGAGCAAACATTGCCTTAATTCACATTTCAAAAATAATTACAGTAGATTCAAGACATTTATCATGTTGTCATTGGAACCTGGAAAGGTTATTCTTGTGGTACTTCAGGTCACAAACAAGAAAGTATTATTAGGAACTAGCACATAGGCTATCCAAGAGTTTCCTGGGGGAGAAATAGAGGTCCATCGGCTTCAAAAAAATGTGACAGGAATAAATTAGGTAACAGGGATCCACAGAAACAGCAGAATCTGAGTGGTCAGTTTCCAAAGTAACCCCTATGAAGTTATGCATTTTTGTGAGAACATGCGGGAAAGTACCTATAGTTATTTTATACTTTTCCAAATACTTAACTGCTTTCGTTCTCTGAAAAGGTATGTATTTATATGAAGCTACTACTTTGCAATAATCCCAAATGTAATTCAGATATAACACAGAAAGGAAATGTTACTATCCTGCCAAGGCTTTGCCAGTTGATCCACATCTCAATTATTTTTTTTTAACTTTCAAAAGTATATATTGAAATTATACTTCCTGGAGGAATTATTGTATATTATATATTTGTCAGCAGATGCGTTATTTGATAGGTAGATTCAAAGCATTATATATTGTATTGAGCATTAGATGCCCATCTACTTTGTGTGAACCTGCATTTAGAAATGCACGTTGGAATAATGAGTATATCCCCACAATATATACCCTTTAGCTCACAGTAACACATGTATACTCTACTCGTAGAAGACAAATGAGATTTATTTTGGATAACTTTGGATGAGTATATAGTTGTTTCAGCAGCTTGGGGTATGTTATGAAATCGGCAAGGGAAGTGGAGATGGATGAGGTATTGAAAAAATATAAAACTAATAAACATGCTCAGAGTTTTTTGTTGTTATTTTGGTTTTGGAGGGTATAGGGCAAATTGTGTACGGCACATATGCCTCCTTGATATGAGTTTAACCTCTGGATGACTGCTCTAGTTTTCAAGGAAAGTCACTGTCATTTGAGAATTGTTTAGTAATTAGTGAGAAAATGTGTTCTTAAACTAACTCACTGTAGATACATATTTCAGGATAAAAATCTTGATAGCTAAATGCTCTTACAAACGCAAGGCTTAAAAATATAGACCATATGTTAAATATATACATTAAAAATGGATAAGAAAAAGATATTTTTTCCAGACAGATTTTTGCTCCTCCCTTTTACAAAATAAATTAGAGAATTTAATTTCTTCAAAAGAGATTATTTTTAATAAGTTTAATTCTAAGGCTCTCTGGTCCTACTTTCAGTTATAGATTTGTGGGGGGAAAAGAAAGTTGAGCCTGGACAGCCCGAAAGAACTAGACAGCCAAAGCTAGCCTCTTTGCCTCTTTGGCTTGTTGTTGTTAGTTGCACTGGAGTTGGCTCTCACTCATAGTGACCGCATATAAAGTAGAATGAAACATTGCGCGGCCCTGTGCCATCTCCACCATCATTAGTATATTCAAGTCCATTATAAGACTTAGATCTTTCTAAATCTTATAATCCAAAAACTATATTTTCAATATTGCAGTTCATACACTGAGATCTAGGGCCTGTATCATCAATAATGATTTATTCACAGGATAGGCATCATTACTAACATTACTATGCACAGTGCAATCTATCCATGATTTATAGTTTAGAGAATCTCTCCAGATAGTTTACAAGAAATCTTATATTATTATTTAATTGGTACTTAAGAAATGGAAAGTGAAATTTGGGGGAAGGTCATTATGAAAGATGTCTTTCACAAGACTATCTTCCCAGTTGGAATGTAAATGAAACAGAAAGGTACACTTCAAATTGATGTTACCATAAAGCCAATCTAATGGGAGAAAAAGCAATCCCCTGAATATGTCCATTTAGCAAGCCTACTTCCCATTAAACCTTTGTCAGCATTGTGTTCGTAGTGCCAGTAGATGGACTCTATTGGGGTCATGGCTAACTTGCTTCTGTAGCTTAAAAGGACACTGAAAATTAACAAGGTTTTTTCCTAAAACCCCACCCTTTTTTAAACTGAGGCTATTAATTGTTGATGTATATGTACAGTCATCACTAAATAAGCACACAATACACACCATGACAACTTAATTAGAGCTTTTCAAATGGACTTCTTTGCTCATTCAATGTGACAAACACTTAACAACTTCCTTACAACTTTCAGCTACAACCTCATTACCATTCTGCATAAACTAATAGACTCTCAGAGATGAAAGCAGCCATAAATATACTAGTCTATGAAGCATAAGAGGGAGGTCCAAGGTGACTCAAAACCTAGTGACAGGGAAGACTAGAGCACAAGTGACTCTCTTCCTTGTTGGCAAGTTTATAAAAAATAAAAAGACTGCAAAACACAGCTTCCACACTGCAGTTGTGGACACAGGGAGAAGTAATGAAGCCTTTCAATTTCCCATATTCTAAATGGTAACCTGTAATGGCGAATACTGTCTACTGCCAACTGCGAATAACAAACAAAAATTTGAAAGAGGATTCCCAGGTAATGGCATCCATGTTTCCTGAGCTGGCATCTTTTTTCATCCTAGTTAAGGACTTACGAAGTACAAAGAAATCATGCAGTACACTTCAATGTGAATTTTGTTTTATGTTTTGAAATAGTTGTTATTATCTTTAGAGCTAAGGAGACTGGTAAAGTCACAAGTTATGTGGTAAAATGTATTTTCAAACAGTGAGAAATGAGGCAGCTTATTTGTTAGCAGAAGATTTTCCTTGCTACACATTGTGACAAAGGGAAGATAAAAATTCCAACACTCCATCATGCGTCATATCATCAAGAAAAAACAAGGTGTGAAAGTGGTCAAAATTACCACTCAGGGTAGAGGGAGGAAGAGAGAGCAAAAGAAAAAGGTTCCGTCTTTGCCTGTCAGAGATGGTCTTTCTGGATTACCCACCACCATAGTTTAGCAACAAAACCACACATAATTAATAAAAACTCAGTTCAAAAAAATATACTCTAAACACCTGGAGTAGATAATGTGGAGAATACAATGGTTAAAAAATGTATAGTTCTTAACATTGAAAGAGCTTAAAATTTATTGAGGAGCAGATATGAGCATACAAGAAGATCAAAGAGGGATTGAATCAGATGACAGGGAATAAAACCCAGTAAAGAGATGGTATTTCAGCTTGACCTTTGAGAACTGAGTTGGTATTCAGCAGGCAGGGAAGAGCAAGAGATCTCTGTGCTTTAAAATGAAAATGGGTTCTCATTTAGTCAGTAGATATTTTCTGAGCCCCTTTTATGTTCCAAGCACTGTATTTAGGGCTAAGAATTCGGTGGTGAACAAAACACAATCCCCACCTTCATGATGTTTAAGGTGTAAGCGGAAAGACAGATATTAAACAAATAATTAATTATTCACACATTTGAAGAGTGATATTTAGGGAAAGTACAGTGTGAGCACACCAAATCAGTTACCTTCAGAAGATTTCTTTGGTATATAAAAAGCAAGGGACATAGTATTAAAGACTCTAAGAATATGTAGTCTCTGGAGTCAGGAAGGGGCTCCTAAGGAAAAGATCTTTAAATTAGGAACAGGAAGATGAGTGGACATACACAAGTGAAAAGAGAGGCTAACAGAACTACAGACAGAAGGAGCATCTTGTTCAAAGGCCCTGTGGCAGGAGAGAGCATGGCATGTTTGAGGAACCAAAAGAAATCTGGAAAGAATGGAATGAAGAAGATAGAGCATGGTAAGAGCTAAGGTCAGTCAGGTAGGCAGAAACCAGATAATGCAGGACCCTGTCAGCAATGCTAAACATGTTGCACTTTTATCTAAGAGCCAGGAGAAACCACTAAAGATTTTAGCCAGCAGAAACAAGGTAAGTTTCTCTTGGAGTGCATGGTGCATAGTAGGGCATATTGGCAGATTAGGATGGTGCTAGCCAAAATCGGAACCAAACCAAAAAAAAAAAGCCAAACCCATTGCCGTGGAGTCAATTCCGACTCATAGCGACCCTATAGGGCAGAGTAGAACTGCCCCATAGGGTTTCCAAGGAGCAACTGATGGATTCAAACTGCTAACTCTTTGGTTAGCAGTCAAGCTCTTGCCCACTGTGCCACCAAGGCTTCAATTCCAGGGAATGAAGCACATCATTCATATTTTATTAATTTTTTTTTTGTGAAACTATTGAAGTTCATCATTACACCATAGACCCTGCCAACTTCTGAGCAAGTTTGACTCTCCTAAAATTTAATCATAAATCAAAGAAGATTCACTGGTGGTCTCATCAAAAAGGAGGTGAAATAATGCTGCCTATTAGTTTCTGTTTTGTTGAGTCTGTTTTACTCAGCTAAGTTTGAAGGCATCAGAAAGAACCCAAATGTTTATATTATTATTGCTTGTGTGCTTCTAGAAAATTCTTTCATTTTAACAGGCTAAAAACATTGTCAGAAATATCATCACAAGTTCATGAACCAAATCACAGGATCTTCTTTTTGCATTTCCAGTAAGGTACCTAGGAGTATAAACTGATGGCCAGGTAGAATGAGAAATACAGCATCACCTGGTATGGGTTTCAATAAGCAGTGAGTCCCCTCTCAAGTGGCCTGTTGTGACTAGAACAACATATTACTTAATGATGCAGTGACGGTCCAAGTAAAAGGTCTGATCCAATCAGAAGGACCCCACTTTTTTCTTTTTTTTTTTTTTTTTTGGTAAAGATTCTAAAGTCTTAAAGAGGATTTAAATCATTATCTTACTAATCAAAGCTGGTACCTCCAGCTTCCTGACAGTTTCAGGAGCTTCTTCCTAAGGAAATGAAAACATCTTAGAGCACAACCTGTCTTCTTGGGATATTTGTTGCTCTGCTAGATGTGTGCATGAGGGCCCACATGGCTACAGCATATTCAGTCAAGAAGATGAAGGACTCCAATGTACAATATCCCAAGAGCACAGGGAATTGCACTAACAATTGTCTTTCATAGATACAGGTCTTTGGAGTTTGTAAAGATTATTTATATGAATTATCTCATGGTTTCTTACATTTTAGTAATAGAAACCATGAGATGTAGAACTACATAACTCACAAATTTAGAGATGAAGTGGGAGAATACCAGAAATTTCCTTGAAGATAGGGTTCTTGTCCTCCATGTTATTTTCTAATTTGCAAGTGCTGCAAAGAGTCAAAGGTTGACAGACTACATTTTGCCAGCTAAAGTGACACAGATGCAGACTCTTGGCAAGAGAAGAAGACTGAGGGTCAGATGGCATGAATTCCTAAACATAGCATGGACAGTTATTCCATTTCAGTGAATGAAGTGGATGTGAAGATCAGATTAATATGGATAATAATCAGAATGATGATAAAGGTAAATACCAACAATAATAATAAATAGGAATGCTAAATATATTTTATCACCTACATTTCGTATGATGAATGTGTGAATAAAACTTAGGTTTCTGGTGATTGTCTTAAGTAGAGTATTTTTAGTATGTTTTTAATTGCTTATTAAAAATTGCTAAATTCCACACGTTCTAAACAGAAGGTAAAGTTGGTACATTAGAGATAAATGCTATGAATGATACCAGTACTTAAAAAAAATATGTTGTTGCCATTGCTGTGTGCTGTCGAGTCAATTCTGAATCACCTAGAGGGCTTGTTAACACAGGTTGCAGGGCCTTGCCACTTGAGTTTCTGATTCAGTAAGTCTTAGGTTTTTATCGTTGTTCTGTGCCATCGAGCAGATTCCAACTCATAGTAACTCTTTATGACAGAGTAGAACTGCCCCGTAGGGTTTCCTAGGCTGTAATCTTTACGGGAGCAGATCACCAGGTCTTTTTTCTCACATTAAAAAATATAGGTATTTTATACCTATACTGATTTGGGGCTGAAAAACAAAAATATAATATGAACCTAGAACATTTTATTCACCGTCTTTTTATTTTTGGTTTTTTTTTTTTTTTTTCATGGATAGAAAGTTGCAACAAAATTAAGAATGCTACAAATCCTAACAGTAAGCAGAAGTGGGCTCTAGATGCACTTTGCCTGGCAAGGTGCTGGATTTATAATGACATGGTCATAAGTTCTCCACTAGTTTGAAATTCCCCTAACATGCAAGTCTACCTTATCATTGTTTCAAATACTTGGAATGTCTCCCTGCAATCATTTGAAACGTGTGTAGATAGATCCATATCTTTGATGAATTGGTTATAAAAATTCTTCAAAAAAATAGAGTAAAAGGAAAGAGATAAATTATTCTTCTGAGTAACTGGATGAAAGCTGAAAGCTGAGTGTAGACTATCACCAACTCCTTTTTGCCTTGAAATTTTCTTCTTTCTGTGTTGAATGGTGTTTTCATCACTAACCTGCCTTTAAAAACTTTCGTAAGTGTGCTGAAAGTCCCATATATATGAATCATCTTTAATTCATCCTCCCACATTGCAGATGTAATAGAAGGAATCAGGTTTCATACTCCTCAGGCTGAGCACTTAGGTAGACTCCAGTGTGGATGCAAGGGATGTCAGTTAAAGTGATACTGTTTGTGCAATTCATTCAAAGTTAATGTACCACCTCGGTTATGGGTTAAATGCCATTTACCATAAACTCTAAAAAAATTGGACTTTCCTGGGATTTTATTTTCTCTACCATTGCTTAAACCAAGTAGGCTAGCTGGGGTTTGGGAAGCTTTCATATCTGAGCTTTTGTAGTTGTTAATTCAGCTTGCCATAAATGCATTCAACCTGTATTTCCATCTGCAGCATTGTTGATTTCCTCCAGAAAACACTGAGGCACTCTCAGTTCATAGGCACAGATGACTGGGTTAAGAGCTTCCTCCAAGCATAATGCTGTATAGGACTGAATGTAAACGACCATCTCTGATCATTGCCCACACAGTGGAATGGAAATAAGAGTTTACCGAATGACCACAAATTTTCTGGTTCATAAACAAATAGAAAATAACAAACCTAATATATTGAGTTTTATGTGCAGTTTGGCCATGAAACAAACTTTTTCCCCTGCAATGTTTAATGAGAAGCATCCCTTTCATTGCACTTCTATTTTAAATTTAAATGTCCTTATCTCAGCTAATCAATTGCTTATCATAAATGGAAAAATCCTTAAAATTTTTGAAATGGATTCTGGTGTTTAATTATACAGGATTTTTGACCTGGCTAGACAGATAATGTTAATAGAGCTTCAATACTAAACAAGCCTGAACATGTGTGTGCTTGACTTTTATTAAACTCCTACTGAAGAAACAGATTAATTGGAGGCTGATTCACTGGTGAACAGGCGTTACAGACAGAAGGACCTTCTCACATTTTGTTCTGTTATCCAGGCTTATGCCATCTCAGGTTGGCAAGGAGATCCCAACTGTAGTGTTTTGAAACATAACTGAAAGAAATTGTAGAATAACAGGTGCAAAAAAAAAAAAAAAAACCACTTATAAAATGTTGATCTGATTCCTTCCTTTTTCTCTTGCCAAATGGCCACCTGACACTTCATGGACTCAGGTACTGCCCAGATAGCATTTCACATAATAATATTATGTGGAAGCTGACTATGGAGGCTTGCAGCTGTCGTACTTATTCCTTACTTTTTACACCATTATTACTTTTTTTCTTCTTTTTAGACCTTTTTTTTTAGAAGAAGATGGGTACAAGCTGTGAATAAGCCATTTCAGATAGCCTCAGAGTACACTGAGGCGAAAGAAAATGTCCTTCTTGGCAGCTTTGCTTCTATCTATAAAAGCTGAGTTTTTATCCCCTGATGTGGCCTTTGCTGTTTAATGGTTTATATCCTGTGAGATAAGCAAGACAAAAAATAAAATAAAATCAAAGAACTAGGAACCAAGCTGCTGGTGAGTTGGAGAGAAGCCCTGTAATGTATTCGTGGTCTACGTTATGGTTTACAGATTTTTCCCATGTATTATCTCATTCATAATATTTCTGGGAAATAGGTGTCACCAGATTTTTACAGATAGGAAAATTGCCTCTTAGAAAGCTTAAGAGACTTGCTAAAATAACTCACAGAGTAAGCTGGGCAACCAGGACTCCAACTCAGACCATTTGACTCCAGGTCTGCCTGGGGCCCTTCTAGGAATATGCTCCTTGGAAAGCCCCTCAGTTCTTCTGGATTAAAATCCTTTTCCTTTATCAAATAAGGCCATTGGTGGAAAGATGATCTTTAAGTTTCTTCCCAGCTTCAATATGTGATTTTGTGATTGGATTATAAAGCACAAGAATTATGGAAATTAGCAACAGATTAGTTAACAGATATCACTTGGAGCTTGACTGCAGGCCAGTGTGATCTGTTCAGACCCTCAAGTCACATTCCGCGTGCACTCAGATCTAGTTTATATCACTTGGTGGTTCTGTTAGCTGGTTTCTTTTCCACAAAGCTTCATTACTATCATCATTTTCCTGTGTGAAAACACTTCTGCACAAGCCATTAACTTAAATGTTGGGATGAGTGTAAGGATTTCAGTGTTACATGTTTAAAGTCCCAATTGTTAGAAATTAAATCATTACTATGGACATTTGGGAGCCCTGGTGGCGCAGTGGTTAAGAACTTGGCTGCTAAACCACAAAGTCGGCAGTTTGAACCCACCAGCCGCTCCTTGGAAACCCTACGGGGCAGTTCTGTTCTGTCCTATAGGGTCGCTGTGAGTTGAAATTGACGCGATGGCAGTGGGTTTGTTTATTTGTTTTGGATCGACATTTGGAAGGAGCCTTGGTGGCCCTTGGCTGATAACCCAAAGGTCGGTGGTTCGAAACCAACAGCCGCTCCGTGGGAGAAAGATGTGGCAGTCTGCTTCTGTAAAGATTACAGCTCTGTAAACCCTATGGGGCAGTTCTGCTCTGTCGTATAGGGTCGCTATGAGTCAGAATCATTCTGATGCCACACAGCAACATGGACATTTGTATGGATTACATATTTCATCACATTTCACGGAGTTTAAGGCTCAGCATAAGGGAAGAATACACTCAACTGGTTGAAAGTAAAAGATGGAAAATTAAGGATGCTTGCTGTCTGGGAGCAGCTTGCACCTCAAATTATTCGATTTACAAATAGGGTAAAATCTGATTGCTTTAGAGAGGCAAGAAGGAATGATTATTTGCTTGTTTATCTAGACCCTGTATCTTTTCACAAGAGGCATCCATAACATTACTTTGTTTTATTTAAATTAAGTGTCCTGAGATCAGCTGGTGAATATTAGCTGTTGCATTAAAATAGTCTGTTGCCATGCACATCATTATATCAATTCACTTGAAGCTAAGATACACATTCATGCAGTTAGAATATGATATATGAGGATAATGAAAAACTAAGTGATGTACTTATTTTCAGCAAACACCTTCAAAAATATTATGATCCACTATACTTTCTGTCTCAAATATATGGACAGGTTATTCGGCTTTTCTTGTTTAGGTTCTGTGCTGGATAAGAACATGAAATACAGTAGATAGATCTGCGGGTATTTTTTAGTCTCAATTGCTGGTAGAGAGTAGAGTGGGCTTTTCTACGTGTGTTTTGCAACAGCTGATTGGAGACATACTAATGTAGAATGAAAGTCCAAGAACTGAGTGAACTTTTTCATATCTCAACATTCCAAGCCTGGTAAAACCGTTCCGCTTGCTAAATGATGTTATAAATATCGAGATTAGTTTCTTCTGAAATTACCAGTGCCAGGTGCATTCTATTTCTCATGTCATATAATATTCTGTTACCAGTGTTCACAGTTTAAAAGAAGGTTTAAAGAATGTGTAGGCAAAAAAAAAAGTAAAGATATTTGAATGTGACAACTGTATTTACATAAACTGCATGGGAGATACTGAGTAGGATTGATTTTTTTTTTCCCCTTGATCTTCTCTTTGTTTTGTTTCGATGGGGTAGGGGTGCACAGTTATGAATTAGCTATTGTCGCTATCATAAATAGATACAAATATTTAAATATATAAATCAGTTGCAAAACCAATGTTATTGTATTTTGTTAGTTGTGCTGCTCATGCATAAAATCTCAGCACTCAAGATGGCCCCATAAAATCTTTCACTAAACCTTTGTTTTAAAGTATTTAAAAGGACATCATTCCATGTGGGAATATTACATACAGCCACTGATTCAACAGTAACTGAGAACTTATGTACAAAACATTCTTTACATATTGACAAATATTTCTCAGAAATGAATTGGTATTTTTTGTTGTTGAGTGTTTCATGAATGACCTTTACCTCTGTAGACATATGCAGTTTTCAGTTTTCTGGGTGAGACTTTCAAAATATTTTTTTAGAGTTTTCAATGTTAGCAGTGACATTTTTACAGTGATTTCAGAGCCTTGTAGTTTAGAATATTCTATTTGCTTTATTTCTAATTACTTATACCACCGTCGTTTTAAATACCGTGCAGATGTAATTGACAGTGATGATATACAATATGTATAAAATGAGCTTTTCCCTATCGGTGGTGTGTGTCATGCAAGACTCCGTTGCAATATTTACAGTTAAACTAAACTTTTTAGAAGGAGCAAAATTGCATTTGTTTTGCAGATTTGCTCATCATTAAATGTGAAACATTTCACATTTGTCTTTTTGAGTAATTGGCTTTTTAAAATGATAAGGTGCTCTGAACACTTGTTATGTGGATAGGTCTGACGTTGTATCCCAGAAATCCATATGCCATACAGACAGAACAGAAGAAAGATATTCACAAGCATGTCACAGATTGGACTAAAGCAAGCCAAAAACCCAAGTGCCATGGCATTAACAATAGCACCAGATTTACTGTCACGATCACAATCTGTGCTACATCACAGACAGAAGGAGAACTTTTGATAGGTAACACCTCAGTGTTTTTTAATCTTTTTGGCAAATTATCATTTATCATTATATTTTTGCCTGCCATATAATATTATTGCAGTGATATAAAAAAATACTGGATAAGTTTAATAGGCCACACCAAAGGACTGACTTATTAGCCAGGCCATGTAGGATTTAAAAAGAGAGAGAGAGAGAAGCACATATCCTGTTGTTTTATTGCAGATCAATCTAAAGTTGGAAAAAAATAGAAAGTAGTAAGGTACTAGTGAGGATTTTAGCTTTTTTTGAGTTCACAAAAGGAAATGGCATATTAATGACGGGGGAGACAAAAGAATTATCCCTCCTGAGAACTTGAAAACTCTGAAGTTTCCAAAATGTATGGTTTCCCAGGATAAAAGCTCAGAGCTCATTTTCTTTTCCAAACGGGAAGGGGGTGGGGATATTCTGAGATGTGAAATTGTCCGATCTTTTCTGGTCTTTGTGCATTTCCCCTTGATGCAGATACGGAGAGACCACAATTCACAGGGAGACCCAATGGGCACTAAAAAAAGATGTATAAAATCACAGTTTGAGACAGAGCCTCATGTTGGGCTGACTGAAGGAAAAACTCCAGAAACACTGCATAAAACTTCCTGGCATCTAGTAGAGAAACATCAGTTGATTGTGGCCACTTTGCGAATTTGTTGAAAATAATGTTTCCACCTATCTTTTAGTTGTCTCAATTACCTGGCTAAGAGAGGTTTCTGGGGGACAGCCTCAATGGGCTTTTTTTTTCTTGTAAAATAAAGTATCCTAAAATTATCCAGTTTTGTTAGCATAATTAAAAAAATTAAAGCTAATGTCTCAAAGATATAAAAGAAATCTTATGAAAAACCTAAATAAATTTAATTAGTGAGATGCTAAACTACAGTTGTGGTGGGCCATAAATTACTTTGAAATTGAGTTAAATGAGGTTTTGTTAATTAAAATAAATATAGTATATTCTAAAGCAAGTAAATAAATATGTTTTTATCTTTTTTCAAACTGTTTTTCCACCAGAATTATGATAATTTTTTATCCTTTAGCCTTGAAACAAATAAGTTTGATTTCTAGTTTTGTGTCAGTTTGGAGATCTGTGCATGCCGTTTTCTTTTAGCATTCCATTTGCCCATGCCAGTCTTCCTTAAGACTGTGAGGATCCCTCTCTTCAGATAAAGATTAGACAGGACTATAAAACAAAAAATAATACATGTGAGGAATGTGCTTCTTAGTTCAATCAGATATATGAGACCAAATGGGCAGCTCCTGACTAAAAGTGGGATGAGAAGGAGGGAAGGGACAGGAATTGGTCGAATGGACACAGAGAACCCGGGGTAGAAAGGGGGAGTGTACTGTCACATTTTGGGGATTGCAGCTAATGTCACAAAACAGTATGTGTATAAATTTTTGAATGAGAAATTAACTTCAGCTGTAAACTTTCACCTAAAGCAAAATTACAAAAAAAAAAAGCTCTGAGGATGATTTACTGGTGCCACTTCCAGTTCACGTACCTCACTTCACTTTCATAGGATTTCAGTATGTTTTTTTCTAATTTTCGAACACTGCAAACTTCATTTTAATTTATTAGTCGTTGTCCCAGCGATCAACAAAGTATTATGAGTGTTATGAAGAAGTACATAATAGTTTCTGATTTCAAGAAATACGTGTTGTTATTAGGGAGCAAACAAGAAACCGAAATAAAAACCAAGTTAAAATATCACAAATAGCTTGAATTGTTTAAAAAATTCTGAAATATATAATGATGGGAAAGGGATACTTAAAAATGGTAGAAATTTATGAATGAGATACCAAAACATACCAGAAAAGGAAAGCTTGAGTTTCCGATGTCAAGGGAAGAGAAAGAGAGGATACAACTTCAAATGCAATTTTTATCATGTTTTATAAAATAGATTGTTCTATAAAATCACCCAATCATGTACTTGTTCAGTTTCTATTAATTTGTTCGGTAACTATTAATTCATATAGCAGATACAGACAGGCCTTCAGTTTTTCACTGGAAAGACAGAACAACTACCCATACAAGATACTTCTTTGGGTGGCGCACAATAAGGATCATTGAAGTGATCCTGGAATATAAACATTAAAGCTAACCAACAGCAACCAAACCAGATAAGGAAGCCATTTTACTTTAAGGCTTATTCAGACCAAAGTTTATTTAAATTTCTCCAATTTAAACTGAGAATTAATTAAGAATCTTTGTAGTGTTATTTTTTTTATTTTTTATTTTTTAGAGTTTAACATAGACAAGAAACATGATACAGGCAGTATGTTAAAGGCATATTGAAAAAAAGTTTAGAGGCAGCATGGTGGCAACTCTTGGCATGAGTAACTAGGGCCTGGGATGTACTTATTCTGAACATTCAAGGAGAAAAGAATCATTATAAAGGATTATATATTGGGGTGCAAAGGAGATGGTGAAAACAAAATGAGAGTTGTAGAGCAAGAAGGATGAAGAGCAAGACTGGTAGAATTATGAAAATCTGGAAGGTGAATCATTTTAAGGAAGAAATTTGTATTGAAGAAGTAAAATGTGTTAGAGGCCCTAAGATAAGTGTAGAATATGAATGAGTATATTGACAGAAAGAGATAGGAATTAAGTTATAGACCAGAAATATTGATGTCCCTCATTTAAGTTAATCTAATAGAAAATTTTATATTGTTTTCAGAAACGTGCTTATCACCTAAAGCCAGGTGTACTTCTAATTATTTAAAAAAAAAAAAAAAAGTCTGATGTTACATATATGGCTTCTGTTAGATTTTTATTGGTTTGTTAATATTTCATTTAAACAACCTTTGATCAACTTAAATAAGATGTAAACTATTACATCACGACTGGTGTATTCATTCATCAGCAAACACTTGTGAGTTCCCAACATATGCCAGGCACAAGCTAGGGATAGTACTTGAAGAAGATCTGGCATAAAGCAACTAAAGTAAGATGAGGGAAACAATGTGAATGAAAATTAGTGAAATGAACTTATGAAGTAAGATAAGGTAAATGAGGGGACTGACTCTACCCTGGTGGTGTAGTGGTTAAGAGTTTGGCTGTTAACCAAAAGGTCTGCAGTTTGAATCCACCAGGTGCTCCTTGGAAACCCTGTGGGGCAATTCTACTCTGTCCTATAGGGTCACTATGAGTTGGAATTGACTTGACGGCAATGGGTTTGGATTTTTTTTTTTTTTTTTAAGTCATGCCTTTAAATAAGAGAAAAGTATTACTACTTAGGTAGTGGTAATAACTTAAGCCTTAAAGTAGAGATATTTTCTGTTGGGATACACAGTGTGTAGTTTCTCAGATGTTACCTGAGTGAGACGCATGTTACCAAAATGTACAGTTACTTGAAAATAAGTTGTAGGTTTAATTTTTTCTCTCTTTGTAATGATTCCAAAGTGTGAAGATAATTTCTGGGAGACCAAGGTAATTTTAAAATAATAGTCCTAACCATAACCAAATAATTTGAAATACAAAGAAAACAAATCCTTTTCACCAATTCAGTGTGTGATGAGAGAGTGGTTTTTAGTAACCTTGACATTATAGGGTAGACCTTGCTATGACAAAACAAATAAATGAGGACCCATGAGTAAGTAGATCTTAAAATTGCATCTTAAAATAGATCTTAAAATCTTTAAAAACACCAAAAGCTAAACCAAACCTGTAGCTCTGTTGATTCTGACTAGCAGTGACCCTATAGGATAGAGTAGAACTGCCCCATAGGGTTTCCAAGGCTATAAATCTTTATAGAAGTAGACTGCCATATTTTTCTCCCAAACTACTGCCATTTTGGTTAGCAGCTGAGTACTTAACCATTGCGTCACCAAGCCTCCTCTTTCTTTAAAAATAGATCTTAAAATTTAACCTGATTAAATGTTTTGAAAAAAAATGTTTGATACTGAAGTTCTGATTGGTCATCATAAAAATTCAAACAGGAATAAATGGAAAATAAGTATGCCTTTTTTCTCTAACAATTATTGCTGTGTATTTTTTCATTTAACTCCCTTATGGAAATCAGTTATTTTTGAAGTTATTCTTATAAACTTAATATTTACTCATTGACTTAAGCAAAATTAACTGACTCCTTTTATGAAAAATGAGAAATATTAGCAAGCACTTTCTCATAAAACTACCTATACATTTGTTATATTTTTTATTGTCGGGTTTACAATACTTATGTTCTGTTCTGTCATGCTAATTTGCACATATTTTTGTCTTAATTAAGGATTGTCCCTCATTTTATACCACAGCATCTTCACTTGAAAATATTTTCGTTGAACTGTTTTGATAGGTTGCTTTTAGTTGGTCGGAACCAAATGTAGTATGGTACCCATATTGCTTGAAGAAGTCTTTTTAGTGTCTTCATATGTGAACATGGAGCCCTGGTGGCACAGCAGTTAAGAGCTCGGCTGCTTACCAAAAAATTTGAATCCACCAGCCACTCCTTGGAAACCCTATGGGGCAGTTCTACTCTGTTCTGTAGGGTCGCTGTGAGTTGGAATTGACTTGATGGCAATGGGTATGTGTTTTTGTTTTTTGTTTTGTTTTGGTTTGGTTTGGTTTATATGTGAACATAAACCTTAGTGGATGTAAAATAGTTGGGTAATGTTTTCATTTCGACTAGGACTCAGTAGGTTTTCTCTACTTTTTTTTTTTTTTAATTTGAATGTTGATATGAAGAAGTCTGATGCTAGCCTGTTTTTGCTGTGATAAGGACTTCATGTTTCTGCCTAGAGATCTGTAGAACTTTTTTTGTTTTTAAATCCATAAAATCTGGTAATACTTCAAGAACATGTCTTAGCATTTAAATTCTGGAGCACGTTTTCCTGGAATACTTGCATGTTACCTGCTTGTAAATTCGGGTTTCTATTTTAGTGAAATTTTTCTCTGTCATATCTTTGAATATTTTTCTGTTCCATTTATATATGTTTTTCTTTTTTGGTACACCAATGATGAGTATATTATATCTTCTTGGTTGTTTCTCCATATCTGTTATCTTTGTGATTGTTTCTCCATAAATGAAGGCATTTCAGTTATTTTTCTTATTAGCATTTTGATCACATCCTTACAGATTTTATAATCTAATGTTGCTGATTTCTAAGAGTTTGTAATTTTAGTTGTAATGTCCTTTTTAACCCAAATATTATTTAGAGGACTGTTTTCTGTGTGTTTATGTGTTACTACTTCCAAGAGAATAGATTGTTTTTAGCTGTCCTTTTTGCTTTTAATTTCTAATCATAGGACATTGTGGTTTAAGAGGTATGGCTTTGGAAAATATATAGATATTTTTTTTGTGGCTTAATCTATGATCAGTTTTATAAAAAGTTTCAAATATTCTTGTTTGGTATGTGTAGATAATTGTGTTTATAGTCATTGTGTTCTTCAAATCCTCAGATTTCTGTTTTATTGTCAATATATTATCGATTTTCAAATTTACCCTTGTATTTCTGACCATTTTTGTTTTATGTATTTTAAGCTAGGTAATCAGAGATTATTATATCTTGTCATTTTAAAATGCCTTTTAACAAGATAGACTACCCATCTTTATCCCTTTTGCATTAGTTAGGGTAACAATTGTGCTGGAACGTAAGAATCCCAGATAGTCAGTGTCTTAATATAGCAATGAGTGTGTTCTCTGTAAATCGATGAACTGCATTGTCGTTTAGGGACTCAGACTCCTTCCCTCTTATGGTTCCACCTTCCTCTAGGTCCTCAGAACTCTCTCAGTTCAGCTAATAAATGGGGAAGGGGATGGAGAATTGCACAGGAGAATGTTAAAGGGCCAGGGCTTACTATCCATATTCTACACATAACTACAAGGGAGGCTGACATTTATATCAGAAATGTCGACTAGCTGTGTTCCTAGGGGGAAGAGGAAAGTATTTTGGTGAACAAATAGAAGTATCTGACCCACCATTTAATGCTTATCACCTTAACTTTGTTTTCCTGATATTGAAAATGGTACTTGTGTTTTGATAACTCTTGATTGGTCTAACTTTCCAACTGTCATTTTCAGCCTCATTGTTCCCTTAGTTTTATCTCTTATGAGTAGTATATTGACTCTTTTTGTTTTAATACAACCCCATAAGCTCTATTTATTAATGACAAAATGTAACCCCTTCACGTTTTTAAAGATGAATGATGTTTGAAACTTCTGTGATTTTATTTTATACTTTTCTTTTAGCCATGGGTTGTGTTATATTCTTTTTCTTTATTTTTCCCTATCTTTAGTGAATTGAGTGACCGTTTTTGGAAGGGGTCTCTATTTCATCCATTTAATGGCTTGAAAGTTAAAGTTCTATTTATAATTGTCATTAACTATATTTTAACAGTTATTTAAGTTATGTATTTTACTTAGTTATCCAGTATTTATATCACGCATTGAATAAGTCAAGATCTTTTAGCATGTTTTCCCGCCCCCCGCTGGAAAAATGTAAAAATAACTCCAGGATATTCTTCATGCAGATGTGGATTTCTTTCCCTTACGCCTGTTCTCCATGTTGATAATGCTAAGCTTGTTACTTCTCGCTACTGTGGTGTAGTTTTAATTTTTGCAATGATATTTATTGTAACACTAAACTCCTCTTTTGAGCTTTTCAAACTCTTAATATTTTTGCTAATTTATGTCTTCTTTGTCTGCTTGTGTTCATTCTTGTGTCCTTCTTTCAGTAGATTCAAGGTCACATGTTTTCCCCTGAGGGTGTAGAATATTATGTGTCTGATATTGTTTCCTGTTTCCTAGAATACATTTTCTTCTGATGTGGATTTTTTTATCTGACTTTTGGTTATTTTCTGTCTTTTTTCCCACTTTTTTTCTGAGGGAGTGAGAGCAAAAGTTACAGTGTCTGTGCAATAGTCCCATATGGGATGCTTTCTGCATATTAATCTTCTTGGTATAGAAATAGTTCCATTCAAACCCTAAGTATATAATCTAAAGAAAGCTGCAAATTTCTTTTTAGACATTATCTCTCTTTCTCATTCTCTCTCTGACTTATTTTTATCCTCATACTGAATATGTTGACTTTTCTATTTCTATACATACTATTGCTTCTATTCCTCCTTACTGAGAACTCTGGGCAGGACTATTAAAGTCCCTTCAGCTTTAGGCTCATGTATCTATGTCTGTGGCTATTTTTGAGAACATATTATTATGTCTTAGGAATTATTTAATTCTATCTAAAAGTTGAGATTGGATTAAGGATTGCCTAACACCTACTTTTCTTAGAACTTTTCTGCCCTAATAATGCTAATAGTCCTCAAATCATTTTGCCAAAGATAATTTTAAGTAGATTAAAAACTCCACAGACATTTCATATCCTTTTTAAATAAGTCAATATTATGCAAGTTTTTAAGTGCCTTTTATTATGTAGGTAATTGCTAAAAAGAAACGAAATGGCCTCTTTAAACACAGCGTATTTGCAGCATTTGATTAGAATTTATATATAAGTATAAAACAATCACATGTTAATTTTCATAAGTTTGAAACATAAAGACTTGGTCGTTGTAATAATGAAGTAATATATCAGCCATTTAAGGAAAAAAAATCTTTATGTTATTTGGGGAGAAATAGTGGTGACTGGAATAAATTTTCTTTATTATTTTGAGATCTTTGTCCAGCTGGGATTGTGGATAAAAAAGAAAAATGAGTTATTTTCTTTAAATCTAGGTTTGAAGTATGCATCTGACATGTATTCCATATAATATAAAATGCTCTGATAGTGACATTATTTAATTATGAGTGTTTGATTTAAAAGATACTGATCTCTGACACTTTTTCAGAATAAAGTAAAAGATGTACTACCCGGTAACCTAACCTGCTAAGGTGCCACCACTTTCCAGAAATAGCTTACTCTTAAAGCAACTTTAGCTTCAGAGATAAGCTAACCTATGTTAAGGGTGTTCTTTGAAGACACAAGCCTAACACACTGACACATCTATCACACACCCACACCTACCAATGGAAAAACAACAACAACAACAACAACCTCATTAAATTTAATGAGGCAAATGGTGCTATTTTTGATGGGACACTAATGAGAGAGTTTTTTTTAAAAAAACCAAAGAGAATCTTATTAATTTATGTCAGAAACAGAAGTGGAGACACAGTCATATTAGAAGTGTTAATTCCACAGGGGAATCTCTCCAATGGTCCTTTAACTGGGCTTAGCCACTTACTTAATCAGACATTCTGAGCTTCGTGTTATAGTGATTTGATTTAAGGTAATTCCTATATCACCGTGTAAGTGCCTTGAAGACAAAAATTATAATTATCCACCTATATATCTCCAGTCATAGGGAATCTTGATTTGGACATTATAGGACCACCTTTTCATCCCTTCTTCTAACTCAGGAAATTCACTTTATTTCATTTTTATAGGCTATGCATATAAAAGGAGCCCTGGTGGTGCAGTGGTTAAGCACTCGGCTGCTAACTGAAAGGTGGTTCAAACCCACCAGTGGCTCCAAGGGAGAAAGATGTGGCAGTCTGCTTCCGTAAAGATTTACTGCCTTAGAAACCCTATGGGGCAGGTTTTTTTTAAAATTGTGCTTTAAGTGAAAGTTTATAGTTCAAGTCAGTTTCTCATACAAAAATTTATACACACATTGCTATGTGACCCTAGCTGCTTTCTCTTTGATGTGACAGTGCACTCCTCCTTTCCACTCCTGATTTCCCATGTCGGTTCAACCAGTTCCTGTCTTTTTTTGCCTTCTCATCTCAACTCTGGAAAGGAGCTCCCCATTTAGTCTCATGTACCTACTTGAGCTAAGAAGCACTGTCTTGATGAGTATCATTTTATGTCCTATAGTCCAGTCTAATCTTTGTCTGAAAAGTTGGCTTCGGGTATGGTTTCAGTTCTGGGCTAATGGAGAGTCCGGGAGCCATGTCTTCTGGGGTCCCTCCAGTCTCAGTCAGACCATTAAGTCTGGTCTTTTTACTGGAATTTGAGTTCTTCACCCCACTTTTCTCCTGTTCCATCAGGGACTCTCTGTTGTGTTCCCTGGCAGGGCGGTCATTGATGGTAGCTGGGCACCATCTAGTTCTTCCGGTCTCAGGCTGATAGCGTCTCTGGTTTACGTGGCCTTTTGTGTCTCTTGGGATAATATTTTCCTTGTGTCTTTGGTGTTCTTCATTTTCCTTTGCTCCAAGTGGGTTGGGACCAATTGATGTATCTTATATGGCTGCTCACTAGCTTTTAAGACCTATGGGGCAGTTTTACTCTGACAGAATTGGTTTGATGGCAGTGGGTTTGATTTGGGTTTAGTTGCAAAAAAAAAAAAAAATGAAATTAGAATATTATTTTTTAATCCAACCGAAATCATTGTGAAACCAGTTTGGTGCACATCATTTTAAGAAGAAATGTATAAATGACTAAAAGTTAATAGAATTTTAATTTAAATACATTATAAGAAAACTTGGATTTAAAATAAAAGCCATAATAAATTCTCATATTATGGAATAGTCTTTGTAACATGTAAATCTTCTACTTTATTATTTGATTTTTGTAAGCCTGAAGGTTCATATGATGTTTTATAGACTACCAGTGTGGATATATGCACAAACATAATCACAATTTCATATTTGGGGATAGTGGGAAAATATTTGTTTAACGTTTTCACTGATCTACAGCAGCCTGTGTGATTATCTATTACAATATGTGCTCTTCTGTGTCAGCATTTTCTGGAGGAAATACTAAAATGTGGAAATATGTGATTATTCATTTAAGAGATAGTTAAATGAGCATGTACTTTGTGCTAAGCATTGGAATGTGTTTGTACCAAGCACTAGGATGGATATTGGGGAAAGAGCAATTGACAAATAGAAAAACCAAAAAAAAAACCTACTTTCATGGAGTTTACATTCTAGTTTGGTGAAGCTAACAATAGCCAAAAAAAATAAAATATGTAGTATATTAGATGTTGATAAGGCTATTAAAAAAAATTAAATCAGAGAGAAAAGACTGAAAATTTAAATGGTATGGCTAAAGAGGGAGATAGAGTTAATTAAGGTTAGGGTTAGGTTTGATGATGATAATTTTTTATATGCTAATGATAGTTTCAATCATAGTGATAATAAAAATGATAATATAGTATGAAGGGCTGTATTAATTAGAAAACTTCTGATAATTATATATTTTAAAGAGCATAGCATCATCAATATCTTAAGAACCATCACCTTTAAATCTGTATTTATTAAACTTAACAGAAAATGCTTATCTGAATGCAGGTGTCTAGGGTAATCATCAGTTAGCTGTGCGAAGATAGATAAATTACTCAATTTCATTTTGACCACACACACACGCACACTTCACATTACTGTGTGTAGACTTTAAATATAATCTATTATATTTATCACTTTGATTATTAGTTGGTTATGTGCTTCTCTCCTATTATTCTATAGATTTCTTGAATATAATGACCTGGTGTTCTTATCTTTTCATCGTTTGCACAAAAACAGAGTAATGCATAGCACTCATTTATTATAACTGTCAAGTAAATTGATTGATTTAGTCAAGGAATATTTTTGAGATACTATTTTAAGAACTGATGATATACTGGTGACTAAGACAGAAAAAAATCCCAGAATCATGGAGTTTACATGCCAGTAAAAATAAAAAAAATAAGCAAAAAGTACATAATATGTCAATTAAACTATAGGATGAAAAAAATAAAGTAGGGAAAGGAGAGATAGTGATAGGATGATACAGGAAGACCTCTCTGAGGAGATGATATTTAAGCAGAACCATGAATGAAGGGAAGTGTCTGAGTAAAGAGCATTCCTGGAAGAGAAAATGAAAAGTTCAAAGGCTCAATGGCAACAGTAGCAGCCTAATATAGGCGGATCAGAACCAGGAGGTGAGTGCAGTAGGAGAGGAGGTCAACAAGGTAGACAGTGTTCAGGTCATATAAACCTTGTAGACCGTGATATAGAGTTTCAGTTTCAACCATCAGAGTACTTTAAGCAGAGAAATGACATGATTCTATTAATATATTTTAAA
Source organism: Dugong dugon (assembly GCA_030035585.1). Taxonomy (NCBI): domain Eukaryota; kingdom Metazoa; phylum Chordata; class Mammalia; order Sirenia; family Dugongidae; genus Dugong; species Dugong dugon. Next base: position 102,829,503 of record CM057461.1, read on the forward strand.
GATCACTCTGTCAGTTGTGTAGTGATTGAATATAGAGGATTAGGAATGGAACCAAGGAGGGCAGTAAGAGGTTCTTGATGACACATAGATGAGAGTTGGTTACTGTATTCGTCTAGGGTGGTAGAAAAAAAATGATTAAAAATGATATAGAAATGGATTGACTATGGTAGTACAAAGGGAAACTCTTTGAAAAGATCTTGTTAGACTTTTCAAACATATGTTTTCCAGTAACTGTATTGATAAAGAAAATGCTCGTATTTGAACTTCATTATTAAGATGTTTGACAGTTTTTAGCAAAATATTATTGAGAACGAACCTCAAGGAATGGTTAAAGAGCATGTATACTGTTTTGTCATACATTTCTTATGGGAATTAATTTTACCTGGTAGTATTAGCTTATAAACTATTATTGTGTCTTTAAATTAACATCATTTTTTTTCTGATTGCTTCTAAGATTTTTTCTTTGTCTTTAGTTTTTAGCTATTTAATTATGATACAACAAGTGTGATATTCTTGTATTTATCCTGGTTAGGGTTTGTAGTGATTCTTGAATCAGTGGCTCAATTGATGTATTTCAGCAACTGGAAAATTCTCAGATGTTAACTTTACATACAGATTCTTCCCATTCTATAATCTCTCTTTTTTGGGGGCTGTAATTACATATATCTTAGACCTTTTCTTTATTATCTTATGCTCTTTTCAGTATTTTCCATTCATTTGTTTCTCTGTGCTTCAGAACGTATATTTATTTTGACCTGATTTCTGTCCATTTTTGTCTCTTTTAATATCCTATAAATTTTATCTTAATTTCAGTTATTTTATTTTAGTTCTAAAAATTCATTTTTAAAAAAATTTATGGCTTCCAATTCTCTGCCAGAACCTGCAATCTTGTAGTTTATTTTTTTAATATATTAACTCATGTCTAATAACTGATTTATCTAGATTTCTTTTGGGTCTGTTTCCACTGTATTTTCTCTTTTGTCAGTCATTTCTTACCTATTTGCAAACTTGTTTTTTCTTGTAATCATATGCAGGACATTGTACACGGAAGAAAAAAAAGTAGAGATAATATAAGAGTCTGGATGAGAGAATTTATTTATTTTTAGTTCAGGTAGGTGGTTAAGGCTAAACCAAACCCATTGCCGTTGGGTAGATTCCGACTCGTAGCGACCCTATAGGACAGAGTAGAACTGCCTTAGAGAGTTTCCAAGGAACGCCTGGTGGATTTGAACTGCCCGCCTTTTGGTTAGCAGCCATAGCACTTAACCACTACACCAATCACCTTAATTCAATTAGACATTGAGCCATTCAGTGTTGGATTTCTGTGTTTGTGAAGTCTGGTCTATTTGTGATTCACTGTTTTGCCTCGGGTGTAATTCTTCAGGGTCCTGACTGAAAGGGTATCCACCTTGGCAGAACCTAAGGTCCAATTTCGTTCCTCAAGCCCTATGAGATCACTAGCAACTCTGGTGAGGTTCTCCACCTATTACCTATCACACATAGCTTTTAAATCCAGTATGCTTCAAGGGACGAAGCAAGACCAAAGGCAGATCTCACCTTTCTGGACTTTCCTTCTTTTTAAGATCTTGGTCCACAAGTTTTCTGTGTTTTGTTACCTCTTCAGTGCCTTCAAATTAATGTCTTGTGTATGTGTGTGTGTGTCTCTAGCAGAAAATTGATCTGAAGCTAGTCAGCTAGCACCTGAAATTCTTGATTAGTAATCAAAATTAATGTCAAAATACAAAGTAGCTATTAGAGAAATATTTATCACCTTAATGCACGTATTATAAATAATATATATGTAAACAAGTAGTTTAACAAATATTAAAAAGCCTAAAGGTATAAAAATCAAAATAACTTCAAAGAAAGTGTAATTGAGAATAGAATAAAGATAAATGCAGAAAATTATGATGGAGAAAACAAAAGAAGCAGGTGTTATCAGTGTAACCAAAAGCAAGTCCATTAATAAATCACACAAAATTAGATAACTATAATCAGAAGTATAGAAAGTGTACATAAATTATGTTAGAAATAAGAAAAATGACTACAAATAAAAAGTAACTTACAAGAACATTTTTATAGAACATGGTTAATAACAATATCTAGACGGAAGGCATTATTTTTTAGGAAAATTTAAACCTACAGCATTAACTCAAGTAATAGAAAAACTAAATAGAAAAATTATTGCCAAAGAATTGAAAAAAGTAGCCAACAACCTATACCTGAAATATACCAGAAATAAACTTTTTTTATAGATTATTTTCACCAAACCTTCATAAAGCCAGTGATCCTCATGTTATATAAACTCTTCCACAGAAAATATGGAAATTCATTTTATGAAGCTGGCACAACCTGAGTACAAAATCAAACACGGATAGCAACAAGAAGGAAATTAACTATAGGCTAGTCTTCATGAATAAAATGGTATGATGTCTAAATATAAAATTAGCAATTAAATCTAATTGACCAAATGAAATACTTATCCCAGGAGTGCAAGTATCTCCAACATCAGGATTATCTATTTTTGAACATCTTTACTATAACAGATTAAAGTAGAAAAACTATAGGATTATTTCACTGGATGTTTAAAAAAGAAATATTTGATAAAGTTCAATACCTTATTAAAAAAATAAGTTTGACAATAATAGAAATCAATTTCTTTAGCATAAAGAAGGTGACATATATGAACATATAAAATTAGAAGCTATGGCTGCTAACCAAAACGTTGGCAGTTTGAATCCACCAGGCTCTCCTTAGAAACTCTATGGGGCAGTTCTACTCTGTCCTATAGAGTCACTATGAGTCGGAATTGACTCGACAACAGGTTTGAGTTTTTTTTTTTTTTAATGAGGCTAAAGACATCTAAAACAAAGTATTAAAAAAAAGGCAGATGGAAAAAAAATTTGCAAAAACTACCAAATATATAGAAAGCACTTCCAAATATTAAAAAGCTTAAATGGAGAACTAAGAAAAACTATTAAAAAGCAATTAATTAAAAATTGATAATAAATTATTAGAAAAATGTTATTTCACTAATAATCAGGGAATTGCAACTTTATATGTGACACCATTTTCACTCATCAGATTGATAAATATTAGAAAGATTGGTAATGTCCATTATTGAACAGATGTTGGGGAAAAGCATTCTGATTCCTTGTTAGTGTAATTGCAATTTTATAGGAAAATCTGATAGAATCTATTAAAATTAAATGCGAATTACCTTTGATCCTCTTAAGAATCTATCCTACTTGCACCTGTGTAAATAAACATACCTACAAGGTATTTGTTTTTTATAATATAGAACACATTTAAAAATGTATTTATAGGAAAGTAGTAAACAAATTAAAGCATATATATTGTCCACCACTCGTCTGTCAGTTTGTCCTACCATGGTGGCTCGCATGTTGCTGTGATGCTGGAAGTTATGCCACTGGTGTTTCAAATACCAGCACGGTCACCCGTGGTGGACAGGTTTCAGCTGAGCTTCCCAGACTAAGACAGACTAGGAAAAAGGATCTGGTGGTCTACTTTTGAAAAAATTGGCCAGTGAAAACCTGAAGTACAGTGCTGTCAGTGATAGGATACTATCCATACGTCTACAAGGAAGACCACTTTATACGACTATTATTGAAATTTATGAACCAACCACTAAAGCCAAAGATGAAGAAATTGAAAAATTTTACCAACTTCTGTAGTTTAAAATTGATCAGACATGCAGTCAAGATTTATTGATAATTACTGGTGATTGGAATATGAAAGTTGGAAACAAAGAAGGATCAGTAGTTGGAAAATATGGTCTTGTTGATAGAAATAGCGCCGGAGATAGCATGATAGAATTTTGCAAGACCAACGACTTCTTCATTTGAAATACCTTTTTTCACCAACATAAACGGCAGCTATACACTTGAACTTTACTGGATGGAAAACACAGAAATCAAATTGACTACTTCTTTGGGAAGAGATGATGGAGAAGCTCAATACCATCAGTCAGAACAAGGCCACGGGCCAACTATGGAACAGATCATCGACTGCTCATATGTATGTTCAAGTTGAAGCTGAAGAAAGTTAGAGCAAGTCCAAAGAGCCAAAGTACAACCTTGAGTATATCCCACCTGAATTTATAGACCATCTCAAGAATATATTTGACAAATTGAACACTAATGACTGAAGACCATACGAGTTGTGGAATGACGCCAATGACATCACACATGAAGAAAGCAAAGGTCGTTAAAAAGACAGGAAAGAAAGAAAAGACCAAAATGAATGTCAGAAGAGACTCCGAAACTTGGTCTTGAACGTAGAGTAGCTAAAGCAAATGATGAAGTAAAAGAGCTATACAGAAGATTTCAAAGGGCAGCTCAAGAAGACAAAGTAGAGTGTTACAATGACATGTGCAAAGATGTTGAGTTAGAAAACCAAAAGGGAAGAACACACTTGGCATTTCTCAAGCTGAAAGAACTGAAGAAAAAATTCAAGCCTCGAGTTGCAATATTGAAGAATTCTACAGGGAAAATATTGACCAATGCAGGAAGCATCAAAAGAAGATGGAAAGACTACACAGACTCACTGTACCAAAAAGAACTGGTCAATGTTAAACCATTTCAGGAGTTAACATATGATCAAGAACTGATGGTACTGAAAGAAGAAGTCGAAGCTGCACTGAAGGCATTGGCAAAAAACAAGGCTCCAGGAATTGACTGAATACCAATTGACATATTTCAACAAAAGGCTGCAGTGCTGGAGGTACTGATTCATCTATGCCAAGAAATTTACAAGACAGCTAACTGACCAACTGACTGGAAGAGATCCATATTTGTGCCCACTGCAAAGAAAGATGATCAGACAGAATATGAAAATTATCAAACAAAATCATTAATATCACACACACGTAAAATTTTGCTGAAGAATATTCAAAAGTGGTGGCAGTAGTAAATAGAGAGGGAACTACCAGAAATTCAAGGTGGATTCAGTAGAAGACCTAGAATAAGGGTTATCATTGCTGCTTTCATATGGATTTTGGCTGAAAACAGAGAATACCAGAAAGATATTTACCTGTGCTTTATTGACTATGCAAAGGCATTTGGCTGTGTGGATCATAGAAAATTATGAATAACATTGTATAATTTTCTAAAGAATGGAAATGCCAGAACACTTAATTGTGCTAATGAGGAACCTGTACATAGATCAAGAGGCGGTTGTTAGAACACAAAAGGGCGTACTGCATGGTTTAAAGTCAGGAAAGATGTGTGTCAGGGTTGTATACTTTCACTATACTTATTCAATCTGTAGGCTGAGGAAATTATCCGAGAGCCTGGACTATATGAAGAAGAACACAGCATTAGGATTGGAGGAGGAATCATTAACAATCTGCTACATGCAGATAACACAGCTTTACTTGCTGAAAGTGAAGAGGATTTGAAGCACTTGCTGGTGAAGATCAAAGATTACAGCTTTCAGTATGCATTGCAACTCAGCATAAAAAAAAACAAAAATCCTCACAACTGGACCAATAAGCAACATCATGATAAACAGAGAAAAGATTGAAGTTGTCAAGGATTTCATTTTGCTTGGATCCACAATCAACACCCATGGAAGCAGCAGTCAAGAAATCAAATGATGTATTGCATTGGACAAATCTGCTGCAAAAGATCTGTGTAAAGTGTTAAAAAGCAAAGCTGTCACTTTGAGGACTAAGCCACCTAATATGCATGCGAAAGCTGGACAATGAATAAGGAAGATGAAGAAGAACTGATGTCTTTGAATTATGGTGTTAGCAAAGAATATTGAACATATACCATGGACTGCCAGAAGAATGAACAAATCTGTCTTGGAAGAAGTACAGCCAGAATGCTCCTTAGAAGCAAGGATGGCAAGACTTCGTACTTTGGACGTGTTATCAGGAGTCCTTGGAGAAGGATAGCATGCTTGGTAATGTACAGGGTCAGTGAAAAAGAGGAAGACCCTCAGTGAGATAGACTGACCCAGTGGCTGCCACAATGGGCTCAAACATAGCAACGATTGTAAGGGTGGCACAGGACTGGGCAGTGTCTGGTTCTGTTGTACATGGGTTTGCTATGAGTTGGAAAAGACGTGACAGCACCTAACAACCACAACAGCAGATATAGGAAAAACTAAGTAGTGGTTAGAAACAATGATATGTAACTGGGGAAATCACTGTAAATTTGTTGGTGGTGTATAAAAAATGGGAGGTCTTTTGGACACCTAAGAAGTAACTGGAGTGAAAAGAGAATTAAGCCAAGGATAAAGCATTTAAATGCTGATTAGAGGAATAACAAAGAAGACCTAGAAGGAGTTAAGGAATTAAGGAAAAAAACCAGGAAAGAGATTGTTCATGATAGAGGGTTAATTTGCTTAAAACTGCTGAGAAATCAGGTGAAGTGGTCATAATATTAGTGGATTCAAAAGTCAGTTACTGTCAAGAAATCGGAGCCTTCATGCATCATTGACAGGTTTTCCTCAGCCTCTGTGGGAAACAGTTTGGTGGTTCCTCCAAAAGTTGAACCTAGAATTACCCATATGACCCAGCAATCCACTTCAGGGTAAATACCCAAAAGACTTGAAAGCAGGGACTCAAACAAACACTTGTATACCAATGTTTATTGCAGCATTATTCATAACAGCTGAAAGGTAGAAACAACTAGATGTCCATCAACAGATGAATGGATAAACAAAATGTGGTATATCCATAAATGGTATATTATTCAGCCATAAAGAAAAATGAAATTGATAAATGCTATAATGTGGTTAAACCTTGAATATGTTATGCTAGTGAAATAAGTCAGACAAAAAAGAGCAAATATTGGATGATACCACTTACATGAAGTATCTAGAAAAGGCAAATATGCACAGATAGAAAAGTTTATTAGTGCTTACCAGGGATAGGGAGAAAAAAGAATGGGGAGTTACTGCTTAAGGAGTACTGACTTTCTGTTTGCGGTGATAAAAAACTTTTGAAAATGGATAGTGGTGATATTAGTATAACATGGCAGGTTTAATTAATGTCACTAAATTGCACACTTAAAAATGGTTAATATGGCAAATGACAGAAAGGGCCCTCCCAGGTCTCTTTCTCAAGACGATCTTTAGGTGCATGGGAAAGCTTACTTCCCTCATGGCAAACAAAGGTCTCTAGTTTATGTGTCTTTTATTTATTTAATACATACTGACTGAGTGCTTACTATGTACCAAACTCTACTCAAGGTCCTGGGGACACTTCAGCAAATAAAAGAGGTAAAAATCCCTGCCCTCATGGAGTTTACATTTTAGGGCGAGACTTTACTGGTCTCCACTCTATTATAGTTAGCCTGATCTGCTCCCTGCTCTTCTCTGTCCTCTGTTATTAGGTTAAGCTTGCCTAGTGGTGGTGGTGGGGTGGTGGGGGGTTGTTCATTTTATTTGGTTTTGGTTTCAGCTAGCATCAACCTTCCCTCAAAGTTCGTGATTCCTGCCATTTGCTTTAACTCTGAGCTTTCTTCTGTCTTCAGCCTCCTTGACCTGACCTCAGACCTCTGCTGCTATGTCAGAACTCTCAGCACACCCACATCTGCCCTCAGGGGGTGTGGGCAGTGGGTAGGAATCAGGGACATGGTCACAAGGGGACTCCTCCAAGCTATGTACAGGCTGGGGGATCAGGAAACGCTCTCAGGCCTAGTTAAAAACACTAACCTTTGCCCTTGCTGCCCTGCCGGCCACTTCTCACTCACTCCCAACCACCGCTACTGCAATGGCAGCCTAGTACCAGGCAAGCGGTTCCCCTCAACATATGATCTTACAGTTAACCCTTCTTTGAACTGAGGTCAGGGCCACTAATTCCTTTCTCTGGGACCCCAAGAGACATCTTCACTCTAATTATGATTCTGCAAAAATCTCCATGGCTGAGGTGTTCTTCTCATTGTTGTGTATTTATTTGAAGTTGTGATGGTGACAACGTTTTTGGAAAATATGGTGTAAGAAATAGCGTAGAGTGTGATGCTTTAAGTACATAAAATATGGAATAGAACCTGGGTCTCCAGAATCTTAAGTCAGGTCTCTTTATACTCACCTCCCATTGTCATTGACTCGGTTCCAACTCATAGCGACCTTATAGAGCAGAGTTAGAAATGCTCCATAGAGTTTTCAAGGCTGTAGTCTTCACTGAAGCAGACTGCCACAGCTTTCTTCTGCAGAGCAGCTGATGGGTTCGAACCATCAACCTTTTGGTTAGCAGTCAAGTGCTGAACCACTGCACCATCAGGGCACCCGCACAGGAGTTAATTCCTGCAGCTCATTAATTCTGTCATCTTCTCTAATGGCATTTTATCACTTACCATTACATAATAATTATGTAATTATGTGGATTATGGAGGTATATCACCCATGTCTATACATGTGTATAAATGGATATACACAGATTTCCCTGTTTTCCTGACCATTAATTTGAAGTGTGTTTATCTTCCTTCACAAAAAAAAACTAGGATCTTTTGGGGGAGAGAAGATGGGATGAGGAGTTACAGATATACCTTGCCTTTTACTTGTTTATACTTAATATGGATAATTATAATAATAGTCAATACTGTTGGCCAGGTACTTTGCTGTGGGGTTTTCATGGATTATATTTAACTGTCACAACAATTCTATGAGGTAGTTACTTTTTTTTCCAGGTGAGACTGAACCTCAGTGTAATGCAGTTATTTGTCCAGTGCTCAAGCTTGTGAATGGAAAGGCCAGACAGAGTGTTACCTGCAGAGCCCACACATTTAAATTTGAGCTGTACTGTCTTAAAGCCTCACACAGTGCAGGGGGCAAATGCAATGAACGTCTTGATGGCCCACTGCAGTAGTTTTTGACTTTTTACAATTCATGTATTTCTTTGTTTGATTTGCCTTGGAATTCTTTTTTCCCAGATAAACGAATGTGGAGACTAGCTATGAAATAGATTAAGAAGGAGGTGCTCGGATTGAAACAAGAATGGATCATCTGGGATCTCAGATTCCCAACTACCCCACCCCCACAGCTCTCACTTCTCAGGCCCCTGGGGATCTCTGAGGACGGTCCCTTGAAGGCCCAGGGCTCATTGATACACTTTTGAAAAGCACCAGTGGACAAAGCAAGGAATCAAACTCTCGATACATTCTTTCTAGCCATGGTTCTCAGATACGTATGTGTATCTATATATCTATATCTAGTGTCTATATTTTAGTTTTCTGGGCTAAATAAACTGGACACTAGTTTTCTAATCTGTAAAGAAGGGGTTTGGAAAAGATAGTGAATCTGTCAGGGTCCTAGTAGGAAACAGATGGCATGTTCACATTAGAATAATTTAAAGAATTTTTTTTTTTAAAGTACTAAATGCAAAACTGAAGGTGTGGGAAAACCACAAGGTGCAGGAACTCAGAGCTGCTACTCCCCACCCTTAGGACTGAAGGGATAAAAAGATGCTACCAATAAAATCAGGAGAGGGAATGGCTGTCGAGCTGGGCACTTGAGAGGATCAAAGATCCTGGGCTGATGGATATAACAACCTGGTGTAAAATGAGTTCTAGAAAGAAATTTTACCAGAACATAAGACTTCAGCTTATATTCTTAATTTTATTGGTCACATTAGAAGGCCTCCATGCAAAAGTCTAAAAATCTATTTTATAGTTTCTTCTTGTTGTTGGTTGCTGTCGAGTCGATTCCTACTCATAAAGACCCCGTGTATGCAGAGCAGAACTGCTTTATAGGGTTATCAAGGTTGTGACCTTTTGGAAGTAGATTCCCAGGCCTGTTTTCTAAGGTGCCTCTGGGTGGTTTGAACCGCCAACCATTCAGCTAGTAGTCGAGCGCTTAAACTTTTGCATCATCCAGGGATTCCTATTTTATGCTTTATACAGAATAATTTAAAAATTCTTAGAGTACCCTTTACTCTGCCTTCCTTGAAAATATTTGGGTGATATAATCCTATTGATTAATAGGTAACAGTAGAAATCAAACTCATAATAAAATTAACCTGTGTGTCAATAAGGAATGACCATTTGCAGTCATTCAAGATTAGAATGGTTTGTAGTAATCTGAATCTAATTTTTCATCTAAAGTCCAAGTCAAGTACTACTCGACATACTTAGCAAATTATTATTTTAAGTACTTATTTAAATCTCTTTTAAGGAAAAATTAAGATATCTAGTATCAACAATAATGCTAAGAGTATTTAATGAACCAGGTAAAGGTGTACTAGGTAAAGGTGTACTAGTGAATGACTCAGCATTGTACATAATCATCACACCCGCCTTTCCCATTTTAGCAAAGGCATCAGCTATCAATTATACAGAACAGTTCAAGTAGAAATAAGGAAAAGGGTACTCATATTCCCACAACAGAAAGTGAAGTATGTTAGCAATTTTATTTCTTTCTCTATCGTCAGTCTGTCTGTCTCTCTCTCTCCTTTTCCCCTCTTTGTGTCTTTTTACCTAAGTTGTGATCTGAAGTAAAAACATTTTTATGTTTTACATTTGGGTTCTACATGTGTCCAAAGTTACAGGCTCTTATTTTGATAGACACTATCAAGATACAAAAGAAATAAAAGCTGTATTCCAGAAATTGGAGAATGGAAAATGACACACCTAAATAATGGGATATTACATGACCACAAAAGAAGTTGTTTAGGAGGAGTTTACACTAACTTGGGAAATAGATTTCTGGAGAAAAGTAAAAATTGAGATCCAAAATTAGATGAAAGTTTTTGCTGCTGCTAATGGGTGGAGTTTTATGCCATGATTTTTAGAACAAGAAACTCAGACTGATAGACATGGTACATTTTGTATATTAATAATTCTATTTTTTCTTATCAGAACATGTGCATGGCTTTTGAACAGATGACTCTAGTAGCACCTGTTAACTTAGAATCACTTATAGGGACACAGATCCCTTTTAAGCCTGTGCAAAATGCTGGCTGCAGGCCAGATGATGAGAACATTGATAGACAACTCCTGGGGATCCTAAGCCTCAGGACAGAGATGGCAGGCCTGCTTGCTAAACTGTTCAGTAAAAACGTGCTGTCCGTCTGCTTGTTTTGAGCTTTTTATTTCTTTGGAATCATATTTTCTCTTTTGCTCTAAGAAGCACATTTCCCCCATATTCTCTCCATCCTGCTATCAAAATTCTTTGTCAGATACTTAAGACTAATTATACTATATGAATAAAACTGTAAAAAGTCTACTAAGATATAATCAAAACCTTAAGATAGTGAGAGACTTATTCAGCTATAAAGAGAAGTGAAGTTCCTATACATGCCAGCACCTTGATAGCATTATGCTAAGTCAGATATAAACGGACAAATATTTTATGATCCGACTTATATGAAATATCTAGAATAGGCAATTACAGCTTTAGGGAGAGAGTAATGGGAAGGTGTTTTTTGAAAAAAAAAAGAAAATGAGGAAATATAATGGTGATGTTTGCACAACACAAGGAAGATAATGTCATTGAATTTTACATGTAAAAAAAAATTGAAATGCCAAATATTTTGTTATATATATATTTTTTGCCATAATGATAAAAAAAAAACTAGGAAGTTAAAGTCCCAGATTTCTCACTTATAAGGAAATAAGAAAAGATGTCACTTTGAGGACTAAGGGGTGTCTCACCCAAGTGGAAAATACCAAGAGGTACTTTCAGTTGCCTCATATGCATGCAAAAGCTGGGCAGTGAATAAGGAAGACCGAGGATGAATTGATGGCTTTAAATTAGGGTTTGGCAAAGAATATTGAATATACCCTGGACTGCCAGAACAACGAACAAATCTGCCTTGGAAAAAGTACAGCCAGAAGGCTCCTTAGAAGCAGGGATGGTGAGACTTCATCTTACATACTTTGGAAGTGTTATCAGGAGGGACAAGTCCCTGGTAGACATCATGCTTGGTAAAGGAGATGGTCAGTGAAAAAGAAGAAGATCCTCAACAAGATGGACTGACCCAGCGGCTGCAACAATGGGCTCAAACACAGCAACCATTATGAGGATGGTGCAGGACCAAGCAGTGTTTCATTCTGTTGTACACAGGGTTGCTATGAGTCAGAGCCAACTCGATGGCACCTAACAACAACAAAAAAAAAAAATTACAAAATGGGAGATTATGTTCTAATTGATGCTTTGAAGAAAATTTCATTTGAAAAAAGTAGAGTCAAGAATAATTGTAAAAAATCTTTTAAAAAAGGAACTGGGGTTGGGGGTGGGATGGTGAAACGTGCCCTAAGAGATACAGGAAAAAAATCTGAAATAACAAAAATGAAAGTTTGAATTAGCATAAGTCAAAAGGAAGATCATAAAACTGTATAGAGAATCCACAAAAAGACCATGGCACCTAGATGATAACAGGGCAATCACAAACCAGTAGAGAGAGGAAATATTAATCAATAAATGGTGTTGGATAACAGGTTAATTATTGGGAAAAAAACAGTAGAATAAAACATCTACCCATAAAATAAAACAAATCCAAGAAGAATTAAGCATGCTAATGTAAAAAAAAAAAAAATTTCTAACAAATACTGGAAAAATATGGATCAAAAGCTAATGTCTGGATGGGTAAGGAATTTCTAAGTATTATAATATAAATTGGAAAAATTACAAAGGAGCAATGGTTAAATTTTACCATGTAAATTTAAAAATAACACTTTTAGATATGACTTTTTTAATTAAAAATACAAACAATAAATTGGGGAAAATAATTGTAGTAATATGACCAAGGTGAAATAAACTAAAGTCCTCTTTCAAATAAAGCTTAAGTATACTATAATTGATGGCTGCTGTACACACTTTAACTCAGTACTGTAGTCACTCCTGAGGTTCACCCTTCAGCCAAAGATTAGACAGTCCCGTAAAACAAAACAACACTAAATAGGCACACCAGCCCAGGGGCAAGGATGAGAAGACAGGAGGGCAGAGGAAAGCTGGTAACAGTGAACCCAAGGTTGAGAAGGGGAGAGTGTTGACATGTCATGGCGTTGGCAACCAATGTCACAAAACACTATGTGTATTAATTGTTTAATGAGAAACTAATTTGCTCTGTAAACCTTCATCTAAAGTACAATAAAAAAAAAAAAAACAGAAAAAAAAAGAATACTATAATTGAAAAATGTAAAAGACTACTAGCAAATCTATTCCAAGGAGAAAAAAATGCAAAAGGCAAATTATACAAGAAATGCAAACTTAAAAATACAACATTTTAATGCAAAATTTGCAAAGTATACAAAATTATATCACTTAAGGAAAGTATGAGTTGAAATGGGCGCATTCCAAAATTGTCCATGATACAATAAAATTTGGAGCAATCCTTCAAGAAAGTAATTAGTAATGCATTTCAAAATTGCGTTATTTGACACGGTAATTCTCTAAGGGAAAAAAAATCAGAAATTTTAACAGAAAATCATGTTTATTGACATTCAATGCAGCCTTATTTGTAATAACAAAAAATGAAAACGACTAAGAAAAAGGAGAACAGTTAAAGCTACTATGATAAATTCCTATGACAGAATATTATGAAGGCATTAAACGGATGCTGTCAAAGAACAATGTCATGGAAAAACCCTCATGATACAACGTGAGAAAAATAAAAAGCAAAGTACAGTGTCATATATTTAATTTGACCTATGTATGAATGCACATATATATTCAAACACATAAATATAACATATGCATTACAAGTCTGGAAGGAAATAAATATTAACAGTGCTATCTTTGAGTAGTGTGATTAGAAGTCATTTTTAATTTTCATTTTATAAATTTCCAATTTTGTATATTTTAAAGTATTCATATACTGTTTATAATCAGAAACAACAAATAATTTTAATGTATTTTCTCAGAAAAAGTAAAATTATACTAAAATCTGAACAAATAATTATAGAGAAATATTATCCCTCCATTTAAAAGTTTAAAAGTCTTCATCTAAAGGAACAACATGATAGTTAAAATGCCAGACCTTAACCAGCAAGTCCAGGGAATTAGTTTGTCATCCAGAAAGGCTTCTTAATGCTCCTGGACTCACACTACATGGCAATTGACAATACTGCCAATATTAAGTTTTAAGGTCAGGTCAGCATATGGACACTGAAGTCTCATTTATGGAAAATGTGGAAAAATGCAGCTCATCAATATGTAAGGAGATTCAAATGTAATACGTAGTGTTTATCAAATTATAGTGGCAGTTTTGGAATACAGTAATGGTAATTGACTATGTAGAAGAGACTCTATTTACTAACCATTTTGAGGGGCCTGAGAATTTGAGGAAAGAATGCCAGGAGAGGATGAAAAATGGGAAAACAGAAGGCAGAAAGGGAAGAGAGTGCAATCTTAGCATAGTGATCAGCCTGAGTTGTAGTCTTATGGAAGATGACGTAGAAGAACCGGATAGGTGGGGGGACGTTATCTGGTATCTGAAGTACATCATTTTGCAATCCTTTTGCCATCGGATTATCTGGGTTGTATTACACAAACACTCTACTCCACGTGGAGCATAACTTTGTAGTAGTTTTGGCCCAAGAAGGATGAGTAAGTCTACTATATTTAATTTTCATAGGGTGGGATTCTCTGAAAACCTTGATGTAGCCTGAGCCTCTGTCATAACTTCCCAAGAAGTCTTTGGAGTCCACTTTCAAATCTTACCATTGTGGGCCCTCTGAGGACCCTGACTTTCTGTGATTTCCCTCAAGTTATCATATCAGGTATCTGGCTGACATCATGGGAGCACAAGGGCATCTGTTGATAGCAAGAAGACCACGGAGTCATATTCTCTGATAATGTTTATTCCACATCTGTGATTTGTGTCCTACAAGGCTCTTGGGACTTAAACCACATGTGCTGTATTTGCATTAATGGAAACTTGAGAAGGAGAGGCCATAACACTATTAAAATGTTTAGCTTTCTCCCATCACACAGACACATGCTAATAACTACTCCCAGACCTTGTATCATGGCGCTGCAGGATGCAACATGGAGAGCACTCATTGTTTCGATACAAGGGACTTAAAAACAAATAGCTGCCATCTCTGCCTCTGATAGTTTGCCAGGCTTTTAACTTCTTTGGTTTTTCCCTCTTCAGATCATGGTGAGGTATCTCAAATGTATTCCAAACAGCACATTATCCTAAGTCTTTGTTTCTTCTTCTACAAAGAAACTTTTGCTTTAAGGTATATTTAGAAAAGCCAGGGACTAAGCCAAATTCCAAAGAACCACATCCTAATTCTATTTTCAAACGGGAGGAAATGACTTAACAGTGTAGAATCCCCCGCACAGGCTTATTGATCACCCAGGTCTAATTGTCAAACACATGACAAATATTCTGGAGGCCTTCCATACGTTTAAATACCTAACTTTTAAATTATATATAGGGACACTTGAAATGTCTTGTAACCCAGCAGAGAGGGAGAAAAAGCCAAGGAACAAAGCTTGAAGGCTGCATCTTTCATTACTCCCTAGGCCAGTGTTTTTCAAACTGCATTCAAGACCCTTTATTGGGTCATGGAATCAATTTAGTGAGTTGGAACCAGCACTTTTTAATGAAGTCAATTAAAGAATAAGAGATCAGAATAGAAAATATCAGACTACATGATATATAGTAAGGAGATGTATTACTTCATGAAACTTTTGCTTCGATTATATGATACACATATGTATTAAATATTAGATGTATAGATAGAAATAGTTGTGTGTGTGTTTATGTGATGTGTATTAGTTGGCATTGCAAAATATATTTGTTAATAAAAATGTTTGAAAGCCATCACCAGACTACACCTCCAGGGCAGTGGCTTTGGACATAAAATTTTCCCATAGTGCCTCTCCCATCTGCTTTCAGGTAAGTTCACAAACTGCCATATGAATCTAATCTAATTAAATATCAAATGTTTTTAGAAAACTTTGTGGAGGAAACTTAGTAAGATTTGGATCTCAACGCCATGAGCCTTTTATCAAGGGTAGCAGATCATAAACGCAACAGTGGTTCTCATGATGGGAAAATGTTCTCCTTAATGTCCTCCTCAGCATCCTAGAGAATGATAAATTGGACAGTAGTTCACAATGGGCCTTGGAATTGGGGGAGCCATTCATAGTATCGATGATTTTTAGATATTTATTTAGGAATTGGGATTATTACTTGAGATCAGGAATAACCCAGTTAATGGTAGTATAACCATCTTGATGACACCAGAAAGCAACTATAACTGGGGACAGGTACTAAGGAAAAGCTTGAGCTGATAATGTTGAAAGTAAGTGTGTCAGTTAGGCAGAATACAGAATTCCAAAAAGTAGGATAATATAGTCCAGGCTATTAGAACTAGGGAGTGAGTCCAAACCTTAAATAACAAGGATATTTTAACGAGCCAATTGGATAATCACGTTACACTGAAATGATTCATTTCCAGATGCAAGTATGGATTCTTGTTTGATATTTTCATTTTAGTAGTTTAGGTAGATGAGGCAGATAGTAGGTGGAGTTAAAGAACTCAAGGGAGGAAAGTGAAGACTAGGGAGACTCTTAGCAGAGCCTCAATCTCTGAAAGAGGGACTGTCAAAGGACTCCTGCCAGCTGAGCGGGTCTGGTGTGCTGGGCAAGCCACCAGAATAGGGAATCATGAGCCAGGAAACAAGATGAGGATACAGTTACAGAACTGAGATTCAGTGAAGACAGGGTATTGAGGGCCAGGTGTATTATCAACTGTGTATTATCAACTGTCTGGACCTAAGATAGTGTCAGGTCACCTAGAGGTGAGTTAAGATTGTCAAAAGCCTACCATCTGAATTCGATGTCAGAGAAGGTAGCTGTCTGAGCTGTGTGGCAAGGAGGGCAAAAAGACTGGGAATCAGAAAGAACCTAACAAAGCTCAGGAGACCATGGAAGAGACACTGTACATCAGACGGAAGTAGTGAACCTTTTTTTCAGAGTGAATGCATTGTCATGATCCATTGGCACAACCAGAGTGCCATGTGGGCTGGAAAATTTCAAAACAGATCCAGCTTTAATGGGATGCCTCCTCCCCTCTCCTCTCCTGACACTATAGTATGGTATGGCTCTACTGATATATCTGCTCAGGGATCTATCACTGTTTTCCTCTTGCCTAACATACCAAATCAAACTTATGTTTTCTAAATACCAAAGCCTTTTGTTATATAGGCCACCATGACTCTAAAGTCCCTAAGTCAACTGAACTTTTCATTCCATAGACCTTTATGGTGTTCCAGTACTCGGCTAAGTGCTGAGGACGCATGGTCTTTGTTGACAGGGAACTTAGGGTATAGCAAGGGTTTGACAAGTATGTAGATATGTACAACAGTGAGATGCATGCTATCATGGAGTAAGGAAAGGCTGCTGAAAGGACACCTCTTTTTGACCTCCAGAGCTTAGAAAAGGCTATCCTGAAAAAATGATTTCTGAGTAACTTCCTGAATGAAGAGAAGGAGTTTCCAAAAATCCAGGAGACAATCAAGCAACCAAATGACAATAATAATAACAACAACAATATTTCTGAGTACTTACTGTGCTAATTTTTTTGCTAAATTATATCTCGTATAATCTGCACAATGGCTCTACGAGTTATATGCTGTTATTTTCCTGAGATTATAGGTGAGGATATTGAAACACAAGAATTTTAAATAACTTGCTCAAAGTTATATGGTCAATAAATAGAGGAATTGAAGAGAAAAAGTTAGAGAGCAAGATGGGAACCAGATCACGAAGGCCTTGGTAATCCTTACTGAGGAATTTAGCTTTCATCCTGAGGACAACCAGGATCCATTCAGTGACTTTTAAATGACTTGTGACAGTTATGAGTTTGGATAGAACATCAGACCCTAACACAGAGTGACTTTCAAGTCACCTGTGGAGCCCTGTAGACAAACAGATTCTGGGCCCCAACCCCAGGGTCTGATTCTTTAGGCCCCAGGGAACATGAGAATCTGTACTTATAGAGATCTCCAGGAACGATGTAATTAGGAATTCACTAGTGAGTGGATGTAGAGAATGGGTTTTGATGTCACAAAAGCAGCCGTAGGCAGATTAGGCCAGAAATGATGGTGGCCTGAGTTAGATGCCAAGAGAGACATCTGAACTAGAAATACAGGTTGGGGATTTATTTTATAACTCTGATTTTAAAAATTTAGAGTGGTTAATATCATTCTGCAGTGTATCTCTAAATGGGAGGAATCATGGCTTATGGGAGAATGCTGCGAAACATCTACATTTACGGGATGAGTAAAGGAAAAAAAGCTTAGAAAGGATTTCTTAATGTCCTCTAGAGGTTCTGTAGTGTTCCTTACCTCTGAGCTGCTGTACAACCTGCTCCCATTACCTGTGTTATCCTCTTCCTCTCCTTTCCATCCACTAAATCTCAGTAGTCCTTGTAAGATCCTTCTCTAAGCACTCTCCCCTGACCATCCCAGTCTACCCTTAGAGAAATTTTGGTTTGTTACATAAAAATTAATATATATGCCCTCATCTTGAATCATGATTTAATTGTTGTTTTCCTTTGTTGGTCTTGCATGCCATACAAGACTATATCTTAAGAGGCTAGGGTCATGGCTAACTTTTTCTTTATACCTCTTAGTGCTTAGAATTGTACCCATGGTAAATATTCACTAGGCACCTAAACCTCAATGGTTACTGAATGACTCTTCAGTGTTTTGTGTGAATATGTCCCAGTAGTCATAGAAGAGACCTGATTTACATCTATTGTCCCGATGTGATTACTAATGGTGCCCCTTTTTGCCTTAAAAATTATCACAGTTTGGGCAGTAAATTATGTACACTTTCCTAATAATTCCACCAATATTTTTAAGTCTATTATTTGTTAAATGGTTCTATTTCCAATACAAATATCATTTTGTGTGTGGTTGGATGTGTTAAGTGGGGTTTGCACACATCTGTGGGTCAAAAATCAACTCTATGACAACTAACAATAACATCAGGGAGTAGTGTGGTATTACAGATTTGTCCATTATTAAGTGTGTAACCTGTTACTCAATTGACGGATTTGTGTGTTACATATTCACAGGTGATTTATTTAAAAAAATACCATTAACTAAATTACAGTTTCAGAGATAGCCCTTTTGAGAAATAGAGATTTTTTTTTTTTCCCAATAGACAGAATTACACTTTTTCTTGCACATTTTCAGGAATTTTTCCAACATTTCCAATTTATTTAATCCTATAATTCAATAAAAAGGAAAAAAAAATCTCCTTAGTCATTACCTTCCTAATTACACATATGACCAATCTGTCACCCTTGATGAATGATGGTACTGTTTTATAGAGAGCAAAGTCTAGATCTTCAAGCTCTTAGTTAGAGTTTCAAAAGTTTAATTATAGTATTCACTTCTTGAATTATCTAATTTTGATTCCAGACAATAAAAATTCACGAGTTGATCCCCAAATCCCTACCTAATATTTGTTACTCTGCCCAGACCATATAGCTAAACAGCAGAGCAGGAATTAATATTCTTTCTTGTGATCCTCATCCTCTCCAAGGGCAATTCCCAGTTCCCTCATTTTCCAGGACAAAGTGACATAAATCTCTTTGGGAATAGTTCATCTGTGCCCTGCCTAATCTGTGTTTACCAGTATAGCACAGAGGCACTCTGTTTATGTCTGACAAAATAGTTATAAATCACACTTTTCCTTCAGTTCATAAATACACATTTATCTTTAGAATATATCACCAACTGAGTCATTTTGATGTAAATATTGCACCTCTTAAATGTAATGATGATAATAGAGGCTGTGAATCCACAGATTTACGAAAGTGCTCCCTTTTCAATAACTGAAAATATTTAAACCACAGAAGCGTTAACGTCTTACCGGGAGTGGCAGACAGATGTGTCAATAGAGTGGGACCTATGAAAGTTGCGACTGTTTCCTCTGAGGAATGAATAAGACAGACTTGCTGGCTTCCGTAAGGGGATTAAGAAGTATTTTCTAAGATGGTAGATTCTGGCTATGCTATGACCAGCAGCCCTAGAAGTGACTGACTCGGAGGGGCTTCTCAGCTCCTTTGCTCCTTTCAGCTCTGTCTTCACATAGAAAGGGCTGTATGACAAAGGTTTGGAAACAACACAAGGTGGGAAAGTGTCTGCCAGATTTCCTCATTCGGACAGAAGCTCTGGAGTTGTCCATCTTGTGCCCAGGTGAAGAGACCATCATTGGGTAGGAGGTCCTCGTGACCACTGAGGGATCTACATTGTGGTGGAATTGTCATCCTTTTCTTGTTGGCATCCTTGTCCGGAAACTGTCCCAGTTGGCTATAATTTTACTTGAAAATTAAAGCCTAGATTTTTATGTGTATCTTCTGTTCTCTGAATGTAAAAAATATAAAATACATCTACACTCACTTCTAACTGGCAGTATTGTGATTCAGCAGATTTCTGTTTTACCCTGAAACCTGGAGCTGAATTGTCTTGAGCCGGAAGGCATTCAAGCTGCTGTTTTTCGCTCAGCTATATTTCTCTATAAGCATCTAATTGTTTCAAAAAGTGATGTACAGTGTGCAAAAACCTGAATCTAATGCAAATAAGTCTGTATAGCACTAAAGTTAACAGGTGTTCTCATTAATGTAAGTAGACATGGAACAATTCTTGAATGTTTTATAAACACTCATAATCATGGCCAAATATGTTACAATAGCATAGAGATACATCAACATCTTTTATTCTTGTTGTACAGTCTCAGCATTTATTAATAGGAGACATGTGTGAGCAATAAACCAGTGGCAACAATACATGCTTCTGCTTAAGTCATTGTATCTTAAAATTAACGAATGTTTCTCAGTAAAGTTTTTGGTAACATAACCACTGCCACCTGTCCTCCCACAGTTTGCTTGATTATTAATGTTAAGAGTGTTTTAGTGAAATTAATGGCTACCACATTGATGGACCAGCTGTGAGCACCTTTACGTCATTGGAGAACTCTAAAGACTTGATTCATTTACCTAAGGATTTAATCTTGAAAAGCTTGAACTTGGTGCCAATTTCTCACACTATCAGCTTTTAATTCAAAAGATCCATACTTAGGGTGAGATTTTTGGATGATCTAGTATAGATTGGAGCCCTGGTGGCACAGTGGTTAAGAACTACGGCTGCTAACCAAAAGGTTGGCAGTTTGAATCCACCAGCTGCTCCTTGGAAACCCTATGGGGCAGTCCTATAGGGTCACTGTGAGTTGGAATTGACTCAACGGCAGTGAGTTTGGTTTTAGTATCAATTACTCCTGAAAAGCCCATGGGTGGCTTTAGAATATAATAATGAAGAAAATTCTATTCTAGGGATATGCATTGAAATACAGACATACTCTTGGTGCTTCCTGATTCCTCCAAGTTGGTCCTATTGTCTGAAGTCTAGGACTTGTTAACTGATGGAAAACCATAGTCTTCAGATTGTTGTTCCCAATCTGCAAAAGGATGTCCTACTCTACTCTAAGTATTACCAGTAGATGTCAGAATAAACTACTTATGTTACCTGAAAGAGTCCAGGTGTACTTCGACCTTCAACATAGTATTAAAATGGAAGAAGAGTTAAATATATTATGGCGTATGAAACAATGAAATATTATGCATTCACTGAAATGAATAGGGTAGATATGGTTTATCTGTTGTTTATTATTTAGTGCTATTTATGTGTGGATTGTTCAGCCAGGCACTGGATAGACAGTTATCTTTGGCTTCTGGGTGATTTTAGTCTGGTGACTGTACAGAACATTGCAATGAAAAACAACAATATAAGCTACGACAAGGAGGTTTTAGAATATTATGGAAGCAAACAGGAGGGATATCTATTTCAGAGAAGACTTTTTGGAAGAGCTGACACCTAAACCGATTTGAATGATATAATAGAGGGTGTCAGAGGGTTCTGGGCAGTGGGAACAACCTGCTGTACGGGAGGAAATGAGAATTAGTATGGGACATCTGAGTAACAAAAAGATTTTGGTATGACTGGATCAGAGAGATGCAGAGGGAAATGTAGAATGTGGAGGCTGGAGAGTGGGTAGTTGCCAGAGCACACAGGACCTTGGAGGCTGAATTAAACAATTTGCACTGCAGTGTGACACCTGTGAGGAATCTCAGGCTAGTGTAAAGTAGAGGAATGGCATGATCAGAACCAAATTTCAGGGAGAGCACTTTGGCTGTAATTGGAGATGGACTGGAAGAGGAAAGACTGGATTTGAGGAGATCCAAAGATATTTTTATTAAACCCATGTGAGACACAATGGTAGTTAGATGTATAAACAATTTCATAATATATGTTTCATAATATGTTCTTTAAAATAGAAACACACATATAATGTCTATGCATGGGTCCAAAAGGTATGGAAGGATATACAACAAATCAATAAGTCTTGGGGAAAGGAAGATTCTATGTTTATGTTGTATTTTTGAATTAGCAGAGCCCTGGTGGCAAAGCAGTTAAGAGCTCAGACCGCTAACCAAAAAGTCAGCAGTTCAATTCCACCAACTGCTACTTGGAAACCTATGGGGCAGTTATAGGAATCAACTCAATGGCATCGGATTTTTTTGTATTAGTTAAAAAAAAAAGAAAGAAAGAAACACTCTAAATTGAGCGTTACTTGAATAATGATAGAAATAATAAAAATAATTTCAATTTGAAAATAGTGGGGGTAGCTGATTGCCAAATGTCATGTGACTACATGAGTAATTAGATAGCTCAGGGTCAAAGCTGATCTGTGGTTGACAGTGAGTGACTGGTGAGTACAGGCAGAACAGGAGTTCTAGCATGATTAATTTATCTAGAGACAGCCACTCCCCACAAGTTTAAGAATTAATTTTAAGAGCAATGAAACTCGTAAGTTGATGTCTTTATATACCAACTACTTCAATTAGTCACTTTCTCAGTCTTTTTCATATAAGCACCACAGGCAAACGTTTTGGTATAGCTGACTACAAAACAGTAGAAACTGCTAAACTATCTACTAAATACTTGGATAGTATTCTTTCATGAATATTGAGAAGACTTTTTCTCAGTACTTAAAATCTTTTACTATAGATGGAAGGATGAGCACAAGTTTTTGTCTGTTCTTTTGTTTGTTTCGTTGACTAAATGAACAACTGATGGAAAAGGGTGCCAGGTATTCTCTTTGAAATGAATTTATGGTGTAGATATTTCGTTAATAAACAGAAAGTTAGAGTGGGCAGGTGATAAGATATGTGATTGTTCACTACACAACTGATCTTATTATGCAGAACAAACCTCTGCTGCAAGAATGCATGGACAGAATTATTTGAGTGTCAAAGGTACAGCTCAATTTCAATTTAAAAACAGTGTTTCTTGACAGGTTGGCCTTAAACCTTAGATTTCGGAATGCACTTGAGATCTGTCTATGTAGCCTAACATTTGTTTACTTTCCATTAAGTAAAAAATTGCTTACATGGGCAGGTTATTTTGATATGATGACACCACTGAGGGTTCCAATAAATGTACACGCAAATCAATCAACCCCAACACATTGAAAACATATCCAATAAACATCTGGAAACTAATGAACGCACATTTGTTAACACAGGGGGAGTTGTGGAAATGCAGGATCCATTGGTGGCCTGGCTTATTTAGTAGCATGTGGATTTAGGAACATTTCACAGAGTCAGAAGAAACAGAGTAATTATAACATAAGGTTCAACATCTTTAGATATGTAGAACATTTTCCGTTGCTTAAAACAAATATTCCCAAAGAAAGTATAAAACATTTTTCTGACTTGCAAAGTTTTTGCAGTCTATCATTTAAATTACTTAAATAAAGGGAGCTTTACTGCTCCCCAAAGCTGAGACTATAACACCCTCCATGCATATTAGCTTGATCTTCTTGACAGACCAGAAAAGTGTTTGTGTGTGCCAATTAAAACAAAAATGGATCCCTAGTGGCTTGTTCCTCACACAGCTTCTGAAGACTGCTATCATTGTTTGCTAGGGTAACCCTGGATAAGGCTGCTATCCAAAGTAAACAAACTTTTCAAAACTTTCGTGACAGATGGGGGTTACAAATGCATTTTAATAAGAGAGTTGCCAAAGCAACTTTTTTTTTTTTGAGGGGTAATCAGCATATATTTACTTAACATCTAGCAACATTGGGAACACGAGGCAGATACTTTCTCACAAAATGTTTTAACAAGTAACATTTTCGGAAAGACAAATTGAAGACCTTTTACTTCTAACTGATATTTTACCCTTAGTTTTATGTTAACTTTGCTCAACATGTCAAGAAAAATGTTAAGAGTTACTCAAGCCAGACTGTAATTTGAGAGAGACATGCAGCCTGATAATGTAATTTCTTTGGTGATCATAAACACCTTTGAGACCAAGTAATTTAACTATTAGTATAAGCGTGACAATGGTCATTTGATCAGCAGTCACGTGTGGAGTGTGACGCAAGATGAATAAAACGTAACTGAATCTGTTTGTATTTTGTTTATTTATTTTTTAAGCAGTATCACTTTAATTTTAGGTCTTAATAGCTCACTACAGTGTAGCCCAAATATATATCTGTGTTTTATGCTGTTAGTATTGAGTAAAAATAGAGCCAAGATTAATATCACGAAGAAAGTAATTCATCTTTACTTCAAATCAATTTATTATATTTTGACATGACTTTTTATTTCTACTTAATTTAATTCAAATATAATTTAAACAAAAACGATTTCATCATAAGTCCAAAATGTCTCCAAATTTAATAATAATTAAATTCCATTCCTCTTAAATGGTTAATCCACTTACTTCTAGAACCATGATAGTCATATCATTTAACATGGTTTTAGGACTCTTTGGATATTTGGCATATTTTATTACACATTTCCTATATACAATTTCAGCTTCATTAAGATGGACTAAACACTCTTTAGGTTCTTCGTCAAAGACTAATTCTAAGCAAAATGTGAAAGATAGTTCAAATTAAGATTTTTTTTTTAGTCCTTTTTCGAACCTGATGGAGTTATTTGGATACCTCAGTTCTGTTTTATTTTTATTTTTTCATAGCAAGAGAGCAGTTGTTTGGGGGAAAAAAAATCTGAGTAAGGACTTGGGGTGATCTTTTAAAATTGTGCTATCTTTAGCATAAAACTAAGGAATCAGGCAACTTTTGTCTATGGTATATATTCCATACTTCTCAAGTGAAACTAAATCTTGGCCCCTTCCACGTTTACACACACACACACATAGTCCTTGACTGTGTAAAACTGTCTGCTGAGGACTAGTGAACAAGAAATTAAAATCTTTGTAATTTCTCAATTCTGTCGTTTAAAACGATGCCAATTTGATAGAATGGCATTCACATTTTCCTCATTTGCTTCAGTTTCTTCATTTGCAAAATTGCTTGATGATAGCAGACGGAAGCTGCATTTGAAGAATGTTTATTATGTGCTTTGAGATCATTAAAGCTGATATCACTTTGCATACCAAGTGGTAGTATTCATATCTTTAATATACTAACGTTCTAATACAATCAGTCTTTAAAGAATAACATATCATGACCAACAGTTTATGCATAATTCCATGATGTAAATGTATCTGCAGTAATTACTCCCTCCTCTGAAATCTTGACATGAGCATTGTCTGTGCCACTTGCATTGGGACTTAGTATAAGCAACTTTCTATTGTTATTTATCTTCATAAGCATACGTCCTATTTATCCAACAGATTGTGAGCTTTTGAAGGTGGGGACTGTTTCCCTAGCTTCTAGCAATGTGCCTTCCACTTAATGGATGCTTAATCAGTGGTTGTTGAGGTTTAGCGGGGTGTTCTGTTCTCTCAGTCTCCCGAAGACAGAATTATTTGTGAGATTTATTCTGAAATTTGAAGAGCAGTATTATCAAAGAGAGGAGAACTCAAGGTCATTCATCACCTGTTGCATCTTTGATAGTCTCCCAGTGTGTGTTTGGGGTTTGGAACAGTAGTAACTGATATTATTTTAACCATCGAATATGTTTTACTGATGAGGTATCTATCTGTAGCATAAAGTTATCCATTGATCATTGTCATAATAATTTGGTTATTATTTATAAAAGACTAAGTTAAAATGTCTACAGTGTTTATCTCTATGTAGTTATGAATATCTTCATTGTCTTTATTTTTTCAAAATTCTCCACAATCAATTAGTATTACCTTTATAATCAGAAAAAAAAAAGGAAAATCATAAAAAGTTTGTTTCTATTCTGGTAAACCAAATTTTGGAAAATTTTAACAGTATAAATGCCATGCTAAATATTAAATTAAAATCTAACATCATAAAACTTCACTGCTAGATGAAGATGATGCTTCCTGACGTTGCTGTTGTTAGGTGCCCTCGAGTCAGTTCTGACTCATAGCAACTTATGTGCAACAGAGTAAAGCACTACCCGGTCCTGCACCATCCTCACAATCGTTGTTATGCTCAAGCCCATTGTTATAGCCATTGTGTCACTTTATCTCACTGAGGATCTTCCTCTTTTTCTCTGACCGTCTACTTTACCAAGCATGAAGTCCTTTTCCAAGAACTGGTTCCTCCTGAAAACATGTCCAACGTATGTGAGATGAAGTCTCATCATCCTTGCTTCTAAGGAGCATTCTGGCTGAACTTCTTCTAAGACAGATTTGTTCATCCTTCAATATTATTTGCCAATGCCATAATTCAAAGGCATCAATTCTTCTCAGGTCTTCCTTTTCATTGTCCAGCTTTCACACACATATGAGACAACTGAAAACCATGGCTTGGGTCAGGTGCACCTTAGTCCTCAAAGTGACATCTTTGCTTTTGAACACTTTGAAGAGGTCTTTTGCGGCAGATTTGCCCAATGCGATGTGTCATTTGATTTCTTGACTGCTGCTTTAATGGGCATAGATTGTGGATCCAAGTAAAATGAAATCCTTGACAACTTAAATCTTTTTTCTGTTTATCATGATGTTGCTTATTGGTGCACACCTTTTCTGATTTTAAACCATTCAATATCCCCTTGTTCTGTTCGAACGATTGCCATTTCCTGATATGTATCTACAAAAGGAAAAATGGCAAGACTTAAATGAACATAAACACAACTCCTTAAAACTCTTTAAATATGTTTTAAATTAGTGTAGCAATACTCCATTTGTTAATTAAAGTGTAAAAAACAAAAAAGGCAAAATTCTTCCTTTTCTTCTCATCAGTGGAGGTTAGAGTTTGGGTATACCTGCCTCCACCTTCAGAACAACCATAAGGAAACAGAGCCAGGTTCCTAGCCTAAGGGAAACCGTTGTTGAATTAATGCCAAAAACTTATAAGGCACGTGTCTGCTTTGCAGGTTGCTCAGTGGACATGCTTATATAAATTCCGAGCATTCAGATGGACCCTTATTCAGTGTGAAAAAGTTCGAGGCAAATGACCCCAGACAGCTACTTAAAGATATCCATTATTGACAGTAGTATCACACTTCTTCAGGACTTCTTGGGCACTTGAATATATCCCTACAAAATACAACTCTGTGGTGAGGATAGATTTTAAGGGACATTTGTCTGGTGGTACAGTGGTTAAGCGCTTGACTGCTACATGAAAAGTTGGTGGTTCAAACTCACCAGCTGAGCAGCGGGAGAAAGATGTGGCAGTCTGCTTCCGTAAAGGTTACAGCCTTGGAAAGCCTATAGGGCAGTTCTGCTCTGTTCTGCAGGGTCACTGTGAGTTGCCATCGACTCAGTGGCAGTCAGTTAGGCTTCTAAGCAAAAGGGAGATCAGCAGCTCTTGCCTAAACTGGTCACGTTTTCTGTAAATTCTTCCTTCCTCCGTCACACCCTAGTTTCAGATATCGCTTAAGCAATACATAGAAAGGGTACATGAACATGGCTTAATATCAAGTCTTTTATGTCTGTTATTAGTTGTACATCACTTTAGATTGTTGTCATAAGTTGTTCAATGAAAAGATTTAGTCAAAGCTAGCATTCTTTACTGATGTCTTTTTTCCCAAGAGTGTAGAAAATTCGATTGTTCCGAGTGCAAATATGATTCAGCAAAGCATTTATCAGAAACCTTAAAGAGGTAATGTAAAAAAGTAGATTGAGAAACCTGAATTAAATGGGCTTTACCAGTCAAAGACTGCTTTCTTGTGGGTGACTGGAATGGAGCAGAACAAAGTCAATTACTGACTGTAATTAAGAAGTGGATGCATTTAAACTGTAGAGAGCAGTAGCAGTCTTCCCCAGACTGTCTGGTAACTCTAGAGACTAGTGGGAAGACAGAGGGTATGAACTGTATCTCTCTGATAGTATGTTTCGAATGAATTGCATTCATGTAGTTCTCTGATCTAGCTTTCAGACATAAATTTGTAAATCACTGATTATGTATGATTAATACAGTAATATATTTGGACAAAGAAACTTTTAAAATACATTTTGTGTTTGGTTGTGTTAGCAATAGAAGATACCCTTCGCATAGCGTGCACCAAAAATGCAGAAGTATCACTGAAGTTCTTACATTTTATCACTGTTGGAATTTACTAGACTGAAAACTGAACTATGCTGGCTTTTTCATAAACCCTCAAAATACAGTAAATCTAATTATGTTGTTTATTGTACTTTGAAAATGTTATTCCTTTTTATAATTTTAATAACGGTTTACTTATACTGGCAGAGGAATATAAGAGTATACATCGTGCTTGGTCTAACTAAGTCTTTTTTTTTTTTTTGAGTATGTTAACAAATGATGATGTTACATAGTACATTCATAATCAAAATATTTAAATTTGTATTAGGATACAGGTAGAGGCCAGGGATATTACTAGTTTTCTTGGGTTAGTTAGAAGTGACCTTATATTTTTAGATTACTATTTCTGTGGCAACACTTTATAAAGTAAATATTTGGGACTTTATGTAAGTAAAGAACATTGCAGTGGATGGTGTTCAGATAATTAGGCAAACATCAGCTTAACTGTTTTTTAGTGGATATAAAAAACAGAAGATGCAGCTATTTTAAGCCATCCCAAATCTTCCATTCTGTTTTATAAAAAAGAGAATTACTGGCCCCAGTAATCTGTCAATTCTAGTGTAGGTAATTAAATTATTATCATTTCTCAATATTTCGGTTTTTATAATTGGATATACTTTGGTGTTTTTTGTTGTTTATTTTTAGTTTTGACTTAAAGCAGTAAACATTTATTATGACAGATAGTTTATGTGGGTTGGGATTATGGGAGCGAAACTGGATATACTTTGGATAGTTCCTCTCCTTGCAGTTGCAAAAAATACAGTGTAGATATGGAAATCCATCTCACTGAAGAATGAGTGCATTTTACTAGGTAGGTAAAAATAAATGACAAGTGGATATATATGCATGTGTGTCATCAAAGATTTCTTAAAAGCTTCAGGATCATCATCACTAAATCTTGCCATAAGAATCACTGAAACCTTCAGAGTGAGCCCTTTGGGGTAATAATTGCCACTTTAATGGTAGAATTATGTAAACATACTGAAGCATGATTTGTGATTATCAGAACCTGTGCCGCATTTCAACCTTCACCACCTATTTAGAGCAAGTAAGGCTGAGAAGAGCTGACGGGCTTTTGAATGAGTAACTTGAAACGTCAGTCCTCTAAACCTCTGAAGTCTGACTTGACGTGTGACACTAGGGAGGAAATGTTGGGCAGAGGTTCATCTTCCTGTTGAAACAAAAAGTCAATAATACACAGGGAAAATCTTCACAGTTCAGATCGATGGTCTAATACAAAAAGTGTTTCTACACCCACTCTAATCAAATTCTTCTCTAAGTAGCCCTTTATGTGTGAAATAAAGAGCATTGCTCTGTTTCTATAGGGCCACATCCTTCTCTCACAATTCTGGGGAGAAAAAAGTTGACTGGAATGGAAAATATTACATGCTAAATATTACCAAAGGCTTAGCACCATTGTAAGTTGGGAAGCGGGATGTTCATGTGATAAATACTCTTCATGAGGGGGTTGAATATTTAAATGAACTTTTATTCTAATAAAGTTCCTTTACGGGGAAATTGGTTCTTTTTGACTTTCCGACTGATCTTTATGATAGAAAAGTAAAAACAGCCAAATGTTATTCATTTGAATGACCTTTTGGAAACATCCGTATTAGTCTCTTTGGTAAATAATCTGTTTTAGAGCCCTCTATAAAAGGAAATCAAATATAGAGATACTATTAGATTTGAAAACGACAAACAGGAAAGAGCTAGAAGTGCAGAATGAATTCTGACACACCCTCATGCATTTTTCGGAGGGTTCTGACTTAAGTGTGTTCTGTCTGCATTACTCGGAACTTCCTGGCTTGTTTCTTCTTGAGCTAGAGTAATTCAGCTTTAGCCCTACTCGGAGTTAATCATTCCATTATTAAAACAAGAATGCATTTGTTATGACATGAAAAAACAGTTTATAGAGAGCAGTTCAAAATGATTCTGGTCTCCCAGTTCCCAGAAAGACAATTACTGGAATACAAGAAAATATTTCAGTGTATTAAAGTGTGTTTTTAAAAAAGGTTTTTTTTTTAAAGTAAGAAATGTATCTTATATGGTTTGCTTACCTGTCGTTTTTTTTTTTTTTTTTCCAGATCACAACAGTATCAGGAAATGAGTTCCTTCTGCAGTCAGATATTGAGTTCATCACATTGGATTGGTTCCACGCTATCAAAAATGCAATTGACAGATTGGTATGTATTTGTTTTGGCTGTTACCTTTATTAATTAAAATGTAGTCATTTAAATCTTATTGCTTAAGCATATAACACACATTTAAATGGGTCCTATGCACTGAGAGATATAAGTTCTTTTGAGTTTTAATCGAGTCCACTAAAAACCTTTTCAGAAGACAGGATTTGTGAAGCTAAATGTCATTTGATTTCTCTCTTTCAAAAATGCAGTGCATTCATTTTTTTTTTTCTGAAATAACACGGACATTCATTTACTGGAGGCTGTAAAGTGCACACAGGCACTTGATAACTACTGAATTTTTACATTTTCAGTTTATGCAGCCTGTAATACATATTCTTGAAAATAAATATCAATGTATTTAAGCCTGTGCTCACTGTTATAATACCAGTAAATAATAGTCCTTTGTAACTGATTCTTCTTATTCCTCTAGCTAAGCTAGGTAAGTGTCATGAAAATTACGTATCTAGAACTTTAGGAAAATACCGTAAATCACACATGCAGAGTATGTTTTTTTAAAAGAGTCAAATTCTTTAAGACTACTCATTTTATACTGACTCTGGAACAAAAATCGAACTTTATGACACTAATATTTACAAAATATTGAGGAAAAATATTCTTGAGAGCTTTTATTGAGGTTTACAATAAGAGAATACATTTCCTGTGTGATTTTACTGATATTTAATTACAGTCTTTCATTGTATTATTTTGGTACTACAACTTTAAAGAAATAAAATACAAATGGACTTTCTCCCATCATCGGTATCATCCCCTTAGACACACCCTGTCCTTAGAGACACACACATACTCACATTAGTACGATGTTGTCATTAAGAGTGGACTCTGGAGCCAGACTGCCTGAGTTTAATTCCTGGTTCTGTCATTACTAGCTGGGTGGCCTTAGGCAAATTACTTAACCTTTTTGGCCTCAGTTTCCTCATCTGGAAAATAAGGATAATATTAATACTACCTTCCTAATAGGACTGTTGTGATGATTGAGTTAATGCATGTAGAGTTCTTGGAATAATGCACAACATTTATTAAGCAGCATACACGTATGTAAAACAATTATTAAATTTAAGTATTGAGCTTAGTATATAGGCTTTATCCCAAAATAATTATTGGATTTCAAGCTTTCCTTTAAATCTATCAAAATATGCCACAAAACATTAACCCCTTGGTGAATCCTTTATTCCTAGTAAAATTATTCGGCCTAATTGTTGTTTCCAGCCAAAGGATCCAAGCTGTCCATCGAGAAACCTGGAATTATTCAAAATTCAGAGATCCTCCAGTACTGAATTGCTAAGTCACTATGATAGTGAGATAAGAGAACAGAAACCAGAGCACAGAAAATCTTTAAGTGAGTATTTTCTTTGACTTGCATTTTAACTTTGTCTAAATGCAGTGCTTATGAAATATAAATGCAATGAAATGAGACTTGAACTCAAGTCATTCTACTCGTGGAAGATTTGTAGCCATTTCCTGACCTGGGATTTGTGCAGTGTGGGGCAGTCTGAGCGCTTTGCTTGCGTCATTGTTGCTAAAGACTTTTGAGAAAATACTTGTTTCAAAGTCATGGGCTCTGCGTACAGCAAACCTCTGAATCTCTGAGTAATCGCAGTGGTGTTCTGATTGGTGATATTTTGAAAGTGGGAAATGTCGAGTGTCCCCAAACCTGTATGCTGACTATTTGATTTCCGTACATAAACAGATGTATCAGTTAGCCCAACTTTGGCCAACAGGCTACACAGCTTTACACACTTTCAGACCACCAGAAAAATTTAGAAACGGGCTTTCTAGAGATTGGTCATATCTACTTCTGACATTCTAAAATAACTGAATTTGGAGTAAAATGATTCTGTTTCATCATTAACATAGTGTTCTTGGGTATGTCTCTTAAATCTTCTCAGCCTACTTCTTCATCCTTAAAAGAGGGTTACTGAAATACATCATACATATTCTCACCAAGTTGATTTGAGTCTCGACCTCTAAAAGAGCAAATAGATATTTTTGAAGTCAGAGACAAAAAATTTCCCAGAGTCTGAAAAATTATAGTATCTTTCCTAGCTATCCCCAAACTTCTTTTGGTATTTCCCCATTTTTTTCTGGTATTTCCCTCTGACCAAAGTCAGTATAGTTGCATCCTGGCTTTGTAAATTTAAGGAGAAATCAGTAAGTAGAGGAGGTCTACTAAAGAACTATATATGCATGTACATATGTATCTATGCTAGAGGACTGTATGTGTATATATATATGTTTGTGTGCATCTGAGAAGATATATATATATATGTTTGATTCTGACTCATGGTGACCCTGTGTACAACAGAATGACACACTGCCTGGTCCTGCATCATCCTCACAACTGTTGCTGTGTTTGAGCCCATTGTTGCAGCTACTGTGTCAATCCATCTTGTTGAGGGTCTTCCTCTTTTTTTCCTGACCTTCCAGGGAGAGGTCCCACCTAATAACATTATATATATATATATATATATATATATATATATATATATATATATTCACACACCACAAAACATTATATGTATATTCACACACTTGCATGCACATACATGACAAGGAAGAGGAATCTAACTATATATGATAACATGTCTTCCAAGGCTGAATTATTGGTAGCCCAGGAATCTAGAACTAGCATGAGAACTTAAAGTGAAAATGTGTTTTTGAAATTAAGCAATTATTTAAAGAACCACCCTATAATTTTCAACAAATGTTAACCAGCACTACCAGTTTTCATTGAGTCGATCCCCACTCATGGCAGTCTCGTATGTATCAGAGTAGAACTGTGCACCATAAGGTTTTCAATGGCCAATTCTTTCGATGTAGATTGCCAGGTCTTTCTTCCAAGGTACCTCTGGGTGGACTCAAACCTCCAACCTCTCAGTTAGCAGGCAAGCGTGTTAACCATTTCCACTTCCCAGGGACTCCCAACAAATGTTAGAGGTATATTTGCTTAGGCAGTTGCTCTAACTTGGAGTTTTAAATTATTAGTATTAATGCACTGAAAATGTATACTACTTTAAAAATTTAGTCACTTTTCCATATGATGGTATAGTTTAGTTTATTTCATTTAAACAGGTTTTCACTTTTATTCCGAGTCATTTTCCCCTTCACTTTATATCAGACATGATGTAAGATTTTAGAATTAGGATTTAATTGTGAGTATATCTTTAATGTTAATTATTTAAACATTTTGCATAGGTGTAAAAAGAATGCATGAGGCAATGACCAGTAAATCTGAAACCTCAGACATAATTGCTGGTTTGGAGGAGACCTTAACATGATTCTAAAACCTAAATCTGTGGATAAAATAAAGGTTTGCAAAAAATGCACTTGAGAAACATTGAGGCTAATGGATTCTATATTCAACAGTAGTCACTTGAATTGTTGTATGATAATATCGGGAAAACATCCTGTAGATAGAAAACAAGCTACTTCTCTTCAGAATTACTTTTTAATTAGGAAAAACAATAATATCTACTTTGGGCTTAAAGTCAGTCCTTCCTAAAGACAAGGATAGAGACATATGATTTATTCTGTTCATTTCAAAATGTACTTAATTTTACAATGACCTCATATTCACCTTTTTCTTTGCAATTAAAAATGAATGATAGCTAGCAAATATTGAGCACTTACTATACACCAGGAACTGTCCTAAGTGCTTTTCCGTATTGACTCATTTAATTCTGCCCTTAACCCTAGGTGATAGGTACTGTATTTAATCTTATGTTATAGATGAGGAAACGAAGACACAAAACGTTAAGGCAACTTGTTCCAAGGCAAGTTATGGAGCCCTGACTCAAACCCAAGCAATCTAATTTCAGAACCTGTGCTTTTAACCATTAAACTGTATTAAAGTACACAAATAAAAGATAAACTTAGTTTATACCAACCTTGTAATTGGATAGAAATACTACATTGAAAATAAAATCCATAGATATCAGTAAACTTAAAGACCCCTGCAAAAAACTATATATATATATATATATATATATATATATATAAGTAAATGTATTAAAACCAGATGTTCTCTTCAGACCTTGATTTCACTATTAAAATAGAGGAATTTTTGATACAAGCGGTCATTTTAGAAATTGCATCTGTTCTATCACTTGGTGCATGTGTATAGTTTTAAGTTTTTTGCTTCGTTTTGTTTTAAGACTATTATATCTTTTGTAGTGTAGGACACAGTTAATATCCATCTGTTACTTTAAATTAAGTTCATTCAGTATTTATATATTCCTTTTCCTTTGGAAGGCATAGTGATTGACCCACCCACACAATATCAAGTTAGACTAAGCATTTGAAATAGTGGTTGGCATATTTTATATTTGATGCTTTTAAACTATTTTTTTTCAAGTAGGAAATGCACTGTGTGCAATCCCTGTGATCTCAGTCCTGTATTTGAACACCCAAAGTTAGGATTTCTTAAAACAGGCATTCGGGTTTATCTCACCCTCTTGAGATTAAATAATTATGTGGAATTACAGATTCACAGTATCTCCTTTCTTATTAACAGTCTAAGCACAAACTTTATTGTCAATTTTCTGCCTTTGGCTTCCTGTGCCCTTGATGTTCTCAATAGTTCTGTTGCCGAGATTGTAGGCAGGTAAAGCTAGAATTACTTTTTTAAAAGGCATGCGAACATCATTAGCAGTAAACAGGTGGTCATTTCATTGTCAATTTCCCTGTATGACATGGCAAAAATATATGTACTCTAAATAAGTGAATTGAAAAGTTTTGTTTAAATATGCTTTAAAAAAAAAAAATGATTCTAACCCGCCACCACTATTATGTACTGATCAGATATTTTAAGATTTCAGTTGAGTCTAACAGACAAGAAGCCAGAAAATTCAATGGGGTAAGGGCCAAATCACTGTGGGAAATTCAGGACACCAGCATGGGATGAGAGCAAGAGAGCAGCTCTCCAGGGAGTGCAGTTCTGGAAAGTGGAAAGTCCATCAAAGAAGACACTAATATATTTCTCCATGAAAAGGGAAGTGTCTTCCCTTGACAGTAAAGAGAAAATACCCAGAAGTAAAACCTGCATCAAATAACTTTGGAAAGAATTTTTTTTTTTCTGAACTTTACTCTCCAGATCTGTAAAAATGGGTCTGATACTGTCCTTGTAGGACTGTGTGAGAATTTCAATTAGATATGTAAATACTTAGCTCACAGCAGGCACTCAATAAATAGAAGCTCTATGTCTCCAAGCAGATGGCACCAAAACAGGGCATGAGCCAAGGGTAGTGTCTGATGGAAGACTAGAGCAGGGCATATACACTTGACATCTTACTCCATGAGTGTGGAGAAAATAAAAGGAGCCAGAATTGGATATGGGAGTCATAGCTGCAAAAATTTAATATGAGCAGCTGGTCTTTCCCCTGGCAAGTCCCCAGGTGAAAATGGCAGCCAGGGCATTCTTGGGAGCAGCCCATGAGGAAATGATAGATGGGAGCCAAGAGATACTCTTGATTCTTTTATGCCCAGAAGAGTGTGTCATTAAGAAGGTCTAGTTGATGGAAAGAATTTAGTTTCTAGCCATTTCAGTATTACTTTAGACGAAGCTCTAGTTCATTTATTCAGTCATGCATTCTTTTATTTTTTTATTAACAAATATAACTAAAGGTACACACATAAAATTCTTGACTCCACAAGTCTATTCTTTGAATTTTTAAAAATTATTTTTGTATTTGGGCTATGCTTTTAGTAGTACTATATCTCTATGCTAATCAATTGCTAGACTCTAGACTCCATAAGTATGGAGATCTTGGATAACTATTATGTAAAATTGACACTTTTGGCATTACAAATATGCACCCCTAAATGATCATGAGTTAGAAGAATAAAATAAAAAGCTGAGAGAATGAAAAGAAATGGATTTCCCTTTAACGGGTTTTGATTTTCTTGTCATAAAAAACAAATGTATTCTGGGTGAAATCCTAAAGTTATGTAGACATAGATTTCACAGTTCCATATCCCCTAGTGATTTGTGCATAAAGGGTGTGCATGCAAGGCTACAGGGAAAAAGACAGGAATGGAAAATTGAATTAGATATTTATGAAATGTAGAAAATGAAAATGCTTGTGGATATTTAATGTTATCTTTGTATAAACATTTACCTGGAAAATAATCATGATGATGCTAAGAGAAACCAAGTCTGAAACAGGTAGAGTTATTTTTTGGACTAATCTAAGTAATTATAATACTAGCCATCCACAACTGTAAGTAGGCTATGTTCTCAAAATCCACTTGTAAACTGGTTGGTTAGACCTCAACACATTTTCATAAGGAAACCATGTACCAGGCCACAAAAGCACACTGGAACCTTATGCAATCATTTAGAATATTTTTTCCAGGGAACAGCTCATTCTGAGATGGCTGCACCTCGGGCCCTGGGAGCTCAGACTTCCCAATAGCATTGCTTTCCATCTGGTTTCCCTTTTTCTCCTCCCCCACACTTGCACCAACTCCTCCAGAGCAATTAGGATTCTCAGAATGGCGTTGGCTAGGAGTCTCCTGGACCCTGAAAATCCCCAGTGGTGGCAGGGAGGGAATATGGAACCTCCAAGCCAGAAGAAATAGTGGAAAAAGGAGAGAACAGAGAGCGGTGGAGGAAGATTTTGCAGCATGGGCAGGAAGTTTGCCCTCAGCAAAGGCATATGATATTTGTAAGAAATGTGTGCAGTGACAGATTAGATCAGGCATTGTCCCAAATGTTAACATTTGGCAAATCTAGGTAGTGGGTATATGGTAATCATTATGATCATTATTGTTCCATCTTTTCTGTATGTTTGAAAAGTTTCATAACTAAAAAACTGGTCTGAACACACTCACACACACACACACACACACACACACACACCACAGTGTTAGGCATTGCTTCTAGTCATAATTCAATAAAAGAATATACATATCTTCTAATTACATCTTGAAAACTTTTAGAGAAATTTTCTGAATATGAGTAATTAATACCTCTATAAATAAAACATGGATAACCCGTTGTTTTCCTTTTTTTCCAAAAAACAATATTTTTTTTTCTTGTGACCATTTTGACCTTTTTGGTAACTATGCAATTAAGAAAATTTGTAAGGTGTTTATTGTTTATTCAAAATGGAAAAGTCATACTAGTCCTGAATAAATATGTAATTACCAATTGTTTAAAACACATATTGAAAAGCCAGTTTTGGAGACTCATATAAATACATATTTTTAAGTTTCTTCTTATTAAGAATTTTGTATAAAACAGCCTAATCTTGCCAATTCATGAAAATAATATGAACAAGCCATCTGCCAAGAAAATTCAAACAATATTAAAATTTCACAAATAAATTACATCTTACTCTGATGAAAAGAAGAAGGATCAGTAGTTGGGAAATATGGCATTAATGATAGAAACAGTGCCAGAGATCCCATGATAGGATTTTGCAAGACCAAGGACTTATTCATTGCAATTACCATTTTTCGACAACATAAACGGCAACTATACACATGGACCTCACTGGATGGAAAACACAGGAATCAAATCGAATACATCTGTGGAAAGAGACAATGGAAAAGCTCAATATCATCAGTCAGAACAAGGCCAGGGGCCGACTGTGGAATAGACCATCAATTGCTCATATGCAAGTTCAAGTTGAAGCTGAAGAAAATTAAAACAAGTCTGCAAGAGCCAAAATATAACATTGAGTATATCCCACCTGAATTTGGAGACCATGTCAAGAATAGATTTGACACATTGAGCACTAATGGCCAAAGACCAGACGAGTTGTAGAATGACATCAAGGACATCATACATGAAGAAAGCAAGAGAGCATTAAAAAGACAGGAAAGAAAGAAAAAACCAAAATGGATGTCAGAAGAGACTCTGAAAGTTGCTCTTGAATAACTCTTGTAGAATAACTAAAGCGAAAAGGAGAAATGATGAAGTAAAAGAGCTGAACAGAAGATTTCAAAGGGCGGCTTGAGAAGACAAAGTAAAGTATTATAATGAAATGTGCAAAGACTTGGAGTTAGAAAACCAAAAGTGAAGAACACACTCAGCATTTCTCAAGCTGAAAGAACTGAAGAAAAAAATTCAAGCCTCAAGATGCAAGCCCTGGTGGCACAGTTGTCAAGAGCTCAGCTGCTAACTAAAAAGTTGGCAGTTCACATCCACTGGTCACTCCTTCGAAACTTTATGAGGCAGTCTACTCCATCCTATAGGGCTGCTATGAGTTGGAATTGACTCAACAGCAATTGGTTTGGTTTCAATTTATTTTATGGGCAAAATATTGAATGACACAGGAAGCATCAAAAGAAGATAGAAAGAATACACAGTCACAGTACCAAAAAGAATTGGTTGACATTCATCCATTTCAGGGGATAGCATATGATCAACAACCAGTGGTACTAAAGGAAGAAGTTCAAGCTGTACTGAAGACACTGGAACAAACAAAACCCCAGGAGTTGACTGAATACCAACTGAGATATTTCAACAAATGAATGCAGCCCTGGAGGTGTGCACCCGTCTATGTCAAGAAATTTGGAAGACAGCTACCTGACCAGCTGACTGGAAGAGTCCATCTTTGTGTCCACTCCAAAGAAAGGTGATCCAGCAGAATGCAAAAATTATCGAACAATATCATTAATATTACATGCAAGTAAAATTTTCCTGAAGATAATTAAAGAATGGTTGCAGCAGTGTATCAACAGGGAACTGCCAGAAATTCAAGCTAGATTCAGAGGAGGATGTGAAATGAGGGATATCATTGCTGATGTCAGATGGATCTTGGCTGAAAGCAGAGAATACCAAAAAGATGTTTACTTGTGTTTTACTGACTATGCAAAGGCATTCGACTGTGTGGATCATAACAGATTATGGATAACATTATGAAGAATGGGAATTCCAGAACACTTAATTGCTCATGTGGAATCTGTACACACATCAAGAGACAGTCATTCGAACAGAACAAGGGGATAATGCGTGGTTTAAAATCAGGAAAGATTTTTGTCAGAGTTGCATCCTTTCACCATACTTATTCAATCTGTATGCCGAACAAATAATCCAAATAGCTTGAGCTGTGTGAAGAAGAATGTGGCATCAGGATTGGAGGAAAACTCATTAATAACCTGTGATATGCAGATGACACAACCTTGTTTGCTGAAAGTGAAGAGGACTTGAAGCACTTACTGATGAAGATCAAAGACTACAGCCTTCAGTATGGATTACACCTCAACATAAAGAAAACAAAAATCCTCACAACTGGACCATTAAGCAACATCAAGATACAAAGAGAAAAGATTGAAGTTGTTAAGGGTTTCATTTTACTTTCATCCACAATCAACGCCCATGGAAGTAGCACTTATGAACCCAAACAATGTATTGCATTGGGCAAATCTACTACAAAAGACCTCTTTAAAATTTTCAAAAACAAAGATGTCACTCTGAGGACTAAGGTGCACCTGACCCAAGCCATGGTATTTTCAATTGCTTCATACGCATGGGAAAGCTGGGCAATGAATAAGGCAGACCAAAGAAGAATCGATGTCTTTGAATTATGGTGTTGAGGAAGAATATGGAATATACCATGGACTACTGGAAGACCTATATGGTCGCTATGAGTCAGAACTGACTCAACGGCACCTAACAACAACAATAAGCAGAAGAACAAACAAATGTGTCTTGGAAGAAGTACAGCCAGAATGCTTCTTAGAAGCAAGGATGGTGAAGCTTTGTCTCATGTACTTTGGATATGTTATCAGGAGAGACCAGTCCCTGGAGAAGGACATCACGCTTGATAATATAGAGGGTCAGTGAAAAAGAGGAATGTCCTCGATGAGCTAGATTGACATAGTGGCTGCAACATGGACTGGAACATAGCAACGATTGTGAGAATGGTGCCGGACAGGGCAGTGTTTTGTTCTGTTGTACATAGGGTCGCTATGAGTCGGAACCAACTCGATGGCACCTAACAACAACAACAGCTCTGATGTAACAGAAAAGATCTTACCTGGAAGCAATAACAACAACAACAAACATAATATTTGGGTAGAATTTTATGGGTTATTGTATTGTCAGGGGGACAAAGTTTTTCAGTTTGAGTAAGGTGGTCAATCACCTGATTTGTTTGTTTCCCAAAAATGAATATTGCCACCCTGGCACCAGCTTCATTCAGTATTCACTTGAGAAAAATAAACTATTGAACTAAAATGTAAAAATAAAAATAATTGTATTTTACTGTAGTCATAAGATAAACATCTAAGAAACAGCAGAACGTCAGATCTCTCAGTTGTTTCTACATTTTTTATTGAAAAGTATTTTAGTTGGTGAAGAGAAAATGGAAAAATTTTAAATGAAAATGTATACTGTTAAAGCTGGAGGATTTAAGCATCATGAGACGAAAACAAAAGTGTATGTTAGACATACTTGTTAATCAGGCATCCAAATTAGTCAAAAGCAGCATCATTCACGAAGGTTCCAGGGCTTCACTCTGGCGCTGTATGACATCAGAGATCATCCTGACTTGTTCCTAAGATAGTTAGCAGCAATCCCAACTTTCCTGGGACCCATAGGTTGCCATTTCTTCGAAACATTCAGTTCTCAATGAATCATTTGATAAGAGGACTTAGTTATGAGCTGAGCAAAAAATGTTCTGATTAATCTCTTCTTTCCCATCTAAGGGGTTGATCCTGCCCTCTGACCTGTGGGCATCCATTGTCATGTATCTCCTAGCGTCAGCTGCTCTGAAAGTCTATCTAACCCTATCGGCACTCAAGTACTAGATCACCCTATCTTCCTTCTGACACCGGCAGTAGCGCGGTGACCGTATTTCCCCTTCAATGAACTGCATTTAATCAATTTCTGATTTCATTAGGTCAAATGGCATCTTTCTTTCAATAACAGGCCAAATCCAGAGGGCTCTTTGTTCTAACTCACAAGCAATATTTTCTTAGCATTAATACACTACTGTGATTGTAAACAATAGAAAAAAATTGCTCTTTGATCTCTAAAACTTTTCCTCTATTTTATTCCATGGTTCTAGAATAAGGATATATTAACTAACATTTTCTTGTAAAGTTAGGCATATAATATTTGTAATGATTGTCACATCAAGTTTAAAGTACATTAAATAAGCATGTTATTTAAGGCATTCTTACAGTAGATCCCTATGCAGAGAAAAACATTATTTTGAAGGCAAATAATCATCTCTTTCTGTGTACAGAATTTAATCTACACCTTCTTGTTTTTGGAATGTGGGAATTTATGCTACTTTTCCGCAAAATCCTAAATGAAAATAATTTGCTTTTTCATGCATTTATTTTAGATTCCCAAATACGCCTAATGGTGTGCTTAGGAAAAATATTTCACTGTAAACATATATGATATATGAGATTTTCTTGTTTTGTTGAGGAGGTACACCTGTCTGCTTCTTATTACTCCTAGAAAAACCCATACCCATGTAAGCAAAATCAGGTATTGCTTTCACCCAAAAGTATGAAATGTATCCATAAGTACCAGATGTTTTGATTCAAATTCAATAAAATATGATACATAGCATTAGGACTCTTAGCTTCCTTCAAAAATCAGCTCACAGATGACTTGGGAAAGATAGATCAGTCTGCTGATTCATCTTCCACTGATTTAAATAGTACCTGAAGCCAAATATACTCCTGCTACCCGATTTCCCTAAAGTGAATGAATATACCATATTTGTATATAAAATTAATTGGCCTAGTAAAATAGAAGCAAAATAGAAGGTGCAGAAAATGTAGAATTACCATCAGACGTGCTGTCCTCCAAAATTGAAGTCAAAAGTTAGGAATAATTTCTAATAAAATTCGATATTGGAATGATTCGAGTCCAAGTTTCTCAATAGAAAGTGCTTTATGATTTGTGCCCCCTTCTCCAGTTTTTCCCCACCACTCTTTGTCCCACAATTTAAGTTCCAAGGAAACAATGCTTATAATCCCTAATAAACACCATAATATGTTGCCCTTTACCTGAAATCAAGCTCTTTGCTAATTTAAAATCGGTTAAGACTCCGTTCAGGCCACACCTCTTCCAGAAAACTTTCCCAGACATCATGGGTGAGTTAGGCGATCCTCCTCAGTTTTCCTGTAATACTCAGTGCATATCTGTATCATTGCAATTGGCAAATTGTATTATAATAATCTGTTTATGGATCTTTGTTTGTCTAGCGATGTAAAAATGGCATGGAGGCAGTGTCTGACCTCCTCTAACTTCACAAGGGAGAAGGAGAATCAGGATCAACAGCCCAAAACT
Source organism: Dugong dugon (assembly GCA_030035585.1). Classification (NCBI taxonomy): domain Eukaryota; kingdom Metazoa; phylum Chordata; class Mammalia; order Sirenia; family Dugongidae; genus Dugong; species Dugong dugon. The sequence continues at coordinate 102,872,398 of CM057461.1, forward strand.
GATTCCTGTGAAGCAGAGGTCAGACATGCCTCCTTTCTCCTGCCATTTTTACCCATGGCACCCTCTGCTTCTCTGGGTTTGATAATTCATTACAGTGCACACAGAACTCACAGACAATACTTGCAATTATGGGGTTAGGGAAGGAACAGGTTATAATTCAGGTTCAGGAACATTCAGGTTACAGTTCTTCCATCAGGACAGCGTATTCTCAGCCGTGCTTACAGGCATGCCTCTCTCTGGCCCCTCAGTCTCTTCCCTGATTCTGCAAGTGTTACAAAGTTCTCTTGGCCCCTTGGTCTCTGTCCTGCTCAGACAAGTGCTACAAAGCTCTTTTAACTCTGCCGATAGGTTCCCTGAGGCACCCCACTCTGCCAGTAAGCCTCTGCCTGAAGGTGCTCAGCTCTAGCACTGTGGGTTGGCAGACCTAGCTCCACTAAGTGCCCAGAGGCACCTTGCTCCGCCAGCAAGCCTCCTGCCCAAAGGCACTCTATGGGCTGGGAAGCCCACTATGCCATCTCCTGCCAGTCTTATTGCTGCCATTTCTCTGCCACTGCTTCTCGCCATCTTCAGTGTTATAACTCTTTCTCTCTGTGTCTCTCTCGATCTCCTGGTTCCAGGAGCTTCTCAGCACAGGGATCCAGGTCCAAACGACCCGCTCTGCTCTTGGCCCTTCTTCTTGGCGGTGGTGAGATCCTCTCTTTCCCGCCTCTGGAATGGCTCATTTCAAGCCTAGCAGGATGACAAAACTGACCAGTCCCCTTTGCTGGGCCACAGTTACCCTATTTACACAGTCTACCCAATCACTTGTGTGGGAGTTACAAGACTATGGCGAGAAAGGCCACACGAAAGCAATCCATGACACCGCAGTGCACTAGACTGCCAGATTCTGAAAAGGACTCTGCCTAATTCACCTTTATATCTTCAACTAGCAGAGTATCTTGATGATATTTGAGAGAATTCAGAAATATGTTGTGTTAATAAATTCAAAAATGAATGAATGAGAACATTCAGATGACCATTATCAGTGTATTGACATCCTGTGCTAAAAACAAAGATGGAATTCCTGAAATTTCTTAAAGTAAAATACTAGATTATTACTTCCTTCTGACTAGTTATACTGGTTTGATAGTTTTAGGTTACTATATGTGACTCAATTTTCCATTAGAACAGTAAACATAAAGCAATGGTAAGTTTTATGCAGGTAATATGTGCTGTGCCTAGCAAAATCATGTACAAATAGTGCTTTATAATACAATAAGGATAAAAATGACTCAGATCTTGGGGGTAGAGAAAGAGAAAATCGTAACTCCTTTGCTTAAAATTACTGTTGTCTTGACATCTTTTGGGCTGGGGAAATATTTCTGTCATCCATTCAACACCCTATTTTATTTTTTTAAAATTACTCTAATTCCTACTTACTCTTCAGGCTCTCCTTTGGGCTGTGACATGGAATTTTCAAGAATCTACTGGAGACAAGAAAAAAGAGAAACCCTGTAATATAGCAAAAATAGTAATAGTGGTGTTTGTGATTTAGGAAAGTCAGCATAATTTTCTGTAAGAACGGCTTATTTATGAAAATTCAGTTTATCACAAAAGTTGCAAAAGTGTTGGCCTTCAGAGCAATCTTCAAAAGCTTATATGGGATTGTATAAGAAATTTAGAGCTAAGAATCGGAAAATCTGAGTACAAGTCTTACCTCCATGATATACTAGCCATGATTTGGGCAAGTTTTCTGAATCTCAGTTTCCTCAGAACTAAAAGTGAGAATTCCTCTATAAATATAACATAAATGTAAATCTGTATATGATCTAAGAAGATAATATATGTGTTAAATCTAAGGATAATATATATAAAGGATCTAAAATAGATCCATGAACTTTGTAGGTTATATATTGTGATATAAATATTGGGCGTAATGATTTCCATATGGATGAACTCTGAGTAAAATAATCACGTCTTTTACTTGCTTGTGTACTCTAAATACATCAGTTTCTCTCTTTAGAAAAACAGCAACAATGCACTTTGGCTACTGACTTAAACCATTGCCAAAATACAGAATAAAGAAATGTGTAATTTACTAAAGACTTTTTAAAAAATGTCTTTATTATTGTATTGACTCAGGGTATCATGTGTACTTCTACCTTTCATTTCCTAAAGGGATTCTGAGGTGTCATGAGAAATAAATGCTCGGTTTTGCTGTTCCTGAGTGTGAGCCTGATGTTATAGCAGTCTCTAGAGATTAAACTTCTCAAGTGTCAGTTGCCTTTCCTACTCTTGTAAAAAATAGTAAGATGATGCAATGGTAGAATTTTGACTGAGAGAGTTATATAGCTTCACTTTAAAGATGAACAATTTTGTTTATTCATATGTATGTGACAGAATCGAGCCAAATATTGTAAAGCATCTGGTGATAAAGATAGGACTTTTGCTGACTAATGTAAAAATAACAAACCACATGGATATGGAGCCACTACTTATGAGGAGTGACTTGAAAGATGCTAGAAGCCTGTCCTCACCAAAGCACACTATTAGCTGGCTGGCAAGCATGCCTGGATGCCTACCATGTCCACTCTATCTGAATGAAGGGATCGTGGTATTTGGGAGAGACAGTGCTAACTGACCAAGGCTTCTTTAATTTGCTTAAATCAGGATCATCCCATGCATTTGCCTCTGAGTGCCTGGAAGGCATAAACTGTGACCTTTTGACAATGGCAGTCCCCCTGTCCCATTACTTAGAACAGAGTCTGAAACCTAATGATGACCAATGTTAAATGTCTGAGTGAGTGAGTAAATAAATGGCTGAGTGAAGAAGATGAGAGTCCTGAAGAGAAGAACTTAATTAAGATTTGTATGCATGAAAGAAGGAGGGAAATGTTGAATTGTGAGGCACTGACCACTTTGATGGGTGTTTTAGTTTCTTTCAGAAACAGACCCTGAGATAAAAATTTGGATGTGGGTAGTATATTTGGTAAGTGACTGTCTTGGTTATCTAATGCCGCTGTAACAGAAATACCATAAGTGGATAGCTTTAACAAACGGAAGTTTATTCTCTCACAGTCTAGTAGGCTAGAAGTCCAAATTCAGGGCACCAGCTCCAGGGGAAGGCTTTCTCTCTCTGTCAGCTCTGGAGAAAGCTCCTTGTCATCAATCTTCCCTTGCTCTAGGAGCTTCTTTCTCTGTGCAAAAACCTTGGGTCCAAAGGGTGAACTCTGCTCCTGGTACTGCTTTCTTGGTGGTATGAGGTTCCCCTGTCTCCCTACTCACGTCTCTCTTTTATATCTCAAAAGAGATTGGTTTAAAACACAATCTAATCTTGTAGATTGAGTTGTGTCTCATTAACATAACTGCCACTAATCCCATCTCATTAACATCATAGAGATAGGATTTACAACACATAGGAAAATCACATCAGATGACATAATGGTGGACAGTCACACAATACTGGGAATCAAGGCCTAGCCAAGTTGACACAAATTTTAGGGGGACACAATTAATTCAATCCATGACAGTGACCCTAGGAGACAAGGTACCGGAGCAAGGAAGAGAGCCAGGGAGGAGAGAACAGCCAATAAAAGGAAATAAAGGTAACTGGAGTTTAACCCTACTGTAGAACTCAGAGTTTTTCGGATGGAGAAGGGAGGAATGCCAGAGAATGCAATGGGTACATATTAGGATAGGCAAGAAAGAATCTTAGAGTATAATGTGTTTGGAGAACAGCAATTGATTGCTGAGGCTAGGAGTATATATGGTGCAGTGGCGGAACAACTGGAGCTGATGTTGGAAATGAACAGTGAACTTTTGGTAGAGGGTTTGCATGGAATGCTAAGAAACGTGGGCTTTAGCCTCTAAATAATGTGAGTCTAATGAAGGACTTTTATGCAGGCAGAAGACATTAACAATCCGATTTTTAGAGTAATAATTGTGGTACAAATGTGGAGTATGGTAAAGAGTTGGATAGTACAGAAGAGTGAGAGACTGGAGGTAAGGGGATCAATTAGGAAACTGTCACAGAGAACAAAGTAACATTCGATGCAGGCCTAAACTAATCAGTGGGAATGGGAGAAGAGGAGAGATTCCAGAGATTTCTGAGGGAGTGTTGATAGAATCCTTGGTAGTTCCCAAATACCCACTGCTTCTGTGGTTTGAAAACACAAAACAAAACATCATGATGCTGTGTGTGAGTGAGTGACAGAAAGTGTTGGCTGCTATTTTATATGGAATTTGGCTGAAATATGTGCCTATAGGTAGCCTGGATTGGCTAGTAAATTGAATCAACCTTGGAAGAAGAGTTGTTGTTATCTTTAAATATGAAATGTGCCCCCAAAGTTAAAGCAATAAACTCAGAAGAGAACGTTAACAAGTACAGATCTCTTACAAATCCCAAAACATTGAGATTTCGCTAGTGAAAAGGACATAAGTCATTCACTAAAAGAAGGAAGTGAAAATAGATACCAAACACTGAAAATATATTCAGTCTCTTAGTAAATAAAAATGGAAAAGAAAATGTTGGGTTTACTATCAGATTAGTATTTTTGAAAGAAAATAACAGCAAGGTGAGTATGAGATGTCAGACGTGACAGTAGGAGAGTAAACTAGTATATTTCTTGAAAAAGATTTGGATATTCATGTCATATCATATCTTACAATACATGTCATATAAATATAGTTACGCATTGATGCTTAATAATTCCATTTCCAAGAGAAATTTCTCAAAGTAGGTAATGTTAAGTTCAAAGCTTTTAGGATAAAAACAATTTCTCTAAGTAGGTTTTTGGAAGTCCAGAGTCAGAGAGTTGCCTTTGGCTCTTTGGCAAGTCTTACTTACATAAAAGAACTATCTAGTCTGCCTTTGTGTAAAATACCTACATATGGTTATTATCATATTGACCATGACACAAAAATGCATAATTTTAGATGGTGAATATCTATTTAATCTCTCAGTAACTCTCAACCCAGGATTACAGACAAATTGGGGCAGAACCAAGACTTAAATTCCTGTGTAACTTTTGCCTGTGCCATACCCAGATCATGACCTCTGAATTGCCCATGTCAAAAAGTCAACAGTTGTAGCCGTAAAACAACAACAATAACAAAGAATTATTCTAAAAATAAACCACCCTCACCGAAATAAACAGTAACAAAAACTCAAAGAAATACCCTGTATATAATGTATAAATTCCCTGGATATATCCATGTGTAAAATCCATCTCAAATCTATTTATCCTTTATCTTCCACTTCACTCTTTTTCTGGGAACGTATACTCTTACAAGTAGCCTTCTTTTTGTTAATTCTCTTCTCCAAATGCAAGAATAATAGTATTTTATCGCTTAAACATTTTTATTGTTATGTTGTTCTTGGGAACTTGAACTCACTTCGCATAGGCATTTCCAGTTAGTGGTTGTAATTCTGAATGAAGCACAACTTAGCTGTTTTACTCATAGAGTAAGCTTATCTTTTGTGCCTGCCAAAACAGTCAAGGCCTACCAGGCTGATTTTTATTCGAGTTGTTTAGAAATATTGCAAAGAAGACAAAAGTAGGCCTGCAATTAAGATATCAAAAAATAGAGGATAAATTCAAAATAAAGTCTGATTAATCTTTCTAGTAGCATGTGATTTCATTCACTAGGAACAACTGCTAATGATTTTTTTTCAAATAAAGCATCATTTTCTCAGGCCCACCTTTATTTTTTCTAGGAAATGAAAACTGAAATGGATAAATGATAATACTTTTCTCAGTAATAATCTTGCTCACAAATTTGCCACCAAACATCTAGTCTTTTAAAAATGTGTTGGGTAGTACTGAGGCAAATTTAAGGAGTTTCCTCAAAATTTTAGAAGCCTGGATTCTCTTCACTGTTTCACTTTATTACTCCAGGACATTTAACTTTATTACTCCAGGACAGCTTACGTAAGAATAATTAATCACTTCTTTTTTTTTCTAGTCAGCCTGGGTTTGTTATTGAGATTCCATGCCTTATTTTTAAGTTGAACATAACTGATTTCCACAGAAGCGTTTGGCTAAGAACTCATAGACTTTCCACTTAACTCATTTTCATTGAACAAAAACCAGAATTTTAGTCAAAAAGCGTTAGATATTAATCACTTGTGAGTGGAATCATTAAAATTTCCTTTACCTTCCAGAGCCAGCAGTTCATTATGGAATCATAAGAAGTGAACTCACTTAATAATCTTTACAATTACATAAAAGCAATCGTTTTCATGAGTCTTAAAAGAAGCTTTTAACTATTACTTGAAGAGCATGTTGGAATATTAGAATGTATTATGTTGTATTATTATAGATGTGACTTATGAATTGAAAAAAAAAAGTTCTCTGACTCAAAACTTTTAGAAGTTATCCTTTTCAGTTTGAATGGTTTTAACACAGTTCCTGTTTTGTTTTCTTCCCATGGCAAGTAGAGACATTGTTGCTGCAATATAAATTCCAGTATCATCTCTTACACTCTTAACTTTGATACATTAACTTTTAACGTTTATTACACCCTTAACTTTATGGAAAATTAGAGAAGATATGTAATATTTTCTATTGCAGTTAAGAACAACAATCAGTGACACTTAAATTAAGGCAAGGGGAAAAACTAAATCAGAAATCTCTCTTCTAAATTATCGCCTTTCTCCTTCCTTTTCTTGTAACCACTTTCCATCTTTGACTTTGAAACCCAACAGTTTAAACTTGGTTCTTGTTTCAGTGGACTAATCCCCTTTCATAAATCATGCTCAAGAGCTGAAATAATTTGCACATCATTTAAAGAGTATTTGCTTTGAAATATTCACCTCAAGCCCTTTTGTATATCCTTTCTCTCTAAAGATTTGTAGTATTTGTTTTGTTCTCTGAGGTATAAAAGACCTGGATAAACTTTATTCCTGTTGTTTCAAGATTAGTTAATGAAAATGCATATTAATTCAGCAGGGATGGGAACAAACCTCAGTAAAGATGATCAGACATGTGCCTCTCGGGAATAGCAAAGTACAAAATGTCAGTCTTCAAATCTCCTTGGACTTGTTCAAAAGAGCATTGAGGGATTTAAATTTCCAGAATATGTCTACAAATTTATTTTCTTTGTTGTGGAGAACAGGAGCTATACTGATTATTTTTCCTAAGAAAATTGATTCTAATTTGTACTTGAAAAAAAATTAAGCTGTCTGCATTGTAGCTTCTCAAGAAGACAGAACAAAACTGCCACAGGAAAGGTAGTTTTAACGTTATAAAGTTATATACCTGATATGCCACTAAATTTTTGATTTGTTTATTACTAGACCTCAAATCCCAAAATAACATTTAGCAGTAGAATATCCATATATTTTTTATTAAAAAATGGAATTGAAAGGGCCTCATACAATCAGAAGTATACATATATAGGTAAAGTTCAATTCTACTTTTATATTTATAAGGTCAAGTTTTACAATTAATATGGACAAGAAATACCCATTTCTCCAAATAATGTATCTGTTTTGTGTGCTAAGATGTGTCCTGTCCTTTTCTTAAACAGAAAATGACCATAAACTTTTGTCACTTAAGTGCTTACCCGGAAATGACTAAGTGGATTCAGAGGTACTAAATCACTTGTATGGATCCAGCCACCCACAGTCTTGTTCCACTTCTATTCTTTACAAGTGTAGTAACAGACATTTCCACAGTCCTCAGGGTGCCAAACTTTGCACCATTAGGAAACTCTGCAAGTAGCTTGATTTATCTTCCTCACTCGGTTAGCTAAGACCCAACTAAGTAAAAATCAGCAGGAATGAACTTGACTTGTTAAACTTTTTTAATAGGGAGATTGAACAATTACAGCTTTCCTCTTTTGCCACTTCAATTTACATTGGATGTGAAGCCCCTGGTGAAAAATAGTCAGATGAGATCTCAAATTATAGGTGCATGGCTGGATGATGCTGACTCTGGGTTTTCATTATACACAGAGGATTGTCTCCTGTTTGCAGTTAATCCAGACACAATCCTCTTGGTACTTTGGGAGGAACGTGGAAGAAATTGCCATTTTATAAGCTGTAAACTCCTAAATTACCCTAAATTAGAGACACTATTAATTGGACACTTAGATATAGATAGGATCTGCTTATTGTGTAGGCTCATCTTTCCCTGATGGAGAAATCAATTAAATATTTAGGATGTGGAATACCTTCCAGGTTGGATAATGCATTTCATTTAAATTATGACCCTCCAATCCGAAACATTAAAGGGGATCTTAATGGATGGAAGCACATTACTGTCTCTTGGATTGGGTGCATTAACACTTTAAAAATGAATGTGCTTCCCAGGATTTCCTATTTGTTCCACCAGCTGCCTGTCGATGTGCCAGATAAACAGTTTATGGATAAGTATGTAAAAGATGCATGTGTAACATTTGGTGTGCTGAGGTGCATTGTTGTGGGAAGAGTCCCCAACTGTGGCCCCTTTGGTTTTTTTTTCTTGATGCCTTAGCAATCAAAAATGAGAGGGCTCATTTCATCATGGAGGGGAGGGAAGGATGAGTGGAAAAAATAAAAAGATATGCAATTAGACCTGTCTTGATGGTTCTGTATATTTCTGATCTTTTATCATTTCTTCATGTAATTTATTTGGTGATTATTGTAACTCAGCACAGTAGTCAAGCACTCGGCTACTAACTGAAAGGTCGATGGTTTGAACCCACCAGCCAGCCACTATATGGGAGAACGATATGCCAGTCGGCTCTGTAAAGATTTACAGCCTTACAAACCCTATGGGAAATTCTGCTCTGTCCTATAGGGTCACTGTGAGTCGGAATCGACTCAACGGCCACGGGTTTGGGTTTTGGTTTATTACAAGAGACCATTGGTACAATATAGTAAATTAGAAATAAGCATACGCTTTTCCATTATGAAAATATTTGGCCATTCCTAAGTGTGCAAATAATCACACCCAAGGTTGATTCACACCCAAGGACTATTATGTCAAGTTTATGAACAGTATTGTAAGAACAAAGCTCTCATGTCCCCCAGACTACAGAAGCATGGTATAGAAATCGCTAATGTTTTAGAGTTCTTACCAAGGTGTAGGCACTGTTTTAAGCACTTTACATGTATTCTCTCATTTAATCCTCTAGATAGATAGATAGGTAGATAGCTGCCCTTGAGTGGACTCTGATGCACAGTGACTTTATGTACAACAGAAGGAAATGTTGGCTAGTCCTGCATCATCCTCATGATCACTGGCACGTTCAAGTCCGTTATTGTGGCTACTGTGCTAATCCATCTCACCAGCGTTCTTGCTTGCTCTCTGAGGCCCTCTATTTCAATCCTCTCGATCATCCTATGAGATAAGGTGGTATTATTATCCCCATTTTATATACTGAGTAACTGAGGCCCTGAAAGATTAATCAACATGTCCAAGGTCACACAACTAAGACTTGATATAGTTAGAATTAGAAACCAGGCAGTCTGACCTCACAGTCTGGAGCCATAACCACTCTTCTATAAGGCCACTGGGTTCTGGAGTGCGGCTTGAAAATGTCAAAAATAATAGTACCTACCTCAATAAGTTGTTTGGAATCATAAGTTAAATTACGTATGTGAAGTTTATTGCAGGGTTTGGCACAATGTGCCAGTAGTCAACGTTAATAACAACATTAGTACAAATGTTCTGTTTTCTCTCATATTTTTAAAAAATCCCACTAATTTGGTTTAGAAAATGTGACCTTAAAGGTAAATGATTGCAATCGCTAGGTAGTACCATATTTTCAAAAAAGCCTTTTGGGTTTTTTGGGGGGAAAATTGTATATGGAGCACCTTACAGAAAGCTATATATACTTTCTGAACTGAATTAGAAGTCTGTACTTATTCCTTTTCCATTTATAAAAGTCTTAATTCAAAATTGACATAAATATATCATATTAGCTTACTTAGTGAAAACAAATTTACCCAATCATAAGAGAGATGATGAAGATAGGGGTTAGTGCCTTTGTTTCTAGAGAGAGACTCCTCATGCCAAATCTGATAGAATAAACGCTTCAGTGCATTTACCTTGCTTCAGAAGAGAGCAGAAAACTCAACTAACTGGTATAATTAAATAACTTGGATGGTCACATTTAGGGGGTTAAACTTTGGCAATAGAACACAGAATTATAAAGTTCAATGAAGTTGCAGGAATTTAATTGAAAAGAACTTATCAGCTTTTTTGATGGGAGATAAACAAACAAAAAAGGGAACAAATTGATCCTTTTGAAGCTGGGTGGAAAGAATGTTCCAGAAGCCCTTGTAATCACTGTCGTTGAGAGACCCTAAGGCCTCTTATTTGTTAGTAATTGATACCTAGATTTTATGCTGGAATACTAAAGACAACTGCTATTTTAAGGACTTGTCAAGAAAGCTAGGAATTAGTTGAATTCATTTTTTCTAGTCAGTCTTTCACTAGTCTTTTTTATTTTATTTTTTTAGTTTCTCATTCAAAACTTTATACACAAATTGTTTTGTGACATTGGTTGCAATCCCTGCAATGTGTCAGCACTCTCCCCCTTTCCCTTTCTACCCCAGGTTCCCCATGTCCATTCATCCTGTTTTCCTGTCCCTTCTTTCCTTCTCATCTTTGCTTTTGGGCAGGTGTTACCCATTTGGTCTCCTGTACTTGACTGAACTAAGAAGCACATTCCTCATATGTGTTATTGTTTGTTTTATAGGCCTGTCTAATCTTTGGTTGAAAGGTGGACTTCGGGAGTGGCTTCAGTTCTAAGTTAACAGGGTGTCCAGAGGCCATAGTCTCTGGGGTTCCAACAGTCTCTGACAGACCAGTAAGTCTGGTCTTTTTTTGTGAATTTGAATTCTGTTCTGTGTTTTTCTCCAGCTCTATCTAGGACCCTCTATTGTGATCCTCATTAGAGCAGGCAGTGGTGGTAGCTGGGCACCATCTAGTTTTTCTGGGCTTAGGCTAGTGGAGGCTGATTCATGTGGTCCATTAGTCTTTTGAACTAATGTTTTCCTTGTGTCTTTGGTTTTCTTCATTCTCCTTTACTCCGGACAGGATGAGACCAATGGATGTCTCTTAGACAGTTTTTCACAAGCTTTTAAGACCCCAGACACTACTTGCCAAAGTAGGATGTAGAACATTTTCTTCATGAAGTATGTTATGTCAGTTGACCTCGATGTCCCCCGAGACTCTGGTCCCCAGCCCTCAGCCCCAGTAACTTGGTCCCTCAAGGTGTTTGGATACGTCTAGGAAGCTCCTATGACTTTGCCTTTGAAAAATTGTGCGTTGTTTTTTTTCACTAGTCTTTTACTGTTAACCTAAAACCTGTTGCCGTGGAGTTGATTCTGACTGATAGCGAGCCTATAGGACAGTGTAGAACTGCCTCATAGGGTTTCCAAGGAGCAGCTGGTGGATTTGAACTGCCAGCCTTTTGGTTAGCAGATGAATGCTTAACCACTGTGCCACCAGTGCTCCCTTTTCCTGTTAGGCCAACCTTATTGTAAATGGGGGAAGATCATAACACCCTTTTGATATGTTAGGAAGATACTTGTGATAAAACCAGAATTGTGTGTCTAAAACAACCAGCAATGTGCTTTATTTTACTGGAAAAATGGCCTTCTCAGCAAATTACTGCCTATTTGCTTGTTTGCTTGTTTATTTGGAGGTCCTAACAATGGAATGAAATTCCTGTCTACTCTGGAGCCCTGCTTTCTTACATGAGCAGATAGGTAAGGAAAGGACTTAGGATGGAATGATGGCAAAGGAATGGGACCCCAGACCAACCAGATAGATCCGCCAATCAACTCTGAAAACCAGTAAAAAAAGCAAGTTGCACAGATCAATAATTCTCACATTTTTGTGATGTTCATAGTATAGAGGGATTAATAATTCCTCCATATTGTAATATGTCCATAATATAAATGGATTAACTCAGATCAAAATGATCTATATCTGGGGCCTGAGGGAAGATGAAGCAGGCTCTAAAAGCCAAAATCTATATTTGGGGACTAAGAAAAGATGATATGAGTTCTGAAAGCTAGAACCATGGAAATAAACACTGAGTGTTGCATTCACTGTCCAGTCAGTTACGAGAAGTAGCTTTGTACCAAGTGCTGTTCAAGCACTGAGTTTAAAGAGGTTCCAGCTGTCTCAACTCTATGTTGACTAAGTAGTGCTTATGGTCACATTTTTATGTAGATATTTTCTATATCAAGATGATTTAATTTAAAGTTAAACTTACATATGGAATATTGTTAAAATATACTTGCTCCATCTTATCAACAAAATAAGTATAATAATAACTTGCTAACCATGCTTTTGGCAAAGGACTTCGCTCAAATATATACTTATATCTCACATTGAATTTATTAGAAATGTTGAGTTCACCTGTAAGGACAAACTCTTACCTACAGAGTGTTAAGCATCATGGACTGTGGTCCATCAAGAAGGGGCAATTTTACCCTGATAGGGAACACGACAGACAGTCCGTGATGGAGTAGGAGAAAAGAGGGGTACAGAACTCTCAAATTCTAGTAAAAAGACCAGACTTAATGGTTTGACTGAGACTGGAGGGACCCCGGCAGACATGGCCCCCGGACTCTCTGCTAGCCCAAAACTAAAACTATTCCCGAGGCCAACTCTTCAGACAAAGATTAGACTGCACTATTGGGACATAAAATGATACTTATGAAGAGTGTGCTTCTTATCCTTAGCTCAAGTAGCTACATTTATGGGCAGCTACTGTCTGGATGTGAAATGAGGAGGCAAAAAAGGGACAGGAGCTTGTTGAATGGACATGGGAAATCCAGGGTAGAAAGGAAGAGTGTGCTGCCACAGTACAGGGAGAGCAACTAGGGTCACATAACAATGTATGTGTAAATTTTTGTATGAGAGACTAACTTGAATTGTAAACTTTCTCTTAAAGTGCAACAATAAAATTTTAAAAAAAGAAGTAGGGGAGATTTTAATAAATCAACATCCTATAAGCTTGAGTCCTAGTGGGGTTTTTTTGTTTGCTTGTTTGTTCATTAGTTTTGTTTTCATTCCAACCCTCTAGAGGCTGGAATTGTTTCCTGGCTGGCCCTAGAAATGAAGATCTGTCACTTTTTGGTAATAAAAACAGTGTTAAATGATATAGATCTCAGCCTTCAGGGAGCAAGTGCTACCAGTTCCCTAAGTCCAGATTAGAGCCTCTGACCTTGATGTCCAGCTGCAGTGCAGTGATGAAGAGCATGTGTGCTAGAGCCAGATGGGCTGGGCTTAAGTCCATATGACTTAGATAACATTTCCTCATAGAATTCTGGTGGTGGCTAAATTACTTAGCCCCTAAAATGCTTAGAATACTGCCTGGGGTGTAGTAAGTGTCCATTAAATGTTAGCTGTTAATATTAGAGAGTTCTATTAGGCCAAATAAATCTAACAGTTGATATAATTTTAAAAACAAAACTGTAAACATATAAGCAACAGAATGGCAAATTAATTTGAGGGCGTACAAAAATAGTTACAATCATTACAATGAAATAACAATTTTGAATTTTCCGTTGTGTCTCTTATATTAAAATTAAATACAGTAGGTAGTGATACAAAATAAACAAAGATGTAAAGAGATATACCCAAGTGTATTTCAAAAAAGTTAAGGCATTTTTCTCCAACAGGGGTAAGAATTTTGATCAATATTCACATATTATTATCAATATTAATAATAAAAATATAAACATAGTATGTGCATCCATGTTCTAAGCAAGTGACATGTATTTTCTCATTTTATCTTCACAATGCTCTATATGTTAAGAATAATTTTATATTCATTTACAGAGGAGGAAATGCAAATATTTAGTTTTGGAGCCCAGATTATAACTGAAGTAGTCTAAATGAAAACACATGCTTCATTTGATAGGCTTTGTATAATTTTGTTATATTTTCTCTTAGCTTTCTTTAACTTTTAGTTGTTATTGTGTATAAATAATTATATTGTTAAATGATTTTTGTACATGTGTTTTGAGAGACAAAGAGATCTTTATACAGATATAAACGTGTGTGTGTATGTATGTATAGTTTATAAAAATAAATTTTAAGGGCCATATGAGCAGTTGGAAAAAGCACAAATGTCAAAGAAAGTTGGTTTAGAAATTAGGATATAATAACAAAATTTAAACTCTAGCATTTATTGATTTAACAGATGGTGAGTAAAAAGTAAAAACAATATCTTAAAATGTAATTTAATTTATAAAATTAGTGAGATTGTTTTCTTAACTTGTTCAGAAGCTGGCTATTTTCTAGTTCTATTTTTAAAAAAGTTATTCTAGGCTTTGTTGTTGTGGTTCGGTGCTGTTGAGTTGTTCCGACGCATAGCAACCCTCTGTACGACAGAACAAAGTACTGCCCAGTCCTGCGCCACCCTCACAATCGGTATATTTGAGCCCATTGTTGCAGCCCCTGTGTCAGTGTATATCGTTGAAGATCTGCCTCATCTTTGCTGACCCTCCTGTTCACCAAGCATAATGCCCTTCTCCAGGGACTGGTCCCTCCGGATAACATATCCAAAGTACTTGAAATGAAATCTCACCATCCTCCCTTCTAAGGCGCATTCTGGCTGTACTTCTTTCAAGACAGATTTGTTCTTCTTTTGGCAGTCCCTGGTATATTCAATATTCTTTGCCAACACCATATTTCAAAGGCGTCAGTTCTTCTTCGATCTTCCTTATTGATTGTCCAGCTTTCACATGCACATGAAGTGATTGAAAATATCATGGCTTGGGTCAGGTGCACCTTTGTCCTCAAGTTGACATCTTTGCTTTTTAACACTTTGAAGAGGTCTTTTGCAGCAGATTTGCCCAGTGCAATATGTCGTTTGATTTCTTGACTGCTGCTTCCATGGGCGTTGATTATGGATCCAAGTAAAATGAAATCTTTGATAGCTTCAATCTTTTCTCCATTGATCATGATATTGCTTATTGAGCCAGTTGTGGGCATTTTTTGTTTTCTTTATGTTGAGGTGTAATCCATACTGAAGGCTGTAGTCTTTGATCTTCATCAGTAAGTGCTTCAAGTGCTCTTTGCTCTCAGCAAGCAAGGTTGTGTCATTCGCATATTGCAGATTTTTAATAAGTCTTCCTCCAATCCTGATCCCACATTCTTCTTCATATAGTCCAGCTTCTCGGATTATTTGCTCAGCATACAGACTGATTAAGTATGGTGAACAGATACAACTCTGACATGCACCTTTCCTGATTTTCAACCACGCAGCCCCCTTGTTCTGTTCTAATGACTGCCTCTTGATCTATGTACTGGTTCCACGTGAGCACAACTGAATGTTCTGGAATTTCCATTCTTCACAATGTTATCTAAAATTTGTTATGATCCACACAGTTCAATGCCTTTGCATAGTCAGTAAAACACAGGTAAACATCTTTCTGGTATTCTTTGCTTTCAGCCAAGATCCATCTGACATCAGCAGTGATGTTCCTTGTTCCACGCCCTCTTCTGAATCTGGCTTGAATTTCTGGCAGTTCCCTGTTGATACACTGCTGCAACCGTTTTGGAATTATCTTCAGCAATATTTGCTTGTGATGTTAATGACATTGTTCAGTAATTTCCTCATTTTGTTGGAGCACATTTCTTTGGAATGGGCACAAATATGGATCGCTTCAAGTTGGTTGACCAGGTAGCTGTCTTCCAAATTTCTTGGCATAGGTGAGTGATGGTTAGTTTTCGTCTCACATACTTTGGACATGTTATCAGGAGGGATCGGTCCCTGGAGAATGACATCATGCCTGGTAAAGTAGAGGGTCAGCGAAAGAGAGGAAGACCTTCAATGAGATAGATTGACACAGTGGCTGCAACAATGGGCTGAAGCATAACAATGATCATGAGAACCGAGCAATATTTCATTCTGTTGTACATGGGGTTGCTAGGAGTTGGAACTGACTTGATGGCACCTAACAACAACAATGTAAATAATAGTGAACTAGTCAGGAGGACTGGGGTTGCCTGAGCTCTTAAATTTGGCTTTTACAACTGTTGGTTACACCATACCATTTTTTTTTTTTTTTCATGGAAGCAATTGGCTAGGAGTTTAGCCTTAGTAAACTAATTATCTGAAAGGGGATCCTGCTACCGTGATTTCAGTGCTTGGAGGCATAGTTGCTTATTTATGTGGCAATTCAATGGTTTTTAAGATTGCTAGTGGCCTGGGTTAGCCAAGAGGAAAACAGGTTGTGTGTGTGTGCGTGTGTGTGTGTGTGTGCGCGCGTGTGTGCGCTCGTGCGCTTTAGGTGAAACTTTACAGCTCAATTTCTCATACAAAAATTTATACACACATTGTTATGTGACACTAGTTGCAATCCCTATAATATGACAGCACACTCCCCCTTTCTACCCCAGGTTTCCCGTCTCCATCCAACCAGCTCCTGTCCGTTCCTGTCTCCTCATCCTGCCTCTGAATAGGAATGGCCCATTTGGTCTCATGTATCTGCTTCAACTAAGAAGCACATTCTTCACAAGTATTATTTTATGTTTTATAGTCCGGTCTAATTTTTGTCTGAAGAGTGGGCTTCAGGAATGGTTTAAGTTCTGAGTTAGCGGAGCGTCCAGGGGCCATGGCTTCGTGGGTTCCTCCAGTCTCAGTAAGACCATTAAGTCTGGTCTTTTTACATGAATTTGAGTGCTGCTCCACACTTTTCTCCTGCTTCGTCAGGGACTCTCTGTTGTGTTCCCTGTCAGGACAGTCATTGGTGGTAGCTGGGCACTGTCTAGTTCTTCTGGTATCAGGCTGATGGAGTCTCTGGTTTATGTGGCCCTTTTGTCTCTTGGGCTAATACTTTCCTTGTGTCTTTGGTGTTCTTCATTCTCCTTTGATCCAAGTGGTTTGAACCAATTGGTGCATCTTAGATGGCTGCTTGCAAGCTTTTAAAACCCCAGATGCCACTCACCAAAGTGGGATGCAGAACATTTGAGGAAGAGAGCTTTTAATAGACTATTTCTTGCCTCAACATTTAGCCATTGCCATTGAGTTGAATTGAACACTGTCTCAGAGTTCACAATGTATACGGGAATTAGGATGCTTTGAATAGCTGTAGAGGAAGATCCCACATTGCAAGGATTTGTTTTTGCAGCTTCCAAGCCAGGTCACTGAGTCAAGGTACCTACATGTGATTAAAATTCTGAAATGCTGCATGTGGTTAAAGGCAGGGAAATAATTTGCTTTATTTACCTTGTTTCCCCATCCTACCTTGTAACATCTCTAATCATAGAGATGGATGACATCATAGAATTCAGCTCTATCATTTAAAACTAAAATTAGAATTAAAATAAAGTAACAAATTACATTTTTCGTAAATCTAATTATCAAACTTAATATATATGCTTACTGTTAGAATAGATACAATGGCTAATGTGAATTGAAAGTTAGTATGCATCAGACACTAGTCCAAGATTTTAACATGCATTAACTTATTTCAGACTCATAATAAGCCTATAAAATAAGTTCAGTGTTATCCCCATTATACATATAAGGAAACTGAAGCTCGGAAAACTTTGACAAAGTCATATAGCTAGTAAGTCACATAGCCAGAATTTGTAACTGGGCAATACAGTTTCATAGTCTATGGGCTTAACCACTATACTTCACTGCACCATGATCATGCAAATATAGAAGCATATTTTATTTCTATTGTATATATCAGCTTTCTGTGAAAGGCACTGTGGAAATGTGCCCTGAGAGCCTTAAACATTTTTGAACTCTTCAAACGCAAGTTAAATTCTAAAAACCTATTCAAAGAAAATAATTTAAAATAAACTAAAATAATTAAAGTGTTTAAAGTGCTCTTTGTTTATAGAGAAAATTTTGAAATAATCGGTCAACAGTGGGCATTGGTTATATAAATCTTGGTATATCTATATGGTGGCATATTATGCAGAAGTGAAAATTTATGTTTTCAAAGAAAGAACAAATGTTCATGGCAAATTGTAAAGTGAGAGGGGAAAAAAAAACAGGATACAAAATTTGTTTGATAAAGAATATGAAAGAAGGAATCTTTTCTGCTTGTTAAGTATCCCCGGCACAAAGTAAAGACTCATTAAATATCTGTTAAATAACTAAATGAATATGTGATATAAAAGAAAAATATCCCAACATAGCAACAGCAACCATGGTAGGCATTAAGTAATAAATTTATCATTGTTTTATCGTTTTGCTCCATTCTTTATCCTCCGAATTTTCCATAATAAATATGTGTTAGTTTCAAAAATCAGAAAAATTACCAACAGATGGCATTATTATAGAAAAGATGGACAACGTTATTAGAGGAAAGCGCCGGCTATGTTGTGTTTATGAGTTTTGGCTCTTTGCTCAAATTAGAAATCCTTAGGTCTGCTCACAAGACTTTTTCCCCCAAAACATCACTAGCCCTTGACATGTGAATATAGTTCATATATTTTACTCCAAGTTTTATTCTGTGCATACATGAAGTCATGACGGACACACGTCTGTAAAAATAGATATCCAGAGACTGGAAACAAGTTGTTATCAAAGAGCTGGAATATAAAAATGTTTTGAAAATTTTTAAATTCTGGAGTCTATTTTATACTAAGCAGACCTCAGATATGAAGCATACATTTTGATTTGTCGCTTGATATTGTAATTGCATCAGGGTTACCCTTTTTCACGTCATTTTTTGTCCTCTCTGCTGGATTGTATCCAAGAAGTGACAGAGTTTGCTAGAAAGATTTTACCCAAAATTTGAACCTTTTTAACTTAATATACGTGTCTATGTGTGATTTCTATTCCCTTTGACAAGAATAAAATGGGAGAATGAGGAAAAAGCTAAAATATTACCATTTTAGAGGGAACTTAGGAGCAGCACTCAGAGGATGGATGGGCTGAATTGCTTCTCTGCATGTGTCGTGATTCAGGAACAAACGCTCTGTAGTGCTGGGGCAAGAAAGCTGGCAACTTCCCATGAGTACTTCAGGCACTGCTGTCAGAAGGGAACAGACACACAGCACATAGATAACACACCTGATATCAGCCTGGGGAGAGAGGCCCTTTCTGACAGAAAAAAAAAAATTCTTTAATTTGAAGTAAAAGGTTGGTAATAGTTAACCTTCCACAGACTTCGCTTGTTCAATCTAGAAGATTCAAGCTCACCTTTAAATGAAAATCCTTGAACATTTTCTTCATATTTGACTTGTACGCCGAGACTACTTTTTTACTTTTGGCACACACTTGTGGGGCAGTGAAGCTGTCATGTGGGTTCTTCATTTCCCTGAATTAGAGCTAGCCCCAGGAGGCACAGATATGTATCATTTCTTCATTTGGGATAATCATTTAAGAATTAATATAAGGGCTAGATGACATAGTTTTGCTACTGTGAGAGAAAGTTATATGTATTTTCACCATAAAAAGGAAGTAAACTAAAATAACAGAATCTAATTATAGATGTAAGAACATCAGTATAATCATCAGGAAAAAATTGAAACTGTGTTAAAAAAATCTTAACTATTTTTCAGAGTCCATTTTATTAAGCATGACTTAGAGTACCCTTGTCTATAAAGGAAAATTCAGTCATTTGCAAAACTGAAGGCGCTAGTAAATTCTGCTTCTGAAATTATCTGTAAATATAAACCCTCTTTGGAGTATCTTCTGCATAGACATTAAACAAATAGGTATCATCTTGTTAAAATGTAGATTCTGACATAAGAATCATCTGAGGATCTTGTTAAAATGTAGATTCTGATTCAGTATATCTGGGGTAGAAATGCAAATTCTCTACAGGGAGTAGAACTGGAATGAACTGATTTGAAGCCCTGTCTCCAGAACTTTCTTCTAAGGCTCCTCTGGGTGGACCTGAAACTCCAACCTTGGTTAGCACCTAAGCTCATTAACCATTGCACCACCCAGGGACTGTAAATATATATAACCATTTCTGTCTAAGCAAATGCTAGTCTTCGTTCTTAATTTTCCTCTGTATCATAGGTGAGCATGATATCTAAATCCTTTTGTTTTTCTTTGGATTTCTACATCAACTTAAAGCCTTTTATTGGAAAGTTTACCTTACAAGAAAATTCTTTTCATCTCATGTAAACCAGTGGTGTCATTTTCACAAGTTAGTATTTATCATCATAAGTTTATTTTCAAACACATTTTTATTTTCAAGCATTTTCAGGCACCAAGCAGATAACTGAGAGGGGCCAAATTCTCCGTAATTCCCCCTCTACTTTATGCATTCTTTTAAAAAAAAAATAATTACTTAGATTAATGAACTTATTTTACCTTTAAAATCTTGAAATCAAAGCTTTTCTCCCATCATTTCCTCAAAATGGTTCCACTTGCCCTTCCTTTTAATCCATTATTATTTTCTCTTCCTTATTTCTCCCTTCCTTTGTTTTTCCTGTTTTTGGTCTCCTGTGGATCACTTGTGAGTCAGAATTGACTCAACAACAACAGGTTTGATGTTTTTTTGTTTTTGGTTATGGCTGTCCATTAACATTTCTTCATACATTTTAACGTTCTTGTTGTGTGCCTTGGTGTCAAATTTGGACTCATAACCACCCTGTAGGGCAGGGTAGGACTGCCCCGTAGGGTTTCCAAGGCTGTAATCTTTACGGAAGCAGACTGTCACATTTTTCTCCTGCAGAGCAGCTAGTGGGTTTAGAACTACAGACCTCTCTGCGTTAGCAGCCGAACGCTTAACCACTGCACCACCATGGCTCCACGTTTTAATGAGCACTAACCAAAAGACCCAAGATGAATATAGGCAGAGGTAAAGGAAACAGGAAAGGGAGGAGAAGGAGGAAAAGAGGAACAGCTGGGCATTGCTCCTGCTTTAAATTAATTTCTGCAGCTGGCTCTCACTTCCAGGGTTGAACCTAAATTCTACACCATTTACTAAGACGACTAAATCACAGCAAAGAAAGAGTCTTGGTATTAAGAATTCTACAGTACTTGAATCACAGATTGTTATAATCTTTACCTTTAAATGCTGTGGATATCGGTTATTAAAAGTGTAAATAATCTAGTCACCGGAGGTTTCTACTGCATTGATATCTGCATTTTTTTCAAGTATGAGTGACACAGCGTTTTTAAATTCCCATTTACACTTATTTTAGCAGACAGCTAATGCTTTATATGTTTTCTAGTTTAAAAATCCAAATGCTGATATATTACATATAAAAAAGCATAGAATGTTTGAAAATATAATTGCCTGTTAGATGCTAATCAATGAGAAAAAATATAAATATGTTTTCCTTTGCATTGCTACTTTTTGGCATCTCAGCTCATAAAAATTAACTAAAGGTCACCTTTTGTTATATTAGCAACAGTGGCATTTTTAATTAGCTTCACTACCTCCATTAGTGCTTAGGTATGATACTTTTCACAAACCTACAATCACATCATCTCTCCAGTTCCTTCCAAAAAGATGACAGAAAATCCCTCACATGGTTTGAATACTCCATTATGTCTCTTCCAGGCCCTATTTACCAGATACTCGAGCGTTTGCCAGTCAGCAGACCAGTTCTGTGAACAGTGATGACTTAATATGGATGGAAACTGACTTCTTCCTTTTTTTCCCCTTCATTCCAAAATGATTTTTTTTTGTTGTTGTTGTTTTCTCTGTGGTTTGCTTTTGTCACACTGGAGGTTAGGGGAGTTAGCAGATATCCCCAGGATGGTGAAGTTATTCCAAATTCGTATTTTTATTTGGATTGGCTATTGTATTGTCAGGCTGTCATGGTTCCCAACTTCCATACAGGAGGACAAATTATTTGGGCCAAACAATACAATGTGGTTTGGAAACAATTGGCTTTTATGGGCACAGTCTTATTCTTTCCATATCCATTTTTTTAAATTTGTGAAAATCAAGCCAATTTTTTTTCAACACTATGCAATTTCTCAAGACTCATGGAAAAGACAGCTTGGGTTGAATTTTTTTTTCAATTTTTGCTTATGAAGAAAAAGAGTTTATTGTATAAATCCAACATATATATATTTGTGCAAGCATTCATACATTGCGTTTTGAGTATTAGTGGAAAAGTGTTGTATCTTATGTGATGGGCTTTGTCTTCTGGTTTATTTCTTCAAGGTCCTGACTCCTAGTCCTATACTCATAGATCAAGCACGTTCAGGCACAAAGCAGGTATTTGAGAGGAGCCATTTTCTTCGTAATTCCCTCTTCTCCTTTGTGCACACACTTGCAAATGTAACTTATCTGCATCTTTTCAGACACCCTTGAGGTACTTGTCTATCCTCACATCATTTTTAAATAACCAAGAAGTTTCTTTGTAAAACTCTCATTCTGTGATGCCAGATGGTTGATGCCACCCTATAAGACCATACTTTGAGCAGAGAGGACCAGCTTAGCAGGTAGATGAAACACCAGTTACAGTTATTGTCACATCTCCCATTTAGCAATGGCAAAATGTACTTCTCATCAAGTTTGTTCCAAACACAAAAATGATTAAAATTGATATAGTTTTCCTTTTATTCTAAGAATTGAGCACAGTGGCTCCCTCACAAGTATTAAAAGGAAAAATTAAAGATAATAAAATCTTTACTTTCTCATGTTTCTCAGCATCTTTTAGGAAAAAAAAAAAGCTTAGTGGTACATGGCTCAGTGGCCTGAAAATATCTGCTTGTTACACTCTTAGATATTGTTTCCTTCTCTATTATAATAAAACAAAGGGAAGATTTCTAATAAACATATAGACTCAGATATCTAAGGAAGATCATCTAAAAACCTGAAGTAATGCCTGGTCATGCTATTCAATTATTCCATGATTATTTTAATTTTTGCAGTATTTTGTTTGATTACTACTCTATGTAGTCTTTACAGTAAGTATGCCATTCTCTTACCTTGCCTAAGAAGATATGTTAAACTGACAGCTATATGCATTGCGCATATTAAGTTAAGGCGAATGCTTTAAATACTTGTTAGACCTTCAATTTGTTTCCAGAAAATCAAAATCCATTGATCAGATAAGTAACAGTAGTTGACTTTGGATTGTACAATCTTCAGGGAATTGCATGGATGATAAATTAATGTGTCCATATACTAAGGTGGGCATTTCTGACTAGCTTAAAAAATTCTAAGGTATAACAAGGTGCTAAAAACAATTGCTTAACTCCATCATATGATTGGTTAGAAACTTTCCTGAGAACACCTTTAGATTACAACATAGACATAGTACATAATTCAAGTTATTCACTTTTCCCATTTAGGCTTAGTGATGTGTTTTAAAAGAAGAACAAGATTTTCATGCAAAAATATGAATTATACAGTAGTTTTATTGAATCTTTATTGCTAATGCGCATGGGGTTCAGAACCATAATGACGATATTGGGCACTTAAGTCATTAGGCTGTCATATTACAGCAAAATTATTTGTACTATATAATCATTGTTTCCTTTTTTATATTGCACAGATCTCAGCTTAGTTCATCTATCTCTGCCATTACAGTACTATTTTGTTGTAAATATCTATTTTTTAAGGATGATTTGAGTATGTTCCTTGTGGTACAAGTTCATGTTTATTAGACCTTTGCTTCCTTAAAGCTGGAGAAACATGATCAGGGGAAGTTTACAATCTGCCTCATGGTATCTTGTTTGATTATGTATTGCTTCACTGTGTCAATTGCTATATAGTTTATATTTTAAGTACTTGTATACACACAAAAAATTTCAAGGGGAATGAGAACTAGTTTATTTTTTTCTTTCCTCAGCAACATTTCCATCTTATTCATCATGTTTAAGACATGCTCTTGTTCTTAAAGTGGAATTCTGTTTGTATTCAACTTTTTCCTTTAGAGACTTTTAAAGTTTAAATGTTTAAACTGATCTCTGATGATTATTTGCAATAAGAACAAAATCATTTGGGAAAAAAATAAAGCTGAATCTGAAAGCTTCAGCTGAAGATCATTTGTGAGCATAAGGTGACTATGGCTTTGGTTCAGGGAACTGGTTCCAGGGTGTCATATACTTTTAAAAATACATATTGATTATTAGTCTTCAACTGATCGAACTGCTTTTTCAGTATTGGCTTTGCTTGAGTTCAGCACCTCGATGAATTGTTTGCTTTATTATTAAATCCTTGAGATATGGCACAATACAGTTCACCAGCAACATAGGCTGCCATGGGTTCCTTTGTAAGTGTGTATGTTTGTGTGTGTGAGAGAGAGAGAGAGAAATTGGGAGATGTACACACTTCTGAGTAGGGATCATTTTGGCTTGGGCAGTGTGAATTTAGCCCCATACTGGGAAATGGCATATAAGTAATATCAGTTGTCTATTCAGATCATTGTACTGTCAAGTCAGGTAGACATTATGCAATAAGCAAAAAAAAAAAACCTTAAAATGACCAAAGCCAATTTCTTCTGCCATCAGTTATACACGTGTCTCTGACTTCTCTCCCCAGACCCAAAATCATGATTTGGGGGATGTACTGTCAACCAGAGAATACCTATCCAGTCTTTCCTATATTAAATGAGATAA
Organism: Dugong dugon; assembly: GCA_030035585.1. NCBI lineage: Eukaryota > Metazoa > Chordata > Mammalia > Sirenia > Dugongidae > Dugong > Dugong dugon. Next base: position 102,896,839 of record CM057461.1, read on the forward strand.
TCTGAAACTGACCCTTTGTAAGAATCTAAACTTCTAATTTGCCACAAGTTTTCAAAAATGAAATATTGTTTAATAGAGTCAGATAAGCACTGCCACTTGAAATGTCGTAAACACTGAGAGCAGAGATTATAGACTTAAAACACCCAGCAACTCTGAGACTCTATGGTAACCCTGTCTACTCCTCTCAAGTATATTTAGGGTTTGGGTAGAAATACAGTTATGGAAGGACAACTAGCATTTGAAAGTGGGTACATACTAGAAGTCAGAAGCCTAATTATGTGAGTGAAAGAATAAAGTGTGATTTGTATGACTTGCTCTACCAACTTCAGATACAATTAAAGTCATATTGCTTTTTCCTAATTTTTTTTTCTTTAATGAGTCACTCTAATTCCCCATATAAATTATCCTACTCAGACATTTACATAAAGCCACATGGAGAAAGAACTGGAAATACAATCTGGTTTTTGGTCGCTCTGACTTCAGTCACTGGCACATGGTTTTGTGGTTGAAAACTGGTTGTTCTCATTCTGAAACACCCCTGCCCATAGCTGCAGTGAGTCCATTTCTAGGCCAGGTCACCATACCGACTGCAGCATTGCCCTACCCGTAGGCTCCAAGAGGTTGGTTCTTCATGTTGACATGTGCACGTGTTCAGCCATGACTCCCAGAGGCTTGCTTTAGGACTACACTGTCCCATTTGGGTGCCACTAGCCAGCCACACATCACTATACCACCAGTTGTCATTAAGTAGATTCTGACTCACAGTGACCCCATGTATGTCAGAGTAGTACTGTGCTCCACAGGGTTTTCAATGACTGATTTTTTTGGAAGTGGATCTCCAGGGCCTTCTTCCGAGGCACCTCTCTGAATGGATTTGAACCTCCAAACTTTTGATTAGCAGACAAGCATGTTAACTGTGTACAACACCCAGGGACTATGTCACTTTTTTCTTTTTCATTGCTGTTGAGTTGATTCTGACTCATGGCGACCCCATGTGTTACAGAGTAGAACTGCTACATAGGATATTCTTGGCTGTAATCTTTATGGCAGCAGATTGCCAGGTCTTCCTTAAGCAGTGCTGCTGGATGAGTTTGAATCGACAACCTTTAGGTTATTAGTTGAGTGCTTAATATTTGTACCAATAGGGGTCTCACATGTGATAATAGAGCCCTTGAAATGTGGCTAATCCTAATTGAGATGTGCTGTGGTTTTGACATACACAACAGATTTCAAAGATTATACAAGACAAAGAATGTAAACTATCTTGTTAATACATTCTTATATTGATTCCATGAGTCATGATAATATTTTGGATAAATTGGATTAAGTAAAATATATTATTTAAATTAATATCAGCTGTTTATTTTTTACCTTTTCTAACATGGCTACTAGAATATTTAAAATTGCATATGTGATTTACTTTATATTTTTATTGGACATTGCTGGTGTAAGCGGTCTGTGGCCTCAACTACATGCTGGGCCAGAAGCAGCCTCATCAGGAACCTCCAGTCTATCTCTGTCTCTCCTTACCTGACGCAGAGAACTGCGCTAATCTTCCTTATCCTCTTTGTCATCCTCATCCTTATTTGCCATGCAATGCTCGTATCTTCTATTTTTTTTTCTCCTTCCTCTCCCATCCCACCACTGTTCACCTTTTTCCCAATAGACAGCTGCAAGAATAATTTTAATAAATCCTTGAATGTGTAAGTATCTTGAAAAGATATTTAATGTTGTTTTGTATATGAATTCTTTTTTTAAGTAATATAACAAGAAGAATAACCTGATTTTGTGATCTTATCTGTGAATAGGTAAATAAGGAAAGAATACTACAACTCTGTCTAGATGTTCAAGATTTGAAGAAGAGACCCTGAGAGCCAGGATATGTTTCTCTTCTCCAACCTGGTGTGGCTATAAACTCAGACTGTCCTTCAGTGATAATTACCAATTGTCATCTTTCTTCTTCAGAAAACACTGTGTACAGTTTACTTTCTTAGAGCAGGAAGCTTATCTGTAAATGTTAAAAAAAAAAATATTGAAAACACGGAATTAAGAACTTTTGCTTTTTCTGAAAAAGAAACTGAGGACGTTCTTTCATTCATCAAGCAAACACGCACTGAGCACTTACCATTTACTCTGCACTGTTCCAGACTGGAGTCGAGACTAGAATTGCTAAAACATAAATTAATCAAAATAAAATAAAATACAGGCAAAAATCTTGCTGTTATGGAGCTAACATTCTAGTGGGGAAAAAAAGAGAAGTTAAAAAATAATTAACCCAATAGGGGTATAAATATATTAAAAAGAAGTAAACAAGGAAGTAAGATAGAGAGCACCTGAGTGGCAAAGGGTTGGAATTTTAAATAGAGAGAGAGAGCCTATGATAGAGAGAGAGAGCCTATGAGAAGGTGACATTTGGGGGAAAGACCTGAAGGAAAGTAGCTATGTGGATATCTAAGGAAAGAACGTTCAGGAGAAAGTAGCATGTGCAAAGGCCCTGGGGCACAATAGTGCCTAATATATTAGTAAGAAGGACAGTGTGTCTAGAGTAGAATTAGTGACTAATCAGTTCCATTTAGGGGTATGGAAGCTTACCAGGGAGACACTTATTCTGAGGAGACTTCTTTTACTCTATTGGTCAAAGCTAATCTAACTTGAAAGTGCTGAATATGGCCCTATGACCTGTAGCAGCAAAGCTAGGGGTCTTCTGCCTACTAGCCTGTCCCTCACTTGCCACACTGATGATGCAGCTCTGTGGATCTGTAGATTCTCCCAGCACCAAAATTCCATCTGCGATTAATCAGATGTTAAGGGACTTAATAAATGTTTTTTAATAAGTAAAAGATGTTTTAGCTGTGACTATTAAAGTACACATTTGTGTGTCCTAAGGCTGCATGGCATGGAACGTACTTCTGATGTGATTTTGGTAACAATTATCATTACATAAGGTTACTTTGCTGCCATATTTATCAAAGCAGACCTTCTGCCATTTGTAGTTGGGTAGGCACAGTATTTAAATCTTAAATTAAGGTATGAAATAAAAGATTTTGCTGTCTGTTATTTTTTAAGTGAGTATGATTATTAGCAGTAATGGTAGTAGTAAGCCACACCATGCATTCACCTGGGGGGATTTATACTGCCAGTGCGTTTATTGTCATCAAAGCCACAATTAGTAAACGTTCACGCAGTTGGAGAATTTGGTATGAAATGTATTAAAAGTGTGAGGACATGTACTCTCTCTCAATAAGCAATTCCTAGGGACCTTCCTATGTAATGTGGGCATAGCTCTTTATTTGCAGTTAATGATAATATAAGCTTTATTTCATTTTTATATACTTATTTCAAATATCTTAAATTATCCACATCTTTTTCTGTTTAGAAACATAGTATTGTGAGTTTTGATTATTAGCTCCTAATGTCCAAAGACTGGAGCCCTGGTGGCGCAGTGGATAAGCATTTGGCTGTTAACCAAAAGGTTGGCAGTTTGAATCCACCAGCCACTCCTTGGAAACCCTATAAGGCAGTTCTACTCTGTCCTGTCGGGTCGCTATGAGTCGGAATTGACTAGACAGCAATGAGTTTTTCGAGAGTCCAAAGACCATCCATCTCGCTTTAAATGACTTTATAGAGTCTAGTACAAGTGGTAAATTATAATGAGGGTAAAGAAGATGCTCCTGAGGAGGGAGAGGATAAAGATAGTAATCTATCTCTGTACATGGACAACACTGTGATCCTATACATCCTACTATCTATCTAATCCTTACAACAATGCACCAGGATATTTTTATCTCTATTATAAAATAGAAGGAACCAAGCCTGTTGCTGTCGAGTAGGTTACGACTCGTGCCAACCCCATGTGTTACAGAGTAGAACTGAGTTCCACGGGGTTTTCTTGACTGTAATCTTTACGGAAGCAGATCAAACCATTTTCCACTCCAGTGCAGATAAGGAAATTGGGACTCAGGAGGCTAAATCACACACTTCTTAAGTGGTTGAGGTGGGACTCGAAATCGGAACTTTTAACACAAAAACCTATATACTTTTCACCACGCATCTTGTTTAGACACTATTCAGTTATCAAACATTTATTTACTGACCACTGATTGTGTGCCAAGCTTGATGAGAGTGTAGGGGACACCATTAAACTCCAAAGTAGAATGTGAAGATCTGCTTCATCCCACCTTCATCCTCAACTTTACTATGTATTCCAACAGCCGTTTATTTCATGTGGCCACAGAAATGGCAAAAGAAATATTCTTGCCAAACTGTTCTGTGACCCAGAGCAATTCTCGGTCAGCCGTCCCTTCACAACGGAGCAATTAAGTTCAATTTTCCTTTGCGAGGGCCCACCCGTGATTCACCGCTCTTCTCCTCCCCGCCCCCCATTTCCTCAGTCATTACATAAGCCAGCACCTGTTTGTGCTGTCAGGCGTGTTTTCAGACTAAAGTCCACAGGTGGTTTTTAATTTTTTCTCTTGTGCCATAGACTACAAACAGCTAAACTTGCTTTCTGATGACTAATTTAAGGACATATTTCCTGGTGGAAATTTCCTAACTGAACCGCTTGACAAAAACGAGGAGGGAGGCAAATCCTACCAGAATATTTCTCTTTTACGCTTGGTTCTGCTTTGACAGTTTGAAGGATTAAGGGATAACAATGAGTGTAGTTCTTATTATTACCCAAGTCTTACTGTGTCTTTCTCCCCATTCACAGTGCCCCTGTTGGACTAGATGCTGATGGCTACATCTGTTGTGTTATTTAAAGCAGATCTTTAAGTCAAATGAGGATGTGTTTGTGCTGCTTCATTCTGAGTTTGCTTAATGTTTCCAACCATATTTTAGAAATAAATCCCAAATGCTTTTTTGCTAAGTGCATTTTCTCTTCGATTTTAAACCTATGTGTATTTTAAAGGTCATTTAATCCGTGCATTTCCAATTCCTCAGGCCTTAAATCATCACTGTGTTTTTTTTATGTAAGAGGTACTTAATGTCTCGAGAAGCTTTTTGAGACCTTTAAAACCCAGAGACATTTTTCCAAGACCAGAAGTTCCATTTTGTCAAGAGTAAACAAGCTTGAAGAAAACCAAGATCTCAGCCTGTTCAATAGTCCAAAAGTTAGAATTTCAGAGGGGTTGGAACTTGGCAAAATGCATTTTCCCATCCTTAGCTCAGTCCTCTCTATATTCCCTCCTCACTTAGGCTGGAACACATGGAAAAGATATCCAGCGGAGCACTGCAGTCGCTGACATCTGCCTATGGAGGAATGTCCTGGCGTTTGGCATCAGAATCCTTTTCCCTCAGGGGAAGTGAAGGCTCAAAACCCCAAATAATAATAATCTATTACAGATTACAGGTTACCAAAAGCTAGAGAAAAGGATAATAGCAAAACGCTTAGCATTGCTACATATCAAAAGAAAGGCTACTGTAATTCCCCCCCTTGGGGGCATGTATTTTTATTATTATTATGCATAATTATGCACGTAAATTTAAATATATTTCCATATTATATTTAAAACTCCCTAATTCTAAATATGTAAAGAAAAAAGTAGGATTAATTGATGCCAATTACTGCATTTAGATTTCAGTCTAAAATTCCTGGTCACTGGAAGGAGTGGGCCAGTAGTGGGCGCCTAGAGCATCACAACTGGCTCCTCTGGAACATTCTCCCGGATTTAGGAACAGTTTTTCTAATAAAATTAAATCTGGGGTTAGAGAGCCATAGGATGTGCTGACAAAAACTCAGAACAGTGGTTAAGAAATTTGGGTCTGATCTTTTCTCTGCTTCTTACTAACTCTGTGGTCTTGGGCAAGTCACTTAAACAATTTGGGCATCTTGTTCTTCATCTCAAAAGCTAGGGACATTTATTCTGTGTTCTCTAAGGTTCATTCCAGATTTAATGTCATATTTCTATGACTCTAACATGAACTCTGCCCAAGAATGTCGTTATCTGACATTCAGAAACAGCAAACAGCTTGGCAATTTGATTACAATTAAGTCATTTATGAAAAGAAATAAAAAATTTGTGATAACAATTGGTTTTTGGCATAGGCAAATCTCCCATCACTTTTTTTTTTAAGTGGAAAAAAAGTTAATCTGTAGGTCTTGCTGGAAGTGGAAAGCAATTTTGTTTGTCGCAGACCTGATGACCACCGTCTCAATAAAGGATCCCAGATAGTTTAAAATGAACAAATAAAATAGGCTGCATTCTGACCACATCAAGTGTCCGAATGATATCAAGGGTCTTTTCCTAATTCTTTTCCTCTTCTTTTTCTGAAATGTATGTTATGAATTATGATTATTGCATTAGAGCCAAGTATTCAACGGGCTCCAGCTAGATCTTTGTTTAGCGAGCATAAGCTCAGTGCCAGCTGCAAACTGCAGCTGTCTGTCAGCATGTGTGAGGACAAACCACCCCACTATCCCTGATTCCTTAGCTGTAGACGACCTACTGTATTCTCAGATCTGCTCAGCATACCCTTTGCATTTTCAATGCATTTCCTGTGGGGGAGGGTACCAGTGGTTCGCACGCACAGTTTGGAGCAAATAGCTCAAAGCTTATGTCAAAATGATGCCTGTAATAGACGTCTCTGTCCCAACAAAACTATTCTGTGAGAGATGAACTAACTGGCTCTGGCCTGATGTTTCCTGATCTCTGATGTCCCAAAAAAGGCAAAGGAGGCTGCCACAAGGACAACCAACTGCTCTTTAGGACAGAGTGACCCTTGCAGAGAGCGCCAAGAGAAGGGGCCCAGGGCCAGGCGCCTGTCTCAGAGCTAGGGAATGTGGGGGGTGGGGGGCCAGAAGGTCACAGGGAAGGGAGCCAGAGGAAGGCCAAGGCCCAGGGTGCTGAGTGCAGTCATTCTCCTGGGCCATAGCGTGGAGTAGGACACAAGACTCAGAGGAATCCTTATCTTGGGAGAAACCCTAGTCCAGAACTTGCAAGTAACTAGGAACTCTGGGGCTTAAGAAGGAGCTTTGAAGGATGATATGTGTTGCTTGTGTAGCATTTGCCAGCCTTCAAGGAAACTTTTTTCTTTGAATTTCCAGGCATGCTTCGAATGAGAGAGAAGCTCACAGCACCATACAGGTTTAATTAAAGCATTTGTAGAGTTAACCAAAAGTATCCCTGATTTTCATCATCAGAGTGACTCCTGTGAACTACAAAGATTTTTTTTTTTTTTTAAGAGAGGTGGCAGTTTTAGGAATACCCTGAGAATTAAGAACTGTGCCTTTGCAATGCTTTCCTCAGGCATTTGCAGACAGTAGCTGTGAGCTCCTTAAAGGGTAAAAACAACTAGGACTGAAGGTTCTTTGGGTCCTCAGATGCACCTAGGACACTGCTGGAAGCATGCAGTATGATCAGTCAGTACTTGGGGAAAAGTATCCTTTGGATTTTGTTTAAAAATAATATTTTTCAAGTTAAAAAAAAAAATCTGGAATTTTTCCCACTCATGGAGGTATTGTGAGAACTGCTCTTTTTCATGTAAGAGTATTGTTTCAGTAAGAAATGTGCCCTCTTGGGAAGAAAGGCATAACACAAATTCAAATTAATAATAAAACTGTACAATATGTAGCATATGCCCCAAGTTGGCCCGGGTTACTCAATGGAGAAAACGTTCTAAGATTTGGGAAAAGACACATGCCATGCATGTGTTTGTGTGTGTGTGTGTGTGTGTGTGTGTGTGTGTGTGTGTGTGTGGGACTGTGTATGTTTGTGGTCGGGAGAGGACTGACCCAATGTAAACACTTTCTTTCCCACAACTTAAACACACACACAGTACCTAAAATAGTTTCATTCAAGGGTAGAAACCAGGAGAGTCGCAGGGTCATTAAACAATAGCAAAGCTCTGTTAGTCCATGATGTTGCTTTATTCAAGAGGATTGTAAAATAAAAACAAAGACTTTGCAAGGAATCAATATTTTCAAAAGGAATAGCAACTTACAGTACAAGAGTATTTGGATTGCTAAGTGCCTTCACTTCTCTCTCTGTGGCAGTTTGCTACTTCCTTCATTGTGAAACCTTTTTGCTGGATGTGTTAGCATGCGATGAGCTCGGGTGTTATAATAAACAGAGAGGAAGGCTGCAAATAATGCATTTCAGTTAGGAAGAAGCACTTGAAAGAAATTGGTTTTGCTATACACATGATGTGAGCCAATCAATAGTGGTTTAGTCTGACAAGCACTGTCAATATCCATTGTCACAGTTCAGAAAGTCATTAATGGATAGTTCTTCAAAACCCAATGATTTCAACACATGTTAAAAGTCTTGAAATACGCTCTACCTGGCAGAAATTAATCACAGGTAAACTCTCTGGATTGTATACAAGTTTTTTTGTTTTTTTTTTAAATTCATAGCAAAATAACAGTCAATTAAAAAATGTATGTTTAAAACAAGACTAAATGGGCACACCAACCCAGGTACAAGTACAAGAAGGCAGGAGGGAACAGGAAAGCTGGCAATGGGGACCCAAGGTCCAGAAGAGGAGAGTGTTGACACATCTCATGGGGTTGGCAACCAATGTCACAAAACAATATGTGTATTAATTGTTTGTTTAATGAGAAACTAATTTGCTCTGTAAATCTTCATCTAAAGCATAATAAAATAAAATAAATGTATGTTTATAGATATATGTCTATTACATATATATTTCAAGTAATAGCTCAATGACATAATCTAATAATCTCATGTACTTAGTACATACTCAGTGAATGTTGAATAAGCGAGAGGAACTAGGAAGGAAGTGAGGAGGGTACTTCTCAGAGCACCTGTTCTGTTTACTTATTGATTATTACAGCAGTGACTGTGATACAGAGCACCTGTCATAACCTTACGAGTAATAATAGTTGTTAGCATTTACTGAGAGCTTATTTTGCACTAGACAGTTTGCTGGGCGTTTTGCATATATCAGGGCATTTAACTTACACAGCAGGCTTTGGTGTGGATTGCTATGAGCCCCATTTAGCAGATGAGGAGATAGAGGCACAAAAACTTAAATAGCTTGACTAAGATCCCAGCACTGTTAAGTGACAAAGTTGAAATTAAAAATCCAAAGGCTGTAGTATTTAAAAGAGAGACAGAATTTTTGAAAGCAGCAGCATTAGGGGTTGGAAGAAGAGTATATCAACAATTTTTATCTGGTTCTGCCTAAGTGCTGGTCCTGAACGCTTATACTCAGTTCCTGTGGAGCAACCAGGAGTAGAAAGAGCGGACTAAGCTCTGCTGTTGGGCATAGAGAAGAAAGAGATTTTCTGGATTGGTTGGCAAAAGAGCTAAATCGTTTGTAGACGTGAATGGGTGTGCCTATATACTATTGTGGGCTGTGTGCATCTTTGAAAAAGATTGTATGTTGGGAGGAAGAAGAAGGATGATGAGGTTTGAGATATCTGGCTAGGTCTCTTGCCATATTTGCCTAAAAGAGAGCCACAGTCCTCACTCTACTTCTCTACTTCTCCATTTATTCTTATCTTGCAGTGTGTAGCTACCTGGGCTGAGTGATTCTGATATTAACATTCTGGCCAGTACACACCCTTGCCACAGAGCTCAGTACATTCTCCTGGTAGCTGTGGCTCTGTGCTACCCAGATGCCTTCTTCAGCACTTCTGACTGGGTATCTGGAGAGTATTCAGCTATCAGCTCTGCTTCTGTCCTGTGATTCACCAACCTCACCTAAGGCAATTCATTTTCTCTTTCAGGTCTACAGTGAAACACACCACTGAGAGATAATTCCACTAAGCATTTCATGTAAAGTAGATGATTTAAGACTTTACATCAGAAGGCATGAATATGGCACGGGGCTATTAGGAGCTCTCTGAGACACTGGGGCAGGTTAGGAATTCCCACAGGCTTTAATCAGACAGCCCTGAATTTGATTTCTGGCTCTGCCATTTATTTGCTACATGGTTAACCTCTCTGACCCTCAAATCCCTGATCTGTAAAATGGGTAACAATAATAGAACCTACTCCATTGGATGATTATAGGACTAAATGAGATATAACATGCTTAGTACAGTGCTTGCCACATAGTAGTACTCCAAAAACATTTGCCATTATTAATAATAACCGAGATATAAGGATGATCAGATTGGCTAGTATAATGGCTAACCAAAGTAGAAATTGAGACTGTTATCACAGAATATATATATATATATATATATATATATGTGTGTGTGTGTGTGTGTGTATACACACACACACATGCAATAATAATAATAGACAAGAAGCCCTCATGGCACAGTGGTTAAAAGCTCTGCTGCTAACCAAAAGGTAGTCAGTTTGAATCCACCAGCCCCTCCTTGGAAACCCTATGGTATCCTATAGGGTCGCTATGAGTCGATTTGGCAACAGGTTTGGTTAAGCATGGTCTGGAGCCCTGGTGGCACAGTGATTAAGAGTTTGGCTGCTAACCAGAAAGTAAGGAGTTTGAATCCACCAGCAGCTCCTTGGAAATCCTATGGGCTGGTTCTGCTCTATCCCATAAAGTTGCTGTGAGTCAGAATCAACTCGACGGCAAGCGGTCGTTTTGTTTTCGTTTTTTTTTTTTTTAACATGTGGTCTACTATCTGTGAGTCAATATGTAAATAAAAAAACCCATTGCTGTTGAGTTGATGAGTTGATGCAGACTTATAGTGACCCTATAGGACAGAGTAGGACTGCCCCACAGGGTTTACAAGGCTGTAAATCTTTACAAAAGCAGACTGCCACATCTTTCTTCCGTGGAGCAGCTGGTGGGTTTGAACCACTGACCATTCGGTTAGCAGCAAAGTGCTTAACCACTGCACCACCAGGACTTCTTAATATCAGCATTAAAATGATCCAGTACTCTTAAATATGAATAATATTTCATTCTCCTTTTTTTTTTTTTTTTAATAGCAATCCAGGAATTAATTGCCTACAATCTTGTCACTTCTGTGGTGGAATTACCATGCCTACAACTGTATTGTTTTGTTTTGTTTTTTCTCTTTTTATGGACTGTTGTTCAGATTTGTCTGTAAGGCTCTTCTCATTTGATTTGGCTGAGGCCTGTTTTCTATCACTAAAAGTGAACCCATTCCTGTACGTAATATACAGTCTCTCCTCATGGAAAACATATTTCTACTTCATACTGTCCTTAGTCTGGATTGATGCCCTACGTTATTTTTCTCCTTTTTTTTCAGTAATTTAGCTTTCAAAATCAGCTACTGCTTTAGCTCAGTAACCACTTACTTTATTAGCAAATTTATCAAAGTTGTGAACGGCTCTCAAGTGACAAAGTTTTACAGACACTATATCAAGTCATAAAGAAGCCAGAGATAAAATACCAAGTCAGTAGAAGAATGTTTTAATGGTCTGAATCTTTACACCGTGCATTGTATCTGATTCTGTTTCAGGAAAAAATATTATTGTGTGCCTCTACACACATCACAGGTTTTGCTGTTTAGGTATATTTTCTCTTTAGTCTTTCCTTTTGTTTGTGAAAATGTCGCATTTTCATAACTTGATGCGAGGATTTTTTTTCAATTCTGACTCACAAAAACCAAATAGATCTACAATGGAATGAAAATTGCGTGTTGTAATGACATATTACTTGATACTGGCAGTACAGCATTGAAGTAGTCATCATCATCATCACCATCATCAAAAGTATTCATTAAGCAATTCAAACCAAATAAAAAACCAAACCCGTTGCCATCGAGTCGATTCCGACTCATAGCGTTACCCTATGGGACAGAAAAGGACTGCCCCCGTAGGGTTTCCAGGGAGGGGCTCATGGATTTGAACTGCCAACCTTTTGGTTAGCAGCCAAGCTCAAAGCTATGCTAAATGCTATTTTTAAAGTTTTTAAAAAAACACTCTGTCTTCTAAAAGCTTACTCTGTAGAAATACATTATCAACGTAAACACAGCTAACATGTATAATCAGCAAAATAAAAACGTTAAGCCTATACATGAAAAGATAGTGAAGCATTCATATCATAGACCAATGAATGCTTTGGAGGTGGAAGACATGGAAAAATACAATACCGGGGAGAAAAGTAGTTATGGAATTTCCATATCGTTGAATGACAGGGACATGACAGTAAACTAACAACTCTTTTTTGACACTAAAAATGTAAAAATGTGGTTGTTGTTGATAGGTACCGTCCAGTTAGTTCTAACTCATAGCGATCCTGTGTATAACAGAATGAAACACTACCTGGTCCTGTGCCATCCTCACAATCACTACTATGTTTGAGCCCATTGCTGTAGCCACTGTGTCAGTCCATCTCATTGAAGGTCTTCCCCTTTTTGTTGACCCTCTACTTTACCAAGTATGATGTCCTTCTCCAGGGACTGGTCCCTCTGGGTAGCATGTCCAAAGTACATAAGACAAAGTCTCACCATCCTTCCTTTTAAGGAGCACTCTGGTTGTACTTCTTCCAAGACAGATTTGTTTGTTCTTCTGGCAGTCCATGGTATATTCAGTATTCTTCACTAACACCATAATTCAAAGGCATCAATTCTTCTTAGGTCTTCCTTATTCATTGTCCAACTTTCACATACATATGAGGTAACTGAAAATACCATGGCTTGGGTCAGGTGCACCTTAGTCCTCAAAGTGACATCTTTGCTTTTGAAAACTTTAAAGAGGTCTTTTGCAGTGGATTTGCCCGATGCAATATGTTGTTTGATTTCTTGACTGTTTGATTTCATGGGTGTTGATTGTGGATCCAAGTAAAATGAAACCCTTGACGACTTCAGTCTTTTCTCCGTTTATCATGATGTTGCTTATTGGTCCAGTTATAAGGATTTTTCTTTTCTTTATGTTGAGGTGTAATCCATACTGAAGGCTGTAGTCTTTGATCTTCATCAGTAAGTGTTTCAAGTCCTCTTCACTTTCAGCAAGCGAGGTTGCATAGTCAGATGCCTTTGCATAGTCAATAAAACACAGGTAAATATCTTTCTGGTGTTCTCTGCTTTCAGCCAAGAGCCATCTGACATCAGCAATGATATCCCTTATTCCACATCCTCTTCTAAATCTGGCTTGAATTTCTGGCAATTCCCTGTGGTTGTACTGCTGCAACCACTTTTTAATTACCTTCAGCATAATTCTACTTTTATGTAATATTAATGATTTTTTTTATAATTTATGATCTCTGTTGGATCAGTTTTCTTTGAAACACTCATGTATATGAATCTCATCCAGTCGATTGACTAGGGAGCTTCTTCCAAATTTCTTGGTATGGATGAGTGAGCACTTCCAGCATTGCATCCATTTGTTGAAACATCACCGTTGGTCTTCCATCAATTCCTGAAGGCTTGTTTTTACCAATTCCTTCAGTGTAGCATGGACTTCTACCTTCAGTACCATTGGTTCTTGATCATATGCTACCTCCTGAGATAGTTGAATGCGCAACCAATTATTTTTGGTTATGTTTGATTATTTAAATTAGAAGATTTAGTCTAAGAGTAAAAATTTTCATTGTATGAATTCTCACTTTTCTTTACGTGAGTAGATAGCATAAATATGAATCATTAAGAAGCTAATTTCTGCATACTCTTCTGTTACAAGTCTAATCATCTATTTTATACTTCTACAACTTCTAAGTGGGAATTAAGTAGTTAAATCACTGCTGATAAAACACCCTACATTCTTTCTTCCAATTATTTCTAGATTTAATCTTACTTTGTGTTTCGAGTAGGTCACTTACAGTTTCAATAACTCACCTTCTCAGTCTGCAGGCTGAGGGTTGAAATTATGACTTCTATTTAAATTGAGCATTTGAAAAAAAGAAATATTAACTGACCTGTGTACATTAAGCCCAAACTTACCCTTTCTGCCTGATCTGATGCAGGGAGTTATATGCAAAGCCCTGGAAGCTCTAAAACTGCATGCTGGAGAGGGCAAAGCTGTATTTACTCTAGCCCCATCAGTTAGCACATGTGTACGCCCTGGAAACAAAGTTGAATAAACTTTATTTCTTTTTTCAATCAGTTTTGTGTAAGGTGCTCTCGTTTCAGTAATTTGGAATGTGGTAAAACAAGGTAATTCCAAACACAAGGAGAAGGTCAGATTGGAAAATATGAGTGAAGAAAATGCAGTACTTTATTATGTAATCTGTTTGATGGTTTGAGCAATGTTTTAGAATCTCTGTGGACTAAACCCCTTGCCATCGATTCTGACTCATAGCGACCTTATAGGACAGAGTAGAACTGCCCCACAGGGTTTCCAAGGCTGTAAATCTTTATGGGAGCAGACTACCACATCTTTCTCCTGCAGAGCAGCTGGTGGGTTTGAACCGCCAACCTTTCTGTTAGCCAAGCACTTAACCACTGTGCCACCAGGGTTCCTTCTAGGGACTAAGCCTGACATAACCTTATTCTGTGATTTCTTTCTGGATCACCGGTTCCTGACACTTCCATGTGATGAGTTGATTGTCCTAAGTAACTGCCGTGGGCTTTGCCCTAAACCTCCTCCCGGACTTCAGGTGTTGCTCTTAGCAGCTAACAAAACTGTCCATCTACACCTGATGTTGATCCCTATGTAAACCCCCACAAACAAAATGGGACTAGAACACTGTAATAGCATTTCTGAAGGGTAATGACTCTGCTTTCTTTTAACAACATTTCTGAAATGTTAGCTCTCCCAGCATTTCCAAATTTTTGAAAAATAATAATAATAACATGTAATTGTAACTTGGGAATACTGCGAGAACAGCAGTTTGGCAGAAGAAAGGGATATTTCAAAATAAAGTCCCCAGCAAGAGAAGTTCTGGCAGATGCTCAATTCTGGATCATGTTGTCCAAACCATTGGATTCTGGAAGATTTGGGGTTTTTCTTTTGTGGTTCCCATACCCTTAATAGAATGGTAGTGGATATTCATCATCCAAATACGTTGTTTCCCTTGGGAAATAAATATATAAAGGGTGCCCATTGCAGTAAACATTCCTACCTATTGAGGTGGTTTTAACACCATAATAGCTGTGTCAGGTATAAAACCTGTGTTGGGCTAATGCCTATTCTCATATGTAATAATATTTATGGAAGATCAACTTAGAAAGCCCACAATCGTAACTATTCTCTGGTGTGAGCCGCGTTAGCACCAATTAAATCTCTCAACTGGTTAAGAATGGTGCTTAAAACTAATGCCTTCAGCCTGTGTGCATTGAGACTTAAGTTGTATATTGTTATTCAGAATTCTTAGGCTTTGACAAATATTCTATGTTTAGGCTTGAAAAAAAAAAAAAGAGAGGAAAACATAAAGGAAATGAAAGTAAATTCTATAATACCTGAAAAACTAATTGCACTTCAGGTTAATTGTCCATGGAGGTGAAAATGGGAAGAATTAAGAGTGATTTCTCTAGTCTCCTGTATAAGTCAGATTAGGTGCTTTGGAATTAAGCCTGTATCTCACTGGGCCCTTTTCATTTTTGAATAAAAAGTTTAAATGCGAATGGAAAAAAAACCGCTCATTGGCTTAACATAAATCTTTAAACTGCAGGAAGCTTCACCCTCAAAAAGTAGTTGGATCTCTGAGGAAAAAGAAAAGGCTGAATTCTACTTTTCATAAATGATGGATTATTGTACCACACTGTGTATTTTCCAGTAAAGTATCCTTTTATTTGCACTGTGTGATTACAAGTTTCTAAAAGTATGTGTGGGGTCACTTGGGTGCTGTGGGAAAATGCAAGGAACACTGTTCTGTTAAAATCAGTAGTGAAATCAGAAGCAAACTATGTCCTGATTATCATAGGCATGTGTTTAAATTTTGCTTTCCTTAATTGGTTATGTTGTATTTACTTAAAATGAACAATTTGGCAAGTTTTTCTCCCTTGACAATGGAACAGCGTAAACTGTTTTATAAGTTTGGCTGTTAAAATCAGATTTGTAAACCACAGTATTCAAAGACGTTTACTGCTGTTTAAAGGGACCCTGTGATGGACCTTGCTTTATAACTATGCACTTTTTATATTTTTATTTTGTATTTATAGCTCTTTCAAGTTATTTGGTTAATAAAAAATAGCCATATATTATAGTCATCTATTGGCTTCAACTTCTGCATAACTCCTCTTAGAACAAAATGAGTGGAATGAATGATGGCAAAGGCCCTTGTAACTTGACTTGTCATCTGAGGATGATTATTTATCACATGAGGAAATGGAAGTTGATGCTCTAGTCTGTCTCCAGGAAAGTCATCATTAGAGGCAACTTTGGAGAGTTTGGTTATGTTAAAAACTGTAATCATATCCAAGACTCTGCTCGTTTCTCAATATATGAGAAGGAAATAAGATAAAGCACTTACAAACATATTACCATTTTCTTTGAAAAACCAGTGCACCTTATGCACACTTCTCACATGTAGAGCCAGATGGTAGTATCGAAAACAATATAATATACATATAGATCTCTCTGATTAAGAATACTATCACCAGAGTACCTAGGGGGTTCCAAAAAGATATAACTATATAACTCACTATGTAATTATTTTCATAATTTAGCATTTATACTGAGTATATGTATATTTTAATTTGCAGGGTACTTTCTAATCACATCATTTTAACTTGCTCCAAAATAGCAGGGAAAATATCTCCCTTGGCCATGTAATTCTTGACATTCTGTCTTGAGAAACATCAGGGTTTGGAGGTGAGATCAGAAATAGAAAATATTACCTTTGGTAACCTTTGAAAACTTAGATGGATTATTCCATATCATTCCAAAGGCAGACTTTAGACCAAACTTGCCCTGAGGCAGATTTTTTCCTAAAAGATGTAAATATCCCTTCAGCCTCCAACACTAGAACCCAGATCTACGGGTGTTGACTACAGTTATCAATTGAAGCAGATTATATGCTAGTTGAGGTGGTCATTGCAATGGCTAGACTGAAAATGAAAGTTGATAGGATACCATGGAAGCACACTGTATTAAGATGCTCAGAAGAACTCTTCAAGCCAACAATTTTGAATTAGTTAGTGCCTGATATTCATGGTTGTCTTAGTTACCTAGTGCTGCTATAACACAAATACCACAAGCAGGTAGCTTTAAAGAACAGAAATTTATTTTCTAGCAGTTCCGGAGACTGAAAGTCCATATGATGATCTCAGCCCTGTAGAGTCCTTCCTTGTCAGCAGCCCCAGGCATTCCTTTGTTCCTTGGCTCGTAGACAATCTTCACATGGTGTCTGTCTTCTTGTGTGTATGTGTGTGTGTCTATTCTGGTCTCTTTATAACTCAAAAGTGATTAGGTTTGGATACACCCAATACTGGTATGAACCCCATCAACCTAACAAAAGAAAAACCTCTACTTCCAAGCAGAATCAAATCTACAAGTATACAAGGGCCAGGAACTCAAAACATATTTTTACGGGATGCATTTCAATCCCTAACAATTGTCCTGTACAAGCAATTTTTGCTTCCTTGTATTCTAATAAACCTATTGCTGTCGGGTTGATTCCAACCCATGGCAAAGCCGTGTGTTGCAGAGTATAATTGCTCCGTAGGATTTTCTTGGCTGTAATCTTTACAGAAGCATTCTGCCAAGCCTTTCTTTTGCAGCACCGCTTGGTAGGTTTGAACTGCCAGTCTTTAGATTAATAGTCTAATACCTCTTGCTGTTTCTCCAGAACAAGACTTGAGGTCAGTCCCTTCTCTAGGATCCCTTAATTCTTGTACTTATGTCTGTCGTACATTTTACCAGACTGTATTAGGATTACTTGGTTACATATCCAAACTGCCACAGACAATATGCATTTTATCCACTACAGTTAAATCCAGCACTGACATGTATGTAGTAGATGGCCCATTTGTGTTTGTTTATGTTTTGGCATATGGTCCTCTTTTTTTATCATCTAGTAGCGCTTTACATTTTCTCAGTGTGTGGGTAGACTGTCTACCACCAATGAATGAGAACTCAAGCAATGCCCATAATTTTTCTATATAAAAGCAGTGATTCTTAGCAGGAGACAGTTTTGCCCTCCAGGGGATATTTGGCAATGTCTGGAGACATTTTTGATTGTCATCTCAGCTTCCAATCTTGCTAACTCAAGTTTGGGACTGCTCTATGGTCAGAGTGGTGGAGGGAGGACAAACATGTCTTTCCTTCACTAGTTATAAGAAGGCTTCTAACACTGTGGACCAGGCAGATTTGACAGGAAAGAGCCTCTGCGTACCAAATAAAGTATCCAAATACTCACATTTAAACAACTGGATTAAGACAGTGGAGGCCTCAGTTAAGATCCATATTATAGGGACAACAGAGTCCTACAGTCATAAAAAAATGATACATCTTGAATGTGTTTAGACTGTATGCTTGAAAGTTTGGACTTGATATATTATGCGCATTGTTGAATTCACAGCTTTTAGCATGAACCCTGATACTGACTATGCATTCAGCAAATATTTGTTAGGGCATGAATTTGGCACACACTTAGCTTTATAGATAAAGCTGAGAATAGGGGACTGATGAAGACATGAAAAGTTTGAGGCAAATTTGTGTTTCACAATTTCACCTGGAACTGGTAATTACATACCAGGAAGGAAAGGAAGAAGTACCTGGTTTAGAAAAAGAAATCAATTTGGGATAAAAGGAAAAAAAAAAAAAAGATTGAAAAGTTATTTGGCTTGATGGCACCTAACAACACCAACAACATTACAAACTTAACCCATAGCCATAGAGTCGATTCCGACTCATAACAACCCTATAGGACAAAATAGAACCACCCCCTAGGGTTTTCAAAGAGTGGCATGTGGATTCAAACTGCTGACCTTTTAGTTAGCAGCCGAGCTCTTAACCACTGCACCACCAGGGCTCCATCTGGGTATACAGAAACTTGGAAAATGCCTGAATTACATAGAACCCGTTCCTATCGAGTAGATTCCTACTCATGGAGACCCCACATGTGTCTGAGTAGTACTGCACTCCATAGGGTTTCCGATGGTTGTGATCTTACAGAGGTAGATCACCAGCCTTTCTTTTGAGGTGCCACTGGATGGATTATCTAGAGGAAATATTTAATCATATTTAATTGAAATGAACAATTCTAAAGTTTTTTACCCCTGTTTAGCTTATTTTTTTTTTCTACCCTCACCATAATTTTGTGTATAGATACAGATAGGTGAAATTATCCAGATAAAGGTTATTATGCTTAATATAAGGGAATGAAAATGAAAATAATTAAAATAAATTTTGAATATATGGAGCGGGCCGCATTTTCATCACACACTAATGTTGCAGCCCAGCTAGTACATTTATACAGGCAAATTACTTGTATGCCCTGTCTAAACAGAAGAGCCATAGCTATTAATTCAGTTACTTGTTTCATAAGTACTGTTTTCTATTCATATTTGCATAAAGTAATAATCATAAAAGAGAAATTTACTGAAAGCCTGTGACTTTTTTTTTTTTTAAATCTCCAGTGTTCAGACTGCATCATAGTGCTTCTGATACAAGCGACAAAAACCGAGTTAAAAGCAGATTAAAGAAGTTTATTACCCGAAGACCTTCCCTGAAAACTCTGCAGGAAAAAGGACTTATTAAAGGTACTGAGCATTTTATACTTTTACTGTAACAGTGATAAATGAATGTGCCTCTGTGTCTATAGCTAATCAGCTCTAAAGGAATACTAGGATATTTTATGCTTTTAAGGTTGCTTATTAAAATTTCCGCTCTGTAACAGAAAAAAAACAAAAAAATAAAAAGTTGCCCAGAAAATTAATCCAGGGAAAATAAAAGAGACATAATGGGATCATTGAGAGAAATACCTAGGCTTGCCCTTTGTGGGTGGGGTATCCTAGTGGCTCATTAGATTGACCACATGTCAATCCAGTTAACTCCTATTGCCCCAGCATACTTAATAACAGCAGTCCCTTCACTCTCCAAAGTATCAGATAAATTATCTGATTACCCTAGTCATGGTCTAAAATAAGTGCTAGAAAGGAAAGTCTGAAACAAACTAGTGTCGTGAAAACTTATGAAGATTGAGAGCTCGAGGGCTGAGAGCTTAATCTACACTGAAAAAAGCAAGACTTTTCTAAATATATCTATAGTAGAGAATAAAATATTCTAAACTATCCTATTCAGAATAGAAAAACAGAGACTCTGGCATTAGGCTGACTGGAATTTAGACTTTGATTCTGCCACGCACTTATTGTGTTGACATTGAAGAAGTTATGATCTTTCTGAGTCTCAGATTTCTCATCTGTTAAATGAGGGTATTTATACCCTTCTTTGAGGTCATCAAAAGAAATAAATGAGATAATCTGTGTAAAGCATTTTAAGAGAATTTCTGGAACATAAGTAAGTATTCAATAAATGTCCTCTGCTATTAAATACTATTATTATTTATTATTTTTGTTATCAGAGTTAGTGTATATCAGCTAGTTGAATAGATGAAGGGGTAGATAGAACAGATTTCTATAACTGGAAATCACCTTATAGGTCATAAAGTCAAAACATATTATTATCTTAAAAAGAAAACATAAGCATGGAGTCTATTATTTTACCATTTTTAAATGTTGTCTAACTGATGGATATCTTTTGAAAATTATACATAAGAATTTTAAAATGGGCTGAGATATACTTCTAACTCTAAGAATAGTTGAAAGACTGATCCTTATAGATGTCAAAAGGTGATTTCATATACATTCACTTTTCAGGAAAAGAGCAAAACTGATCTTGATATTTTCAGTAATATTTAGTATAATATTAAATGGTTCGCACTCTCTCTTTTGACCTATCAGTTTCAGTTCATTTTCAAACAGGTGAACACATCACAGAAATCAGCAGGCATTCTGAACCTTTCACTGAAGGTGAAATTTTATGAAGCATGAGTACGCGTATCACTAACAGAGTGGAAGCTTCTTAGAACATAAGCATTTGGGGGTAGAACTAGCACCTACTTTCAATCAGTAACCTCTGATTTTTATTCTATGAAGGCATCATTTTTTGTGCTACAGACAGTATTTAACCTTCAACAGATTCAACTGCATGTAATAATATACTTACACTTGAGTTCTGCCTTAGAATTCATCCTATAGATGATCATTTTCTTAGAAAAGACTCAGTTACAGATTACCAGCCGTCTTGAAAAATATGAAACCATATTAGCAGCCCAAACAATCCCAGTATTACATAAAGCCCAAATGTTTCATGACTGGCGGAATGAAAGAAGTTTTCATTTAGTGGTGGGGTCTGGCTCCAATCAAAATTCTAAAAAATTAATAGCTACAATGTTCTAGAATTGGTCTCAGAAAGCAGCAGAGAAACTGGGTGCCTAAATGCAGCTTTCATACTGATGTAATGGAACCACTGAACATACTCTGATGCTTACATTTCCTATCTTAGAGCTCCATTAAATTTTCACCATAGCTGACCAATGAGTCACTATTCATTAGTAGGGCTATGGAAAATCTATGTGAAATTGTGATTTGATAAGCTTCCATTGTTGCGTTCAGTGGAATTTTCTTCCAAATACAGATCAAGTTATGCAAATCTAGTAGCTTCTTGGAGTAGTTTCAGTTTTAACTGTGAACTTTTTAAGGCTTTTACTGAGGTTTTTTTTTTTTTTTGTTAACTGAGGAAAATGCAGTAAACTAATTTTCTAAAATGTAAGGGAAGTCAAATTTAGTACTTGGGTCAATTTTCTTCTTAGATTTAAGGCAAAAACGAGAAAAAAACAATAAAAATCTGTATTTTTGATCGTTAAGAAAAATGGCATAAAATAGATTAATGATAAAATGGTTAATTCCTCCAAGAAAAATGACTTAACTCTCACAGCGGTTAGAATTATTCAAAAAGAAGAATAATAGCCTTTAAAATCATTCTGCAGTGACTTTTGGCCAAAGAATATGTATCTTTCAGATCTGGACAAAAGGCTTCCATGACCAAGGTTCAAGAAAACTGTTGTTTGGTAGTTTGGGACTTAACAGTTGTGATTTCTGAGACCTGTGAAGGGGTCTGCAGGGTCACATATATTTTCAAAGTATTTACTCTTTCATGCAATGTCACAACATGTTGAGAGGGCTAAACTTTGAATTCAGGCAGTCTTTACTGAGCACCCACTATAGGGAAGGGAGGGCTGTGCCTTATTGACTTTGTAATACGTAGCAGAGTAACAACCACAAAGCATTTTATGTGAAAGCAGAGTTGCCCCATTATCACACACGCTAAACTCAGTCACAAACCCTTTCTTCAAAATCTGGGTTTTTTTGGGTTCACGGAGACCTGTCCAGTATGTGGTTTTGTTGTCTAGGATCTAGATCTGGAAACAGTCAAGTGGTGAGCTGCATTTTCTAATTTCTTTAGTATGGCTAATAAGAAGGTCTGTTATTATACACAAAAAAAGGGCAGCAGATAATTCTGAATGGCCACTCAATGGAAAGAAATCTAAATAGCTTGGGTGGGTGTAGCAATCATTGTGCTGTTACAGTGGTGGCTTCTAAAAAACCTTCAATTTCCCCAAGTGCATTCACATTTGCCAAGGGAATGGTGAGCCCTTTATGTGTATGAGTTTATTACATTGTGGTGCTCTTTGGAAACAAAACCTGAATCAGTTTAATATGTAAATTATAGGCAAGAGGGTACATTTTAAGGTGGTAGGTATGTTTGTACATATTCTCTACTGCTTTTAGAACTGAAGTAATAGCTCTTTGGTTTCCGCCAAACTACCTTATATAATCTTTCAAATAATGGCACTGACATCCAAGAACAGGAAATGTTTGGCAATACAGTTTTTAGAAAAGGTAACAGTTGTTTTGTTTTGTTTTGGGGAGCAACTACTATTTCCTTATATCAAAATGATAGGCTCGTATGTTTAGAAAATAGTTCCTTTTGTCTTAATATGTTCAAAACCATACTGGATAGTATTAATAAAAACTGAAATTAATGCTATTTTTTTTTAATCAGTATATTATAAAGTAACCAGCCTGGTTAAGGATTAAATAGTACAGGATAGAATGGGAGAAAAATGTAGAACAAAACTCAAATTTTTTTTTAATGTTCAAATTATTATTTTTTTTTATTGTACTTTAAGTGAAAGTTTACAATTTAAGTTAGTTTCTCATACAAAAATTCATACACACATTGTTATGTGACCCTAGTTGCTCTCCCTGTACTGTGACAGCACACTCCTCTTTTCCACCCCGGATTTCCCGTGTCCATTCAACCAGCTCCTGAGCTTCTCTGCCTTCTCATCTCACCTCTGGACAGGAGCTGTCCATTTAGTCTCATGTATCTACTTGAGCTAAGAAGCACTCTTCACGAGTATCATTTTATGTTGCATAGTCCAGTCTAATCTTTGTCTGAAGTGTTGGCCTTGGGAATGGTTGTAGTTTTGGGCTAACAGAGAGTCCGGGGGCCATGCCTTCAGAGGTCTCACCAGTCTCAGTCAGACCATTAGGTCTGGTCTTTTTACTAGAATTTGAGTTCTGTACCCTACTTTTCCCCTGCTCCATCAGGGACTTTCTGTTGTGTTCCCTGTCAAGGCAGTCGTTGGTGGTAGCTGGGCACCATCTAGTTCTTCTGGTCTCAGGCTGATGGAGTCTCTGGTTTATGTGGCCCTTTCTGTCTCTTGGGCTCATATTTTCCTTGTGTCTTTGGTGTTCTTTATTCCTCTTTGCTCCAGGTGGGTTGGGACCAATTGGCGCATCTTAGATGGCCGCTTGCTAGCTTTTAAGACCCCAGACGCCACTCACCAAAGTGGGATGCAGAATATTTTCTTAATAAACTTTGTTATGCCTATTGACTTAGATGTCCCCTGAAACCATGGTCCCCAGACCCCCACCTTTGCTACTCTGTCCCTCAAAGTGTTTGGTTGTATTCAGGAAACTTCTTAACTTTTGGTTTAGTCCAGTTGTGCTGACTTTGCCTGTAGTGTGTGTTGTCCTTCCCTTTACCAAAGATAATTCTTGTCTACTATCTAGTTAGCGAATACCCCTCTCCCTCCTTCCCCACCCTTGTAACCATCAAAGAAAAACACTCAAATTTTTAAAAAAGCCAGACTTACTGGACCAGTAGAGACTAGAGGAACCCCCAGGACTGTCACCCTACGATACCCTTTAAACTTCATACTGAGATCACACCCAGAGGTCACCTTTCAGATAAATAACAGATTGACTTATAAAATAAACAATATCACCCTTGAGTACTGTGCTCTTTTAAAAAATCATCTGTATGAGATCAGATGGTCAATATTTACCCTAAAGAAAAGATGAGAAGGTAAAGGGAGGGGAGAGCAGGGAAGCTAGATGAATGGAAACAGAACAACCAGAATGGGAATAATGAGAATGTTGACACGTTGTGAAAAAAGTAACCAATATCACTAAACGATATGTATAGAAATTGTTAAATAGGAACCTAATTTGTTGTGTAAACTTTCACCAAAAACACTGTAAAAATATCTTTTTTTAAAAAAAGATAAAATTGTATGCTTCAGAAATTCAGTATGCAAACCAGTGCCTTCCTAAGCAACACCACTTTGTACTGTTTCTCTTTATAGTTCTTCTGGTGGTTGGCTCCATTTCTTATGTTATTATTTGGTGTGCAGGTTGGTTTGTTTTTGTTAATATTTTCCTTATCTTTAATATTGCTATTTCTTGATTTATCAGTCTCAGACGTTAACTTAGATTTCTGCTGCCGTAGGCATGGATTTGATTAAATGGCATCAAACCTCCTCTACCTGTGTCCCTTCTCCTACTTAAGCACATGTGTGCTGATCTCATTGTCTCCATTGGCCTTCTCTGCAACATTCAAAATACTTAAATCTCTGTTTCACCTTCTCAGTATCTCTTAATGCCTGAATTGGCAAGGTGAGGATTTTAGTGTCCCCTTCCCCTTTCATCTCTTCCTTTTTTTCTATTGTAAACTTTAGCTTTACCTTTACTTCTCCATCGTCAAAGTTTATATTATTTCACTTGTTTCTATAACCATGACTTATTTATAGGTTGATTCTAAAAGCTAAAAACCAAAAGAACAGCAATTATTCTATTACAATTTTGTAAGGCGGTTTATTGTAGCATCAGACTTCCTTCTCTATTCCAACAGTATCATGACCCTTATGCCCCCTGATTATAGTGAAAGGTTATCTTTTCTCTTCCATTTGAGGATTGTATTAATAACTTTATGTTGTTTCAAAAGCACAACCAAGTCTTCTGTGTATTTTTCATATTTTTAATCTTAATGTAAAAATGATAATAATAATAATAACCCAACCCGTTGCCATCAAGTTGATTCTGACTCATAGGGACTGTCTGTGACAGAGTAGAACTGCCCCATGGAGTTTCCAAGTAGTGCCTGGTGGATTCGATCTGCCGACCTTTTAATTAGCAGCGGTAGCACTTAACCACTACGCCAACAGGGTTTCCAATAATAGTAATAATAATCAGCATTTATTTTGATCATGTAAATATTTGGAATCTTTGGCCAAGTAATGTGCTAAGATTGGATTAACATATTCATGTGTCCAATGCTATGACTTTTGAGTCACACAAAGTGTAATGTTTTTGTTTTCAAAGGTTTCATTCCATCCTTTGCTTCCAATCACATTCTCTTTTGGTTTGATTCAGTTTTAGATTGTGAATCTCTGATTTTCTCAATTTTTTCCCCAGTGTTTCATTTTTTCTTGCTTTTTATCCCTTTATGTCATCAAGTTTGTTCATTCTCTCAGTTAAACAGTCTGTTTATTCTAGTCTAATATACCCTGCTTTTCTCCCCTGAAGATCTTCTAAAGTCCTTCTATCCTCTTGCTCCAGTTTGGACTGATTGCTTTCCAGGCTTATCCCTTATCACCCTGTGATCTCTTTTCACTGCTCTTCTGAGTGTTTCGCTGTTTTCTGGGTCCTCTGCCTTCTCTTCCTTGCTCTAATTCCTTCTAGTACTATGTAACAACCCCTGTTAACTCACTTAGAAAATATAGGTAAATTTCTAATAAGACCTTGAATGTCTAAAAATACTTTCATTATGCCCACACATTTGATGGATAGTTTAGTTGGGCATGAAATTCCATTGTCTGGAATATAGTGTTACAAGTACCATTCTTATTCTTGTTACTTTGAATTTTCTCTATCTAAATCATTAAGGTTTTTTGTATTGATTTTGAGATTCTGTAACAAGATAATGTGTATAGTTGACAGTATTTTTTAAATTTATTCTGTTTGGCACTCAGTTTGAAGATTCTATTCAGCTCTGGAATTCTTACTCTTTGTTATTATGGTGATCAGTTTCTGCCACCTGTTTTCTCTGTTTCTTCCTTTGGGATTTCTGTTATGTGGATATTAGATCATTTGGTTCGATTCTTTCAATCAATCTTATTTTTTCTCATATTCTGAGATTTCTTAATTTCATCCTCCAACTTTTATATTAATTCATTTTAACTTTGGCAGTCATACTTTTAATTTTCTAGACTTCTGTGGAATGATCTGTTTTTTTTTTTTTTTTATCGAATACCTCACTCTCTCACATCCCTTGAGGGCAAAAACTTTTTTGACCTCTCTATTCCCATACCTAATAGTGAGACTGACACATAACACTCTATAAATATTTATTGATTGCATAAATGGGAAAAAAATAGATATCTTTTCTAATTTACCTGAGGATATAAATTACAATTTTGTTTTTGTTGTTTTCAGTTTTGTTTTTACCTTTAACTTTTTATTTTATAATGTTCTCTTCTGTTCCTTCAATCATCAGTTTCATCTAGGGTCTTTTCCTTTGATTTATTTATGTCATTCTGTTTCTAACACATTAGAGACTTTGCTGAAATGGCTGGTGGCCCTTGTTGCCCATTCTTTTTAAAGAGTGAGGCACCACAAGTGCTGTCTAGAGCTCTGTATACATGAGCAGACTTTGTCAATGGTATGGTTTTGATTTAGGTTGCTGGTGGCGCAGTGGCTAAGAGCTTGACTGCTAACCAAAAGTGTCATCAGTTCGAATCTACCAGCTGCTCCTTGGAAAGCCTGTGGGGCAGTTCTACTCTGTCCTATAGGGTCACTATTAGTCAGAATTGACGGCAATGAGTTTGGTTTTTTTTTGGGGGGGGGGTCAGGAATTCCCACAGCTGGCTCAAATATCATATATTTCCAAAGGATACAGAATGCTTTATATACTTTTGCTAAACTAAATCAGTATTTATAGATTAATTGTTTATAATGATATGAAAATTTTCAACTCCATTTTATAATTAAGAAAATTCAGGAGAAAAATGTTTCTGTATATTTAAAGTACTGCTTCATTAGAATTTGATGTTTTCCAGCAAACTAACTTAATATCTGGTTATTAGTTTCCTCATCTATGAAATTTACATCATAAAATTATTGTGCAGATTAAATGAGACAGTGTATGGAAAAATTTGCATGGTGCCCAGCTTATTTTAGCCATTAAGCAACCATTTTCTTCCTCCCTTCTTCCATCCCTCCCTTCTTTCCTTTCTCCCTCCCTCCCTTCTTCCCTCCCTTCCTTGTGTTCATTCCTTCTTTAGTCTTCTCTTTTCATCTTCCTTTCCTTCCTTTCTTACTTAAGTTTATGGAGCAAATTATGACTAAGATGACCCTAGGAACCAATTCTCCCTAATAGTTATTTAAAGTCTGAAAAATCAATCTAGGCAGGTATCAAGGAAAAGCAACAGTATATAGCTTAGTTTAAGGAAAGTACATCAATAATTTGGAGTTGGCTTCTTTCTCTTTTTGGTAATTTTTATCATGGTACTCTTTATGCATAAATGGACATGAGTTCATTTTTCTTTCCTAACTATACCCATTTACATGGTGTCATATAATTGATAGAACATTTAAGTAATTAACCACACAGACACAGGTGATTGTTTAAGGCTTCCTTCATATGAGAAAATAGTGTCTTTCAACTAATAGTACTTTTGTAAAATAAAGATTTGCCATTCAAATTGTAGATTCAAGTTATCAGCCCTAAATGTTCTACGACAGTTATCTTTATGAATAGCAGAATCATTGAGTTGAGATTATTTTCTAAATAATTTGTTAGAATTGATGTACGCCAGAGTAACCTATTTGTCACAGTATTAATTTAACAAAATATTTACGAACAACACTGCAATATAGCTTTGAGCAGTGACATGCCAAATTTGCGTCTTTATCAGTGATAGTCTGAGAATAATTGCATTTGAATTTATATACTAGGGCATGGGTCTATCATGGCTTGGGCCAGAAATACTCTCACAACTTCCACAATATGCATTAATGTGCTTAAAAAATATCTTGTAAATCTTCTTTTCTTTAAACTGCTTTAGAGTTCATAATTGAACTGTGATCCTTACATGTGAGCTATGTCATGATTTAATATTAGCCAAAATTAATAGCCAACCTTAAGCTTCTTTATCTTGGCCTACAAGCTTCCTGGTTCCTTTGCGTTGATAGTTCCCGGGCAGTTTCTGTTATTTAAAGGCTCTTGGGAGCAAATTTGTTGGTAATAGACTACCACATAGCTAGATTTTGTTCAATAATAAAATACAGGTCACCATGAGAGATGGAGAAATGGCGGAAATAAGTGCACCTGGGTAGCAGGTTAAGCCCATGTCTTTTAAAAGCCTGTTATCCAGGGAGGAAATGATCCAGATCTTATGAGATATTAAAAACAGAATAACTGGAGTAATAAGAGAAAATGAGGTCTAGAAATGGGAGCGAATTAGGTAAAGGGGAAAAGAATAAGCCAGAATAATAAATTGTTTTACCTGTGGTTCAGGAACTTAATTTCTTATAGGGAGACCTTTCTACACAGATGTTAGAATATAGTATTATTTGTGATGATTCCTGAAGTATGCTTGATTTTTAGTAGCTACGAAATGGTTATTGGTAAGTTTTTGGTATAAGCCACTACATTTTGTATCTTAGCAAATAATAGTAGTAATTCTTCTTAGTATTCCTTTAAATTATATTTCTTTTACTTTGAGTCAAGTTCTTAATATCTTTCTCCCTTATTTTAGAACAGGAAATTTCAGATGATATTAAGGTTTAGTCCTAACACTGACTGGGCACCTAGTGATAGCCACGCTAAATGCTAGTAATATAAAGATGAATAAAATCCAATTGATTCAAAATCAGCATGTTGGCATTTTGTTTTCAGCCAATGGCTTCTAAAACCCTTATCAGTACTTGCCCTGGCAGTTGACGCTGGTTGTATTCATTGCACAGACTGTCTACCCTTAAACCACTGCCCGTAGTCCTGGCATACCCTACGGGGTTAGTCTAATCCTGGTAGCAGTTATAAATATGGTATTTAAACCTTCCAGTTTGAGGGCTGACAAGTTTCCATAAAGTAAAAAGAAAGCACATGGCACCAGTAAGGAAACTAACTGGTAGTGGTAGTCTTTGTTTCGTAGTGTGAGTCTTACCATATTTTAAGGATACCCTGTGCTCCTCCTGGAGCCCTGGTTGCACAGTGGTTAAGAACTTGGCTGGTAACCAAAAGGTCAGCAGTTCAAATCCACCAGCTCCTCCTTGGAAACCTTATGGGGCAGTTCTGCTCTGTCCTATAGGGTCTCTATGAGTCAGAATCAACTCGACCGTGACGAGTTTTATGAGTGCTCCTACTCAAACTCTGTGTGTGTGTGAATGTAGAAAAAACAAAACACCTCCTCTTCCTCCCCCAACACTGAACCAGCCAAAGTTCATGTGCTCTCTGAAGCATATCCTCAAGTAATTGCAGATGACCTAAAAAAAAAACAGTCTAATGTCACATTTCCTTCTTGTATCAGAAGCTGCTGCCCTCTAGAGAGGTGGTCTATGACCATTTCAGTCCTCTAATCACATCCGAAATCTTTCCTCCCTGAAACCACCTGAAGAGAAGAAAAAGATGCAGAGCCCGTGTCAGTGTTCATAAGAAGCCCCTTTTTTTAAAGGTTAGCATTTATTATTGATACCCTGCTCTTCTCCAGCAGGTGATCTTGCACCACATAGTTCCCTCATGGCTCCTAAGCCCAGCTTCAGAAGTGCTGGAAGATTCTTCAGCTTAGTTCTTGTTAGCTTTTCAGGGCCTCCACAGACCCTATGAGCACTATCGAAAGCCAGTGCTGGCTACTGGCTTTCTCCTTTGTAATTTTATAATTCTGCTGCTCACACTAAGTGCTAGCTGGTGACTTCATTTTGCAGTGAGGCGGATAACTGAGAACAAGGAAAAAAGCTTCATCCTAACATGGATATTGGATAATTTGAGCAAATGTATGAACAAATGTTTCAAATACAATGAGATAGTTGAATTTCCCATTGTGTTCAAAAAAGGGAACCCCTCATGGTGTCCCTCATGGTGAGCCATCGTATGTTTTGAGACTCTACATTATGTGCATCTTGAGTATGTCCCTAAAGATAGTACATAGTGCTCTCACAACCAGAATCACCTTGTCCTGGTCCCCATTTAGCAGATGTTTTAGATTACCACAAGCAAAGGAGTATTAATATCAACAGTTAATTTTGACATATTCCAAGACTAAGATAGTGTGTTGTTTTTTTTTTTTTAACTTCCTTGAACATCGCTGGCAATTTGGCCTACCAATCTTTTTCCCCCAAATATATGTCTGTTACAAATTAACAATATTCCATATATTTCCAAGATAAAGAAAAAGAGAACTTGTATCATTTTATTGGAGCTCCAAATTTTGTTCAGTGTAAAAATTATCTGTCTTTTGACTTGTTACTCTACCTGACTAGTGACACTGAAAATTAACCAGCCGCTGTAAAATTTAGTCATCAGGAAAATAACTTCGTTTTGTCAAAGTACTATTCCTGCGTTTTCTATTTTTCTCTGTGGGAAGGATACAAGGGGATGTATCAATTTGGATAATCATAATTGGTGGTCTGTCAGTGTTAGTCAGATTGCAATATGGAGATGTATATCTCCCAGCTTTTCTTTGAAATTGACTATATTGCTCTAAGTGTGTCTTATCAAAGCATTTTCTGGGGCAACAGATCTGAAAACATAAAGTTTATGTAGCATTGCTCTTCCTTAGATATTTTCCTTTAGTCTGTTCTTTCCTTTTGAAGATAAAAAAACAAAGTACATAAAAGAGTTCAGGGAATAGGCAACTATATGTCATAAACACCCTTCACTCCCCCTCAGCCAGGGACCCCATACCCCATCATTTGGAAACGATTTGATTGAAGTGTTGACTGCCTTGATCTTGTTTTGAATACTCCTCCTCCTTCATTGTCTTCTCTCTCTGGGAGGCAACCACCCTGTCATGGAGTCATTCCTGGAAGGGGAAGAAGTATTTCTAGCAACCATATTTTCCAAACACAAAATTGAGACACATGGCCTGACAATGACATAATATTTGAAGTTGGGACTGTGCTCAAAGATCCAGAACATATGGTCGAAAGAGTTTTCTTATAAAAAGCATCTACCGAGACACTTTCTAGATTCTTACTCACAAAAGGCATATTCCCCCATCCCTTTTATTCTCATTAAAAAGTATTACCCACAAATCGGATGACTGACCAGTTTTGCCTCAGATGTGTTTCTTTCTTTGCCAGCATGAGAACCACCCTGTTGACTAGAAAGTTAAAATGCACAGCCATCAAGGATGCAACGCAAACCAGACTGCCAAACATATTATGAATATATTGCTCATCTTAAAAATGCTAGTTGGTTTTTCATACTGGAGTATTGACTAACTGTCTGTGTTTGATGTATGGTTTACCAGCCTGATGTCGACTTATGGTTAGAGCTTAACTTGTTAGTTCTGCTTTTGCAGCCAATTCAGAATAACTACAGATGCCTCGAGATATTAAAATTGACTGCTCAAATGGACTCAGTGTGGGAGTTTCATTGGTTTTAAATTGATAACAGCTGAAAGAGTGAATGATTAAAGTGTACATGGGCAAAGGACACAGCTCTCTCATAGGAACTCTTATGAAAAGACTCCCTGAGTGTGGGAATTTTTCTTTCTTTTTCTATCATAGTTCCTGCTAAGCAATCTTGGGTTAAATTTTAAAATTGCACAAGAATATTCAGGAGCCTAGAGAAGAAATAATTTTAGAGAAACTGAAATAAATTTTGATGAAGTGGGTTTCTATTCTGTAGGGAACATTTAAAGTTAAGCAGCATTCCATAAGGTGGTAATTGTGTCTATTTCCCAGACATTTGAGTTAAATAAGCTGTAAGGAAGTATAAACTGTCATAATAGAAGGGTTGGAGCGTCGTGTACATCTCTTTCTTCAACTCATAAAAACCGAAGCTCCGTTCACAGTTAAGTCAAACAAAGCTTCTTTTTTGCTTTCTTATTCTCCTGGGAACAGTTATTATTGTTTCCATTATTTAAAAAGATACTCTGAATATATTCTTCTAATACAGGGAAAAAGGACACACACAAAAAAGGAAATTTTCTCCCTCTCCTCAAATCAGCAATAATTATATAAAAAAAGTTTTATGTAAATGTACTTTCACAATTTAATAGTAGCTTCAGAAGAAAGCCCTGAAGAAGAGAATTCAGAGAAATTTAAAGAAGTTTATAAGAAGAGAAATAACTGTCTAATGCATGCTTTTTCAACTTATATTTTTCCAGTAGTTCAGTGCCCTTACTATACCATACTGTAACCTAACTTCATTCTGTTTTCAATTGTCTTCAGTATTTTACCTCGGTATTCTATTAAAAATATCATGAGGGGCTTATTTAGATGAAAGGAACCTTGGTGGTACAGTGTTTAAAGCGCTCAGCTGCTGACCAAAAGGTTGGTGGTTCAAATCTACCAGCTGCTCCATGGGAGAAAGGTGTGACAGTCTGCTTCCGTAAAGACTACAGCTTCGGAAACCCTATGGGACAGTTCTATTGTGTCCTATAGGGTTGCTGTGAGTCGTAGTTCTTTCAACGGCAATGGGTTTGCTTGGTATATAGATGACGGAACGAAAGCGTCGATCTATAATAATAAAATTAAGTTGGGATTAGTTGAGAATATATACAGGTATCCTCCACTTTTCGAAAATTCGCTTTTAGGAATGACCTACATTAGTACCTCTTCTCCCTAAACTAAAGAAATTCGAATAGGATTTTCACTTTTATGAAAAAAGGTGAAAAGCGGAAATAGTGTTGAGCGTTTGCAGTGAGCCCTTAAAGAGGCAGCACACACCCGTAGCAGCAAGGATGGTGTCGGCAAACTCCTTCCCGGGGAACTACACTCAGCATCTCAGTGTCAAGCCGCCACAGCTTTGAACGGCATCTGTGAGCATCTGTGCTTTATCAAGATTTTTGTGCATCCATTAGCCAAGATCTATCTCAAGGTATCAGAAAAGCCTAAGAGAGCTCGTAAGAGTTTATGTATTATTTGATATGATTTGGTAGGTTATTTTTGGGGTTTGGGAACACTCAAAAAATTTTCCCATATAAATTAATGGTAATTGCACCTTTGCCTTATGCCATCTCAGCTTATGAAAGACTTCACAGAAACGCTCTACTTTTGGATCGCAAGGGAAACCTGTAAAGACAAATATTATGTATCCTTTTAGCATATTCGTTTTAAAAAGAAAAGCTGAAACATTCTATCTAGCTAGCATATCCCACGCATGTAGCAAAATATCAACCTAATGTTAATTACAATTAATGTTACAAGAAGTTTAGATATATTTGATAATAACATCAGTGGAGAATGATAAAGGTACATATGTTCACACATGTAAGATATAAAATTATAAAGAATGCTCTAATTTAAAAAAAATAAGTCATGAATGTTCTGTTCAGTGTTTACAAGAAAATTTGTTAAATATTTACTGCTCAAATTTTGCCTAAAAGAATAACTCATGTATCTTGTCATAATGCCTTCCTGAGATAGTTAGAGCCATTGAATCAAGTTTTGTAAAGGGATAGATGGATTGTGCAGTTGGCCATGTACAAGGATTGACAGTCCCATAAGATATAATTCCTTTAGAAATGTAGAGCAAAAGAGAAACTTTCATTCTTTTTCAGCAGTTAAGTTCCAATTTTTTAATGATTTTCTTATCTATCCATATTAGACAGGAGGAAGATTTTAGAGGATATGTCATCCAAGTTAAACACATGTGAGGGCCATTAACTTGAATATATGACTCCTAACATGTCCCTTTGAACTTGGAACTCAAACTCATAGGAAGAAAAGAAGAGATGGAGCCGGAAAAGACTGGCCTCAGTTAACCTCACAATGAATGAATCTATCATACTACTAGATGCTGGGAAATAAGAAAGCAGATGGTCTGAAAAGAATATCTTGAGGACTTATCAAATAATCTAAATTTCACAAAAGACATTACTCCTCTAGACCCCCTCATCATTCACACCACCTCAGACATCTGAACTCTGAACAGTAAAGCACTGTTTACATCTTTTGTGACTCCACATTTCAAAGCACTGGGGCCTTGAGTATGTTACAAATTTTCCATCTTAAAAAAATTAATTAGCACAGGAGAGCATTCAATATTATATAAGGAATTTGACAGGACCTCACTTAATGTTTTTTAGAAACAATTAACATGTTAAAAGAGGAAGTGAGAGCACTTTTTGGTTATAAATCTGTTTACATAATTACCAGTTGAAGAAGTCATAAACATTTTAGAAATAAAAGCAAGGGTAGGCACTCTCTTCACCAACGACACAACCCCAGTGATTCCAGCTACCTCAAATCTTCTAGCATAATTTTCCTGTATTCATGTACACACTTGCATGTACACCCCTTTGAATAGAAAGATCATGTATTTCTAGTATAAGAATGCATTCCTTGCATCTTCTTTTAATGCTTCCTGCGTCATTCAATTTTTTGCCCATAGAATTCTTCAGTATTGCAACTGAATTTTTTCTTCAGTTCTTTCAGCTTGAGAAATGCCAAGCGTGTTCTTCCTTTTTGGTTTTCTAACACCAGGTCTTTGCACATATCATTTCAATACTTTCATTTGTCTTCTCCAGCTGCCCTTTGAAATCTTCTCTTCAGCTCTTTTACTTCATCATTTCTTCCTCCTGCTTTAGCTATTCTACATACAAGAGCAAGTTACGGAGTCTCTTCTGACATCCATTCTGGTCTCTTTTTTTTCTTTTCTGTCTTTTTAATGACCTTTGCTTTCTTCATGTATGAGGTCCTTGATGTCATCCCACAGCTTCTCTGATCTTCAGTCACTGGTGTTCAGTGTGTCAAACCTGTTCTTGAGATGGTCTCTAAATTCAGGTGGGATACACTCAAAGTTGTACTTTGGCTTTTGTGGTCTTGTTTTAGTTTTCTTCAGCTTCAACTTGAACTTGCATATAAACAATGAATGGTCTGTTCCGCAGTAGGCACCTGGCCTCGTTCTGACTAATGATATTGAGCTTCTCCATCATCTCTTTCCACAGATGTAGTTGATTTGATTCCTGTGCATTCCATCTGGTGAGGTCCTCATGCATAGTCACCATTTATGTTGTTGAAAAAAGGTTATTTCCAATGAGTAAGTCATTATTCATTCAAAAAGAATTGGTCAACATTCAGCCATTTCAGGAGGTAGCATATGATCAAGAACTGATGGTACTGAAGGAAGAAGTTCAAGCTGCACTGAAGGCATTGGCAAAAAACAAGGTTTCAGGAATTGACAGAGTAGAAATCAAGATGTTTCAACAAATGGATGCAATGCTGGAGGCAATTCCTCATTTATACCAAGAAATTTGTAAGACAGCTACCTGGCCATCCGACTGAAAGAGATCCATATACGTGCCTAATCTAAAGAAAGGTAATCCAACGGAATGAAGAAATTATAGAACAATGTCATTAATATAATGTGCAAATAAAATTATGCTGAAAACAATTCAAGAACAGTTACAGCAGTACATCTCCAGGAACTTCCAGAAATTCCAGCTGGATTCAGAAGAGGACATGGAACAAGGAATATCACTGCTGATGTCAGATAGATCTTGGCTGAAAGCAGAGAATACCAGAAAGATGTTTACCTGTGTTTTATTGACTATGCAAAGGCGTTCGACTGTGTGGATCATAACAAACTATGGATAACATTGCGAAGAGTAGGAATTCCAGAACACTTAATTGTGCTCGTGCTGAACCTGTACATAGACCAAGAGGCAGTCATTCGAACAAAACAAGGAGATACTTTGTGGTTTAAAATCAGGAAAGGTGGGTGTCAGCGTTGTATCCTTTCACCATACTTATTCAATCTGTGTGCTGAGCAAATAATCTGAGAAGCTGGCCTATATAAAGAAGAACAGGGCATCAGGACTGAAGGAAGACTTTTTAACAACCTGTGATATGCAGATGACACAGCCTTGCTTACTGAAAGTGAAGAGGACTTAAAGCGCTTACTGATGAAGATCAAAGAGTACAGCCTTCAATATGGATTACATCTCAACATAAAGAAAACAAAAATCCTCACAACTGGGCCAATAAGCAACATCATAATGAATGGAGAAAAAATTGAAGTAGTCGAGGATTTCATTTTACTTAGATCCACAATCAACACCCATTGTAACAACAGTCAAGAAATCAAATGACGTGTTACATTGGCAAATCTCCTGCAAAAGACCTCTTTAAAGTGTTAATAAGTGAAGATGTCACTTTGAGGACTAAGGTGCATCTGACCCAGCCGTGGTATTTTCAATTGCCTCATGTGCATGTGAAAGCTGGACAATAAATAAGGAAGACTGAAGAAGAATTGATACCTTTGAATTATGGTGTTGGCAAAGAATATTGAATATATCAGGTACTGCCAAAAGAATGAACAAATGTGCCTTGGAAGAAGTACAACCAACATGCTCCTTAGAAGCAAAGATGGCGAGACTACATCTCACGTACTTTGGACATGTTATCAGGAGGGATCAGACCCTGGAGAAGGACATCATGCTTGGTTAAGTAGAAGGTCAGCAAAAAAGAGGAAGACCCTCAAGGAGATGGGCTGACACAGTGGCTGTAACAATGGGCTCAAGCATAACAAGGATTGTAAGGATGGTGCAGGACCCTGGGCAGTGTTTTGTTCTGCTGTACATGGGATCGCTATGAGTCAGAACCAACTCGATGGCACCTAACAACAGCAACAGTTGTGGTTAAGAGCTATGGCTACTAACCAAAAGTTTGGCAGTTGAAATCCACCAGGCGCTCCTTGGAAACCCTATATGGCAGCTCTTCTCTGTCCTATAGGGTCACTATGAGTCTGAATCGACTTGACAGCAATGGGTTTGGTTTTGGTTACCAGAAGAACAAACAAATCTGCCTTGGAAGAAGTATAGCCAGAATGCTCATTAGAAGTAAGGATGGCAAGAGTTCATCTCACATACTTTGGACATGTTATCTGCAGGGACCAGTCCCTGGAGGACAGCATGCTTGGTAAAGTAGAGGGTCAGCAAATAAGAGGAAGACGCTCAACAAGATGAATTGACACAGTGGCTGCAACAATGGACTCAAACATAGCAACTATTGTGAGAATGGCACAGGACTAGGCAGTGTTTCATTCTGTTCAACGGCACCTAACAACAACCACAGTATGAAAATGAATAGTCTTGAAGAAAAATAATAATAGTTAAAAAATACACTAACACACTAGGAGAGACAATCACGTCTGTATATGAGGTTGTGGTCAACTCAGGATGTCTCAGTGACATGGAGAAGTTAGTGCAAAGGAGGCTGTGCAATGTAGGAGCTGAGTAGACTTTTCCACTAACTATGACAGTATATAAGAACAGCATGTTTGCCTGCCTCATGCTATAGCATGATGGTCAGGATAGGAAGCTGAAGCCTTGGCCGGGAAGCTCTGGTCTCAGAAGAGACCAAATGGGTAGGAAGTGGATTATTGGGAAGGCAGGGACCATAGACTTTACTTTGTCGAGGACCAGAAGGTAGAGAATAAATAGCCCATTGGAGAGAGTTTAGGGATGCAGGGTGTGGTGTCTGAGGAATTCTGAGCATGGTAGTGAATAATTTTGCATGAAGTCTTAGTGGAAAGCACTTCTCTGTGATACCCCATGGCCATCTATCCTACAGTAAATCATTCCACGATGAACACTACCAAAATTTTCAGTCTTTGGATTCCTCCTTACCTCGCAGATGTGATTCTCTAAAAGTCAGAGAAACTGCAGTGGAATGTGCTGAGATTCAGGTTAACATGCTTAGCTGGACCATAGACACTCTTTAGAGATCTGGCAAAAGGAGTCTGTACTGAACAATAAAGGAGCCCTAGTGGCGCAGCAGTTAAGCACTTGGCTGCTAACCAAAATGTCGGTGGTTCAAACCCACCAGCCACTGTTCGGGAGAATGATGTGGCAGTCTGCTTCCATAAAGATTACAGCCTTGGAAACCCTATGGGTCAGTTCTACTCTGTCATATAGGGCCACTATGAGTCGGAATTGACTTAACGGCAAAAGGTTACTAAACAATTGGACATGCCATCTCTTTCAGTAGGGGTTCTCCAAAGAAGCAGAACTAATAGGAGATATTTATATCTATATATTTATATCTACATATCGATATAAATTTATATATGTATATCTATCAATCTGTCTATCTATTTCTATATATAAAGAGAGAGAGACACAATTAAGGTGCACAGTTGTAGGAAAGTGTGAGGAACAGTGGGTACTTAGGCTTGGAAGAAACGTAGAGGTTTCATGAGAAGAAGCATCTGTAGCAGGTATTTTGCATAGTCTGAGGCTAAAGCATTTGTACTCTATAGGCACTTTTATTATTCACTGTTTGGCAAATATTTATTGCGGGCATTCCATGTTGCAAGCAATGGGCTAAGAACTGGGCTCACGAAGATAAATAAGATGTGATTCTTTCCTTCAAAAGACACTCCAGCTCAGCTTAGAAGGAAATATTCTGCATCAAGAAAACCACTTTCATACCCAGAAAAATTGCCTCTGCTTTGAAAGACCAATGGAAAGATACACTAGAAGGCTATGTTATAGAACTGATAGTTTGTTATCTAATTTTACGTAATTCCCTTATAACCCCAGTAGCCAAGGGTCCCACAGCCTGTAGGTATGCATGAAGTACAACTGACATTAAGACACAAATGTCACCAGTTATAGCTCCCACCTACATAATCACAGCAACTCAGACTTCCTCAGTCTCCAAGGTCTCCATAGCTACTTTTGGAGTACCTGGAGTGTATCGCATATGGTCAGGACTTCCCCCTTCATGTTCTTCTTTGCTTCTTCTTTCATACTCCTACTGCTCACAAACTGCCCAAGTAAGGCACCTCACCACCACTATGAAGCCAGAACCTTCCAAGAGGTGGTTGCTTCCCTGCCTAGGTACTCTGCAGAAGCTTGTAAACTACAAAGGCTTCCAAATGTCAAACAGTTCTTCCATCCCCCTGGTTCCCACTATACGTCTGGGTCTCCTCCATCTCCAGAGGAAATAGGAAGACTTCTCCTCTCCCCACCCCAACTGCATGCTCCATCAGGATCTTTAGGACTGAAGCAGCAATTCTTATGCTTTGAATATCACAAAGTGAGAAATAGCTTCTTTCCATTCTGTCTGAGGCTCTTTCCTCAACAGAAGTCAGACCTGCTGCCTGGGGTTTATGTGGGGTACATGTACCATTTTCCATCTCTCAGAACTCCCATTGACCTCCACTGACTGCATTTCCACCAAAGAATATCAACTCTTGCAGTTACACATCCGGGGTGGACGTTTTTCTGCCAATTCAGTAGGCGGGTCCAACTGAAATAAGCCACTCCCCAAGGTCCCCCATAGAAAGTCCCTTTGGATAGAAAAGTAACATACCTGAAGAGTGTGCAGTAGATCTAGAAAATGTGAAATACACAAAACGGCATCTCAAGGTGAAGTACCTATTCATTCAATTTTATCTAATTGGGCAACTTCAGGGCAAGAGAAGATGTTTTGGAAATGTTATTGGACAGGCAGTTTCTGCAGCAAGAGCTACAAAATGAGAAACACTGTATTTGACTAAAAGCTCAAGAGAGACGATGTTTCCAGAAATGCATCATGTCCACTAATTTGGACCTGTAACCCCATTTGTCCAGTTACGTTGTTGGAAATGTTTTTCAATTTCTTTGCATAGAATAACAAGCAACCGCATTGCTCTGAGCAGCCCACAGGGAGCGGGCAGTCCTGTGCAGACATTACACCACACCTCCACGGAGCTAGCCAACGCTTCCACGGCACCTCGTGATTCCCCGGCCCCTTAATGTGGTTTATTATAAAATCCTTTACCTGCCTCAAAGCACTTTTCATCAAACCCACTTTTAAGCTGAAGCTGGGGACTAAAGAAGGCCTGTAACAGAATCTTGAAATAGCTTTTAATCTGAGGCTGAGAAGAGAAAGTGCTTTTAACCTAAAGTGCTTTCCTCTTTGGTACTTCAGATAGTACCTAGCACTCAGCTTAGTGGCTATAAGAACACCCTTCAGACCGAAATGAAAGAGACTCCATTATAGAAATTCAGATCAGTTATATTAATATACTACAAGTAATATTAGAAATCATTAAGCAGTTTTACTCCAACTAAATTTGAATCTTTTCTTATTGAACTATGCATTCATGCAAATAAATTGAAGTCTACCACCTGGGATTCTAACAAATCTATACTGATATGGGGAAAAATATAATCTTCTCATAGATTTTACTTAAATCTGGAGTGAGTCAAAATTTCCACACCTTCCCCACCCAAAAATAATTTTTCAACTCTGATCACTCACTGGATAACGATATTTACAGCTTTAGTCCACATTAACCCATAGCCTTTGAGCTGATTCCGACTCATAGCGACCCTATAGGACAGAGCAGAACTGCCCCGCAGGGTTGCCGAGGAGGAGCTGGTGGAATCGAACTGCCTGCCTTTTGGTTAGCAGCCAAGCTCTTAACCACTGCACCACCAGGGCTCCTGGTCCACCTTAGTTGGACTAAAAAAGTAAATTATTTATAATTAATCAATCATCCAAATAAATTTTATGCATCAGATATTTTCAGATTTGTCACTCAAATGGAAATAAAAGCACTGATATCAGTTAGGTTGCCCACTTACTTGACTAAGCAGGAACTTCAGTGGGGGTTAAAACAACAGTGGTTTTAACTGAAGTTCCTACTTAGTTAAGACAACCTAACTGATGAAAGTTTTAACTTCAGAGTATTTATAGTAAGTTATGTGATTGAACAGTTAAATTCCATGGATAGTTTTCTATTTTAGAGGTATAATGAGTACACAGACACGGGGTAAGGTGGCAAAATTTGAATTTTATACCACCCCCTTTGTTTGTCTCCTCTATAATTCTAATGAGATGAAGGCAGGCAAATGAAAAGCAAAAAATATGGGTAACCCAGATTGTAAATATTAGTCTTTAAGTAAAATTTGACCATGTTCAGCATCCAGAATGCACTAAAGCAAACTAAATGGAAATATATTTTCCTCATATTTGTTATCATGTCACAATCTTTAAGTAGAAATCAACTTCTTTTATAAATTAGCCTTCATTTATTTTGTCTATTTGTCTTTATATATTTAATTTTTAACCTATCTATTTTTATATATTTAATTTTAATCTATTTTTAACCATTCATTCCTTTATTCAGTAGGCATGCAGAGGGCCATATAATGTAATAAATACAAGTACAAAGGAAGGAAACTTCATTTATCTTGTCCAACTATGTAAATAGTTTCCTTCACCTTGAATATTCTTTCCTAGCTTCCTCTACCTAGTAAACTTCTACTCATTTTGACTGTTCCAGCTGAGTTACAACTCCATGAAACCATCCCTGCCTTCCTCATTCTGAGTTAGTTATCCCCTCTCTTTATCCCAAAACTATAATATCGTTGGAGTCCCTGGATGTTGCAAATGGTTAAAGCACTCAGCTGCGAACTAAAAAGTTGGTGGTTTGAGTCCACCCACAGGAGCCTTAGAAGAAAGACCTGGCTATCTACTTTTTAAAAATCAGCCATTGAAACCCCTGTAGAGCACAGCTCTACTCTGACACACATGGGGTCACCATGAGTTGGAGTTGACTGGACAGTAACTGGTTTGTTACTTTTCGTAATTTCATTATTTGAATTACTTCAATATCTACCAACTGGACTGTGAGCTGTATCTGATAAACAAGAGATCTCTACTTACAGGGAAGTTATTGCCTGGAAAGAGGTGAGGAATGAAAGAATCACGATATTAAATTCTTCAATGGTTTTAGAATTATTGTTTATAGTTTCTTATTCCTTCTTGTTGCGACTCTTACGTCAGAGGGCACTCCTTTGGTGGATCCTGCTCCTCTCCCCTACCTCAGAATGTTGGGGTACTTGTGTACCTGTATGTTAAGTTGTAGGACTTCTCTTTTCTATTCATGCTCATTCTCAGACCGTTGGAGGCTATTGCAATATTCCAGGGTGGAAATACTCCATTCCTGCAGCCCAAAATGCCATCTGCATGCTGGTGCTCTCCAAACTTAAAACTTCAGCCTCAAACTCCAGATTCGTTAAACTCCAGACTTGCGTATTGAAATGGCCATTTAACATCTCCTTAAATGTTTGGTAGGCATCTCAAATTTATATAGAGCAGCCCTCAGCCTGTAATTCCCCTGCCACCCCATATTCTCTGACTCATTTGCCAGCTGGAGTCACCCTCCATTCCTCTCTGTCTCTTTCACTCTCATCAGCAAATCTCACCTGAAAAATATAGTCTAACTTCAGCTACTTTCAGTCACTTCCACTGTTAGTTAGCACCTTTATCTAAGCGCCATCATCCTTCCCTGGAATATTTCACTAGCCTCCTTACTGGCCTCTCTGCTTCTCCGCTCCATCCCCTTAAATCTAGTCTCCGCCGAGCAACTAGATGGATCCTCTAAAAATATAAATTACATCATGTCGCTCCCTTGCTCAAAAATCTCTAATTACTTAGAATAAAAACACTCTTGGGATAGTGTAGTGCCTTTCCTGTGACCTATAGGGTCCTACCTGGTTTGGCGCCCAGGCTACATTTGTAATCTCATCTCCAATTATATTTCCTTTTTATCACTTTACTCCAGCCACACTGGCCTTCTTGCTGCTCCTCTAACTCACCCAACTTCCTCCCCTTGGCCTAATGCACTTGCTGCTCCTCTGATGGAATGCGCTCACTCTCTCCTTCACGTCATTCATTCTCTGCTCAAATTACTTTACCTCAGAGCAGTCTTCCCTGACAGCACCTCCCCCAACTCTCTATCTTCCTGCCTTGACTTATTTTTTCGTAGCATTTGTCACCATGTGACATTGTATTATATACTGATTTTTTATCTGTTTGTTTTCCCATTTGCATATATGCTGTGTGAGGACAGAGACTGTCGTCTTCACTGTTGCATCCCCAGTAGGCACTGCAAAATACTCAGAGATAGATAAATTGAATGGATTAATAACAGAATGTATGAAATAGTCACTTGGTCATTCTCTGTACTGTTGTGATTCTGTGTGTGTGTGTGTGTGTGTGTGTGTGTGTGTGTGTGTGTTGGTTTGGGTAAACAAAGGGAGGGCGACTTAGACGACAAACTTACTGCCTAGAGTAGACAAATAGAGAAAAATTTCATACTCGTTATTCTATTTGGTTTAATAATCTCTTTATTTAAGATGCAGTTTTCTTCTTTGCTGGTGGACTCACCAAAGCATCCATTGCATTAATTAGACTATAATGGAGTTGAGATCTACTTCCCTAATGCTTAGAAACAGAAAAGAAGGATCAAGGGTAATTCATGGAAGTACTGTTTGGGGTTAAGGGCGAAACTGTGAAAGACGAAGACTGTTGGAAGCCTGAAAAGGGAAAAAAGGAAATGGAATGGACTGGGGGAGAACGCCGACATTTTGTCTGCCTGGCCATTGGCGAGTCTCTGAAACTCCTCTTTGGGCAGCTGTTGTCAGAGGATGTTTTCCCTGCAGCCAGCTGTACAACTTTGATTAGAAGCTTTGTTATTGTTGTCGTTGTTGTGGCTGTTAGTTGCCATTGATTTGGCTCTGACTCACGGTGACTTTATGTATAACAGAATGAGACATTGCCTGGTCCTCTGCCGTCCTCACGATCGTTGGTATGTTTGAGTCCATTGTTGTGGTTATTGAGTCCATCTCACTGAGAGTTCCCCTCATTTCCACTGACTCTCTACTTTAGGCCTCAGCCTACACTTGTCTGCGGAGATTTTCTAGCATCTTGGAAAATCTCCTCCAGGCAAGTCTTTTCCATAGTAGACATAGTGGGCTTACCCATCAGGGACTTTAAAATCCGCTTGGTTTGATGAGATGCAAAAATATAAATAAACATTTGGGGAAAACTACACATAGAAGTGTATATATTTGGGAACGCCTATTTATTTAGATTCCAAACTACTTAAAATTTAAAATAATTAAGCTTTTTCCTGGACTGGCTCCTTACAAGAAAAAAAAAAAAAATTCACAAGTAAACAAGGCATTGAGAGAGATTTACTTTAAGTGAGTATTAGTGATTCAGTAAAGAATCAGCCCAGTTTCCAATACCTAGGTACCAAAAAGTAGTAGTTAGTATTTTAATCAAGGCCCAGAGACATTGTAAGATAACGCAGTACCTTCTGAAATATTGAAGACACATTAAATTCATAATGTTTTAGTATTAGGCATATTGCTGTATCTTAATTCAAAGATATTGGCTATCCAGTTAAGTATAGTATTTACTTAAACCACCCATTTCCCCAAACATTCTCAGTAAAATTTTGGGGAAGTCATGATGGGGGCTTATATGGTGAGTATTTTAAAGGAGAAGAAAAGGGGTAGGGAGCAGGGAACTAGAGAAAATATAAAAGAGTGGAAACAAGATTAAACCCAA
The DNA here is from genome assembly GCA_030035585.1 of Dugong dugon. Lineage (NCBI taxonomy): Eukaryota > Metazoa > Chordata > Mammalia > Sirenia > Dugongidae > Dugong > Dugong dugon. The sequence goes on from CM057461.1 coordinate 102,941,501, forward strand.
ACTCTCAAAGGAAAACCAAATGTTTACAGGTTAAAATCAAGGAATGAATTCGGTTAAATTATTAAAATTAGCCATGTTGAGAATATTATTTTTGCCTTTTAGTCTCCACTACCTATCCATTGTAGCAACCTATTGGGAAATGCTCTGCCCATGTGTGTGACATTTTGTTGGGGGAAAAATTCAGGTAGATACTACCCACTATGTAGTATACCCACATACTACATGTGTAATAATCACAAGGGCTATGTTTTTCTCTCCTTTCCCAAGGTTTCTATAACATAATCTCAACCAACTGGACCCTCTCTTTTGGAACTTCAAATCTTGAGCAGTTGACAATTATTGTTTTTGTTGGATGCCATCAAGTCGATTCCAACTCATAGTGACCCTATAGGACAGAGTAGGACTGCCCCATAGAGTTTTCTAGGTTATAATCTTTACAAGAGCAGATCACCGGGTCTTTTCTCCCAAGGAGCCACTGGTAGGTTTGAACCATCTTATTACTATAACAGAAATACCACAAGCGGTGGCATTAACAAACAAACAGTTATTTTCTCACAGGAGGATAGAAGTCTGAGTTCAGGGTGCCGGCTGTAGGGGAAGGCCTTCTCTCTTTGCCGGCTCTGGGAGAAGGTCCTTGTCTCTTTTCAGCTTCTGTTCCTTGGTTCCTTGGTGATCTTCATGTGGTGTGACCTCTTTCTTCCCCATCTCTGCTTGCTTCTCTGTGCCTAATCTGTTTGTTTTATATCTCAAAAGTGATTAGTTTAAAACACACCCTATGCTGATATGGCATCATTAACATAACAAAGAAAACCCTATACCCAAATGGGATTACATCCACAAGTATAGGGGTTAGCATTTACACGATATACTTTTGGGGGACACAATTCAATCCTTAATATAAGTCGTTACAACAGTACTGGGAGGAGGTGGTGGCAATGGAAACAGCGTTGTGACCTGGCTCTCAGAGTTACAGATAGTTGCTGTATTTCCTGCTTCCTATTTCTTGGATTTCCCAATCATCTTGGTTTCTCAACATTCCTAAGACTGTTCCTTCGGCCTGCAGTAAATTCTTTGAGTGCCCTCCCACCCTCACCCCACAATATCCTTCAAATAAATTTTCCTTTGCTTAATATAGCCACTGTGGTTTGTTGTGTTTTGTTTTGTTTTTTTCCTGTTGCTTGCAGCCAAAAACCTTAACCAGTACACTTCTTGACCAAGACAATTGTCTGATTTTTCTCTGTGTGTGTGTGTGTGTGTGTGTGTCTGAGCAGTTTGGTCTTGGTACTGTTTTTCTGTTGCCTTCTGTATTCCTTATGTACGTATAGTTGTAGGGTTTTTTTTTTTTTTTTTCTTTTTCTTTTTAAAAATTACTAGAGTAACTGCAGTGGCCCTGTGTCCTGAAAGCCAAATATCATCATTTTGAAAAGCATGCGGAGACTGTCTTCCTGGGTAAATGATGATAACGCCGTCACATTATTTGAACATTTAACTGCCTCTATTGAGTAGTTTTCCTCATAGTTTTGATTCATTCGGAATCTAACTGACAAAGATCCCATTACTGGGTGTTCTTACTATAATTTGTCAAAAAATATATAGCAGAGATGAGGAAGGATGAAGCTAATTTGTAATCTTGGAGACTTAACCTGGTTATGCCAATGAACTAACTAAATCGGTCAAAAGTTTGAGAGCTTAAAGATTAAAAACCACCATTCCCTAGTTAAACTCTAATTCATTATGGAAACAACATGATTTATAAGTGCAGTCATGTGGAAGGTCTATTTGTTTTTCTCACCAAAAGATGCTTTCAAAGAAAAACTGCATAAAATGGATCTTCTCCAACCAATGTGTTGCCTGCCACCCCTGGTATAAGTGTCGAAACGGTAGAAAGAAGATAAAATGATCACAGTAGCCAAGGCCATAGGCATTTGCAGAGGATTCCAAAAATATTGGCACCCCTATAAAGAGGTGTTTTCTAAATAATAAAAGTTGTTAAGCGAGGAAGAAAGGATTACCAGTGAGCCCACAGATGGGAATATAGGTGGGGGGCCGGAGCTCAGGGTTTTGGGACTGCTCCCTTTCTTGGATACCATAAGGAAGGGGAAGCAGAAATAATCCTTAACGTTGTGCCAGGACAACAGGCATGAAAGTTTAGGGGACAAAAGCTAGTTCATTAATGGTTGCCAAGAAAACAGAAATTTTCTCACTCCCTCTTCCTTTCCTGCACAACTTTAAGATAGAAGGTTCTGTGGTTCCCATAGTTTAATGGTCCTCTTAGGAGTATCAAACTCTGGACTGTATCGTATTTACAGATAGGTGGCAATCCTACAACATCCCTTAAATCTGGCAATGAAAATTTAGCTAAATCTCTAAGATTTTCTTTCTTTGGCTAGCACTTTTCAGTTTGCAAAGTCATTTCATGTGTAACACCATCTCCTCTATGTTATACAATTTCTCCTGTGTTGAAAGCTAATATTGTACTCCAGGTTCTTTCAGTTGTAATTGATAGAAACTTGTGTAAAATGCAGAATTAAGAATGGAATTTTTTTTTTTAATTGCAAAGTCCAAGGACAAGGTTAGCTTCAGGCATGGATCTAGAAGCACAAAAGTACCATCAGATCTTGATCTCCCTCATCACTCAGCTTTATTTTTCTCTCTTTGGTTTAATTTTCCAGTATGTCTTTACAGAACGTGACAAAATAGCTTCTGGAAGCTGAGACTTCAATCCTCATAGTTAACCCATTTCTTCCTGTAGAAAAAGGTTTCTCTTTCCCAGTAGCAACAGAAAGGGTCTCAGAATTTATTTTACTGAAGTCAGTTGGGCCATGTGTTCATTCCTGTTGCAGTTACTGTGGCCAGGAGATGAAATGTATGTTTATCCCTAGAGCTGCAGGTAGTAGGTGCTGCACTAACCAAAACAAATGGCAGGGAAATGGGGAGAAGCTGTCATTCCCAAAGGAAAATCAGGGTGCTCTTACCAGAGAGTAGAGGAATAGATGCTGGGCCACAAAACCAACAAATGCCCACCATACTCTTCCTAACCAGTGTCATCTGTGATGATGGATCTCACTGAGCTGTCCTTTCTATTGCAGTTGCAAGCCCTCTCCTGAAATTTCCTAGCCAGTGCTACACCCATGTCAAGTCCATTTGGTTACAAGAAACAAATTCACTCAGAAGAGCTCAGTTAAAAAGGGTGGGAGTTATTGTCAGAATACAGGGGATCTCATGGAACTTCATGGAAGGATATAATGTGCCTGGAGGTAGGCACTGGACAATCAGTAGCTGAGGTATATCTGCTTTGTTCTCCTCTCTCTGCAAATTGGTTCCTCTGCCCACTCACACATTGCAGCTGACCATCTTTCAAAATGACTGCCTCAGTCCCAGAGTTTAAGTCTAGTTATCCTTGGGCTTCAAATCCCTAGAGCTAACTACCTCAGTCTGTCAGTATCTCAGTCGTAAATATTTCGGAGGGAGAATCCCATTGGCCCAGTTTGAACCACATAACAACCTTTGATTCAATCAGGTATTGCCTAGGGGGCTGAGTTCTTATACCACTTTCCACTTTTTTCTCCTACCATTCTTTTTTTTCTTCTACATCTGAAATGTTCATCCTAACTTCTAAATACCAGACCCTCTATTCTCCAAACCCCTCAGATTGCTGCATCTCAGCCTCCTCCAACCAAGTAAAAAACTTGGAAGTCCTCTTTGCATGGTGGGTTGACTCACCTCCTACTTCCAAACAGCTACCATTCCTACTGAATTGTTCTATCCTATCCATTTTAGGCTCATTGTCTTGGTTCAAGCCTTCATCTTTTTTTTTTTTTTTTTCTGGGCCTAATGCTTTGTGACCTTAGGCAAATGATTCCACATCTCTGTGCATCGATTTATTCCTCCATTAAATGAGGATGATAATATATCTACCACAGAAAGTTGAGGATTGGTATGAGGATTAAATAAATTAGAACATATAAAGTACTTAGTCCAGTGGCTGGTTTAATGTAAGTGCATAGTAAATCTTCACTATTATTATTACATACCTATGCAATAGCACTAATCACATTATATTGCAATTGTTTGTGAGAGTTATTATTTTTCCCTGAACTGTAGGAGATCATACATCATTGCATTGTTAACCTGGATCACGGTTTCTGGCTTATAGTGAGCATCTAATAAATATTTATTGAATGAATGAATCTTAGCATTCTTTACCATGTGCAGCATAGGGTAATTGCTCACTAAATAGTCACTGAATTGAACTGGATTAATCTAAAGTGAATATAGAATAAGTAGTGTCATAATATTTGGTAAGGCATAATGAGTTTAATGTTTAATGTGAGAACAATTTCCTTTAAGACTCCTTTCAGGGTAGAATCTAAACTGCTGCAAAATTCCACATTCTTAGCAAATTTGGAATGAATTGTTTTCTCTGTTTCATTTGCTCCCCAGTTTCAGTTTCCATGTACTGCCTCTCTTTGTTTTTGTTCTCACAGCATAGTTTAAGGCATATTTCAACTCAAACCTGGTGTCATAGATTGAATTATATCCCCCCAAATATGTGTCAAATTGGTTAGGCCGTGATTCCCAGTACTGTGTATTTGGCCTCCATTTTATTATCTGATTACCCTCCATTTTGTGATGTATTGTAAATTCCAGCCTCTATGCCTGTGGTTATGGTCCCATTTGGGAATGAGCTATCTGTTATATTAATGAGACAGGATTAGGTTATGTTAATGAGGATTAGGGTGAGATACAACATCCTTACTCAGCTCACAGCCCTAATCCAATGTGTGGGAAGTTTCCCTGGGGTGTGGCCTGCATCACCTTTATCTTACAAGAGATAAAAGGAAAGAGAAAAGATCAAAGAGAGAGGGACCTGACTACCACCAAGAAAGAAGTGGAGAGCATCCTTTGGACCCAAGTTCCCTTAGCTGAGAACCTCCTAGATGCAGGGGAAGATTGATGCCAAGACACATGTAGATCTCCAAGGAACACCAGAACCACAAATGTTGAAAGGAGACAAGGACTTTCCGCTAGAGCTGACAGAGAGAGAAAGCCCTCTCCTAGAGCTAGCACCCTGAATTCAGACTTCTAACCTCCTAAACTGTGAGAGAATAATTACCTGTTTTTTAAAGCCATCCACTTCTGGTACTTCTGTTACAGAGCACTAGATAACTAAGACAGAAATTTGGTACCTAAAGTAGGATGCTGCTCTAATGGATACCTAAAATTTGGAAGTGGTTTTAGAATCGGGTAATGGGTCAAAGCTGGAAGAGTTTTAAGGTGCCTAACAGTAAAAGTTTAGATTGCCTTGAAGAGACTGTTGGTAGAATTATGTACGTCAAAGGTAATTCTGGGGAGGGCTCAGAAGGAAGTGAAGAGAGCTGTAACACCAGAGATGGCACAGCGACACACCTTCCTCCTGGAAACTCAAGGGTGGCCGTCAGACCCCTGCCTTGCTCAGAGTGTGTCCCCCTGCTGCAGCCAGATGCCTGTGCCTACACCAGTCATCCATGCCTGTCTAGGACTGTAGCTGAGAGCCTTCGCTACACACTTGGTGGCTATCTACCTGGGCACCTGAGCTGAATCCATACAGGACGAGTGAGTGGACTCCTGAGCTCCCATACCTAGTAACAGCTCTAACCACCAGGTGACAGGACATTAGAACTTCAAAGGTGCCGATAATAAGCTAGCTCACACAGCAGCCTATTTGGGCATAACAAAACAAAACAAGAAGCTAGGACACAATAAGCAAACATAAAATAAATAAATATAACACCTTATTGATGGCTTGGAGACAATAGTCAATATCAAATGACATAAAGAGGCAGTCCATGATGGCTTCGGCAAGCTCCCAAAATAAAGAATCAAGAAGTTTTCCAGAGGAGGAAAATTTCTTGGTATTACTGGAGGCAGAATACAAAAGATTAATATACAAAACTCTTCAAGAGATTAGGAAGGAAATTAATCAAAACAGAGAACATGCAATAGAGGAAATTAAAAAGGTTAGAGAAAAGCATAATGACAAATTTAATAGTCTTCAAGTATCCACAGAGAGACAGCAATCAGAAATCGAGAAGATTAATAATAAAATGTCAGAATTAGACAACTCAATAGAAAGTCATAGGAGCAGAATTGAGGCAATGGAAGTCAGAATTAGTGAGACTGAAGATAAAGCACTGGACACCAGCTTATTTGAAGAAAAATCAGATAAAAAGATTTTAAAAAATGATGAAACCCTAAGAATTATATGGGATTCTATCAAGAGGAATAACCTACAAGTGATTGGAGTACCAGAATGGGGGGATAACAGAAAATACAGAGAGAATTGTTGAAGATTTGTTGGCAGAAAACTTCCCTGATATTGTGAAAGATGAGCCGGTATCTATCCAAGATCTCATCGAACCCCACATAAGGTAGATCCCAAAAGAAAGTCACCAAGACATATTATAATCAAACTTTCCAAAATCAAAGATAGAGAATTTTAAGAGTGACTAGGCATAAACAAAAAATCATCAACAAAAGAGAGTCAATAAGAATAAGCTCAGACTAGTCAGCAGAAACCATGAAGGCAAGAAGGCAATGGGATGACATATATAAAACCTTGAAGGAAAAAAATTGCCAGCCAAGAATTATATATCCAGCAAAACTGTCTCTCAAATATGATGGCGAAATTAGGGCATTTCCAGATAAACACAAGTTTGGGGAATTTGCGAAAACCAAACCAAAATTACTGGAAATACTAAAAGGAGTCCTCTGGTTAGAAAATCAATAACATAAGGTAACAACCCAAGACTAGGACACAGGGCAAAGCAACCAGATGTAAACCCAGACAGGGAAGTCACAAAAATAATCCAAAGCTAAAACACTGAAAATAGGGAAACAGATGTCAATATGTAAAAGATAACAACATTAAACAAAAAAGAAGGGGTTAAAAATGTAGACATAGGTTTTTCATATGGAGAGGAAGTCAAGAAGATATAAAGAAATAAAAGACTGCTATAAACTTAGAAAAATAGGGGTAAATATTAAGGTAACCACAAAGAAAACTAACAATCCCATAAGTCAAAATAAAAAATTAGACAAATATAAAGACTCAGCAAACATAAAATCAACAACAATGAAAAAGATGAAAAGAAAACACATAAAGAAAAACGACTCAGCACAGAAAATTAAGTGGAACAAAGAAACTGAGAACACCCAAAAAAAGACATCAAAATGACAGCACTAAACTCATACTTATCAATAATTATGCTGAGTGTAAATGGACTAAATGCACCAATAAATAGACAGAGAGTAGCAGATTGGATTAAAAAACACGATCCGTCTGTATGCTGCCTACAAGAGACACACCTTAGACTTAAAGACACAAACTAAAACTGAAAGGATGGAAAAAAATATATCAAGCAAACAACACTCAAAAAAGACCAGGAGTGGCAACATTAATCTCTGACAAAATAGACTTTAAAGTAAAATCCACCACAAAGGATAAGGAAGGACACTATCTAATGATTAAAGGGGCAATAAACCAGGAGGACATAAGTATAATAAATATTTATGCACCTAACAACAGGGCTCCAAAATACATACAACAAATTCTAACAGCATTGAGAAGAGAGATAGACAGCTCCACAATAGTAGTAGGAGTCTTCAACATACCACTTTCGGTGAAGGACAGAACATCCAGAAAGAAGCTCAGCAAAGACACGGAAGATCTAAATTCTACAATCAACCAGCTTGAACTCATAGACATATACAGAACACTCCACCAAACAGCAGCCAAGTATACTTTCTTTTCCAAAGCATGCAGAACATTCTACAGAATAGACCACATATTAGGCCATAAAGCAAGCCTTAACAAAATCCAAAGCACTGAAATATTACAAAGCATCTTTTTGGACCATGAAGCCATAAAAGTAGAAATCAATCAATAACAGGAAAAAAAAAAATCAAACACAAGGAAATTGAACAACACCTTGCTCAAAAATTACTAGGTTATAGAAGAAATTAAGGATGGAATAAAGAAATTCATAGAATCAAACAAGAGTGAAAACACATCCTGCCAGAACCTTTGGGACACAGAAAAAGCAGTGCTCAGAGGTCAGTTTATAGCAATAAATGCACACATCCAAAAAGAAGAAAGGGCCATAATCAAAACATTAACCCTACAACTGGAACAAGTGGAAAGAGAGCAGCAAAAGAAGCCCTCAGACACCAGAAGAAAGGAAATAATAAGAATTAGAGCAGAGTTAAATGAAATAGAGAATAGAAAAACAACTGAAAGAATTAACAAGACTAAAACTGGTTCTTTGAAAAGATTAACGGAACTGATAAACCATTGGCCAAACTGACAAAAGAAAAACAAGAGAGGAAGCAGATAACCCGTATAAGAAATGATATGGGTGATATTACAACAGACCCAATGGAAATTAAAAGAATCATAACAGAATACTATGAAAAATTCTACTCTAACAAATTTGAAAACCTAGAGGAAATGGACAAATTTCTAGAAACTCACTACCTACCTAAACTAACACAAACAGAGGTAGAACAACTAAATTAACCCATAACAAAAGAAAAGATTGAAAAGGTAATTAAAACACTCCCAACAAAAAAAAAGCCCTGGCCCAGATGGCTTCACTGGAGAATTCTACCAAACTTTCAGAGAACAGTTAACACCACTACTACTAAAGGTATTTCAGAGCATAGAAAAGGATGGAATACTCCCAAACTCATTCTATGAAGCCAGTATAAACCTGATACCAAAACCAGGTAAAGACACCACACAAAAAAAATAATAATAATAATAATTACAGACAAATGTCCCTCACGAACATTGATGCAAAAATCCTCAACAAAATTCTAGCCAATAGAATTCAGCAACATATCAAAAAAATAATTCTCCATGATCAAGTGGAATTTATACCAGGTACCAGGTATGCAGGGATGGTTCAACATAAGAAAAACAATCAGTGTAATCCATCACATAAATAAAAGACAAGAACCACATGATCTTATCAATCAATGCAGAAAAGCCATTTGACAAAATCCAACACCCATTAATGATAAAAACTCTCAACAAAATAGAAATAGAAGGGAAATTCCTCAATATAATTCAGGGCATTTATACAAAGCCAACAGCTAACATCATCCTGAATGGAGAGACTTTGAAAGCATTCCCCTTGAGAACAGGAACCAGACAAGCATGGACTTTATCACCACTCTTATTCAGCATTGTGCTGGAGGTCCTAGCCAGAGCAATTAGGCTAGAAAAAGAAATAAAGGCATCCAGATTGGTAGGGAAGAAGTCAAAGTATCTCTATTTTCAGATGATATGATCTTATACACAGAAAACCCCAAAGAATCCACAAGAAAACTACTGAAACTAACAGAAGATTTCAGCAAAGTTTCAGGATACAAGATAAACATACAAAATTCAGTTGGATTCCTTTATACCGACAAAGAGAACGTCAAAGAGGAAATCACCAAATCAATACCATTTACAATAGCCCCCAAAAAGATAAAATACTTAGCAATAAATCTAACCAGAGATGTAAAAGACCTATTCAGTGAAAACTACAAGTCACTACTGCAGGAAACCAAAAGAGACCTGCATAAGTGGAAGAACATACCTTGCTCATGGATAGGAAGACTCAGCATTGTGAAAATGTCAATTCTGCCCAAAGCAATCTAAATATACAATGCAATCCCAATCCAAATTCCAACGCATTTTTTAATGAGATGGAGAAACAAATCACCAACTTCATATGGAAACGGAAGAGGCCCCAGATAAGTAAAGCAAGAACAAAGTGAGAGGCCTTACACTACCTGATTTTAGAGCCTGTTATACCGCCACAGTAGTCAAAACAGCCTGGTACTGGTACAACAACAGATACATAGACCAATGGAACAGAATTGAGAATCCAGACATAAATTCATCCACCTACGAGCAGCTGATATTTGACAAAGGCCCAAAATCTGTTAATTGGGGAAAACACAGTCTCTTTAACAAACGGTGCTGTCATAACTGGATATCCATCTGCAAAAAACTGAAACAAGACCCATACCTCACACCATGCACAAAAACTAACTCAAAATGGATCAAAGACTTAAATATAAAGTCTAAAATGATAAAGATCATAGAAGAGAAAATAGGGACAACGCTAGGAGCCCTAATACATGGCATAATCATAGTACAAACCGTAAGTAACAATGCACAAGCACCAGAAGAGAGACTAGATAAATGGGAGCTCCTAAAAATCAAACACTCACGCTCATCTAAAGACTTCACCAAAAGAGTAAAAGATAACCTACAGACTGGGAAAATAATTTTGGCTACTAAAAATCCAATCAGCATCTAATCTGTAAAATCTGCAAGATACTGCAAAACCTCAACAACCAAAAGACAAATAACCAAATTAAAAAACGGGCAAAGGATATGAACAGGCACTTTGCCAAAGAAGATATTCTGGTGGCTAACAGACACATGAAGAAATGCTCACAATCATTAGCCATTAGAGAAATGCAGATCAAAACTACAATGAAATATCATCTCACCCCAACAAGGCTAGCATTAATCCAAAAAACAAAATAAATGCTGGAGAGGTTGTGGAGAGACTGGAACATTTATACACTGTTGGTGGGAATGTAGTATGGTACAACCACTTTGAAAATCAATTTGGCACTTCCTTAAGCTAGAAATAGAAGTACCATATGATCCAGCTATCCCGCTCCTTAGAATATATCCTAGAGAAATAAGAGCTGTCAAACGAACAGATATATGCACACCCATGTTCATTGTAGCACTGTTCACAATAGCAAAAAGATGGAAACAACCTAGGTGCCCATCAACAGATGAATAGATAAACAAATTATGGTATATGCACACAATGGAATACTACGCAACGATAAACAACAGTGAAGCTGTGAAACATTCTTTTAGCATGGAGGAATCTGAAGGGCGTTACGCTGAGTGAATTTAGTCAGTCACAGAAGGACAAATATTGTATACGACCACTATTATAAGAACTCAAGAAAAGGTTTAAACTCAGAAGACAACATTCTTTGATGGTTACGAGGGTGGGGAGAGAAAGGGAGGGTTATTTACTAACTAAATAGTAGATAAGAGTTATCTTAGGTGAAGGGAAGGACAGCACACACTACAGGGGAAGTCAGCACAACTGGACTAAACCAAAGCTAAGAAGTTTTCTGAGTACAATCAAACACTTTGAGGCACAGAGTAGGAGAGGTAGGGGTCTGGGGACCATGCTTTCAGGGAACATCTAGGTCAGTGGGCATAACAAAGCTTATTAAGAAAATGTTCTGCATCCTACTTTGGTGAGTGGCGTCTGGGGTCTTAAAAGCTTGCAAGCAGCCATCTAAAATGCATCAGTTGGTCCCAACCACCTGGAGTAAAGGAGAATGAAGAACACCAAAGACACAAGGAAAGTATTAGCTCAAGAGACAGAAAGGGCCCCAGAAACCAGAGACTTCATCAGCCTGAGACCAGAAGAAGTAGTTGGTGCCCGGCTACCACCAATGACCGCCCTGACAGGGACTCCAACAGAGAGTCCCTGATGGAGCAGGGGAAAGGTGGGGTACAGAACTCAAATTCTAGTAAGAAGACCAGACTTAATGGTCTGACTGAGACTGGAAGAACCCCAGAAAGCATGGCCCTCGGATTCTCTATCAGCCCAGAACTAAAACAGTTTCCGAGGCCAACTCTTCAGACAGGGATTGGACTGCACTGTGGGACACAGAGTGATACCTGTGAGGAGTGTGCCTCTCAGCTTAGGTAGATACAGGAGACTAAACGGGCAGCTTCTGTCCAGAGGTGAGATGGGAAGGCAGAGAGGGATAGGAGGTGGTTGAATGGATAGGGGGAATCAGGGATGGAAAGGAGGAGGAGTGTGCTGTCACAGTACAGGGAGAGCAATTAAGGTCACATAACAGTTTATGTATAAATTTTTATATGGGATACTTACTTGAAATATAAACTTCATTTAAACTACAACAATAAACCAAAAAAAAAAAAAAAAGAGAGAGAGAAGAGCAAGAGGTGTGGCATGGAGAGTGCCTGTTGGTGCCATTTTTCAAAAGATGGTTAGTAAAGGCTACAATAAGAAGGTAACATTTAATCAGAGATCTAGAGCAATAGAGTTCTGCGCAGAGGAAATAATAAGTGCAAAGTCCCTGAGACAGGACTGTGTTTGGCACGAATGAGAAACGGCAAAGTGGACAGAGAGGCTGCCGTAAAGGTTGTGAGGGAGAGAGAGGAAGGAGATGAAATGCATTAACTGGTGGATCATGGACTGCCTTGTAAGTTATGATAGAGACTTTGATTTCATTCTGAGCAAGATGGGAGGACTGTGGACCCACTAAATATTTGTTTCTTTGTCAATAACAAATACCTATGGATGAGTAATATAGGCTAGTGTCTGTGCTAAGGATCGGTGACTATAAGAAGACATAGATGATTCAGGAACTCCGAATCTTCTTTTAAAGAATATATTTCATATATTATAAATGTAAATATGCAATGTGAGGTAGCATAAATCAAGTTCTAAATGAGAGGGCTAGGCTAGGATTTCACAGAATGTGTTCTCGGAGACATTAGTCTGGAGAGATGCTGTTTGAAATAAAAAGATCTTGCTCAAGTAAGTTTGAGAAATAGGGCATTGTCCACCCCCTCACAGAGATTCACAATGCATATTGGCATATTACAGACTCTAAAAATAAATACACATGAAAGACACCTGTTTAACTTGGTTTAACCCAGTGTTACCAAATCTTTTTGATCACAGGATCCTTTTTCCTGCATCACCTATTAACATCCCGAGGAATTGTGATTCCAAAGAACCTATGTTACAAGAGACACAAAGCTAAGATAGGAAGGAGAGATGTTTTTGGAGAAAGTGTGAGCTGAACTGAGCCTTAAAACAAAGATGATACTTAGATTAGTGAAGAGGATGAGCATTCAAGGCAGGAGAAATGTTAAGTAACTCACTTCAAAGTAAGTCTCTTAGAACTTGCCTCTTCAAATAACATTGAGCTGTAGAATGAATATCCTAGATATACTGATAAAACTATAATTTTGATGAGCATTGGTAGACTTCTTCTGAACCTCAAGATATCAGACATGAAGATGAATTATTTTGTGGGAATTTTCTCAATTCCTTGGCATTATTGTATAGACAACTAAGTTAAGGCCCAGAGAGACTATAACTTTTACTCAATCATCCCCGCCTAATCGATGGCAGAGTGTTCATTTTCCTGCTCTGGGGCCAGGGTCCTGTTCCATAAATGACGGAGTTATGGTCTTTGTATGTCTGCAATAGACAGTTTGGAATTAAAGCAAAAAATCAATTCCTACGCAAGATGAAGACTTCAGCATGCAGTGGATACAGAATCAAATTAAAGAACAACACAAGCTCGGATTTTAATGAAGTTCATCTTTGTTTCTTTTGCAGATCAGATTTTTGGCTCTCATCTGCACACAGTGTGTGAACGTGAAAATTCCACGGTTCCGCGGTTTGTAAGGCAATGCATTGAAGCTGTAGAAAAAAGAGGTGAGTAGCTGACTACGCAGCAGTTTCTCCCCCATTACTGATCTCTCTAAACAACCGGTGTTCAAGGTAACAGTGCCACTTGATTTGTCTGGGAAACTGTGCAATTAAAACTTGACTTTTGTTAATCAGTTAAGAGGATCAAGTTTCTTATTAACTTCAGTTTATTTTTACAATAGGGGCATTAGAATTTCTCACTAATGTTCCTTTTCTTTTTTTTTTTTTAAATATTTTGTCTCGTTGATGTGCTGTTGTTTCAACTGCAAACTTCTTGTTTTCAAGCCAGTGATAAAACATTCATAAAATATCAGCACTCATACTATTAGATCCCTCTGAACATTCGTGATGTTGTGCCAGGACATTTTTTGGTAAGCCCCCAACATTATCCAAGTAAGCAAATAGTATTCCTATCTGCAAACAGCGATACTCTATCCTACACGTTTCTCTTAAGTACAGAGCACAGCTAACTGGTTTTCCTGGAAAAATTAACACGCACACCTCCAGTGTTAAGATGACCTTTGATTCCACTATTCTGTTTTTCATCTGAAATTATTTCAGCTTACTGAAGAGAACAAAACAAAACCCAGTTGACTCATCATTGTCATGCTAGTCTATCTGTGCGGTGTTTTTCCTTCAGACTATGACTTCATTCATTCAAGGTCATTTTCTCTAGAAGATACATACAGTAGATGAAGAATCTTAAAAAAACGTATTGTATAAAAATGTGAAGCTTCATCACCATCTGTTACAACTTTACAACACATTCCCAGGATCTAGGGGGATATATATCATGTAAAAGATAGGGGTGTTTTCAGAAAAAGAATTTGTGAACCTATTCCTATTTTCAGCCCCCAGTCTCTTAAAACGATAGAACTAAGGGGGAAAAAAAAAATACCTTTACCAAGTTATCTGCTAGGAAAAAGCCATTTTAATTCTCAGAGTGTTACCTGGCTTTATTACAGAAGCATAATAAAAATGGTCTGCAATTTCCAACTCCTGGAAATTCATACTTTAATTATATTGTAAGGACAGCCTTGGGATCCTGTTATTCCCATATCAGTAGGGAGTGAGAGAATCACAAGAACAGGAAGTGTGGGTAGGGAGAGTGCATAAAGAGAGTGGCTTTGGGGGAAAGCATAGCAACACATCAGGGAGAAAAACAGAGAATATGAAGAGAGAGAGTAGAAAGGGTAAATGCAGAATGAACACCAGGAAAGGTATCTGTAAGGAATGAAGTCAACTGGAGTTTAGAGAAAAACGTGTTTTTATTGCATGGTGCAATCTCATTTAATTTTATAACTATATATTTTAGGAATAAATATTATTTAATAAGCACTTAAAGCCAAAATGGATCACTGAGAATGTTATAATGTTATTATTGCCAATAGCTAAATTATTATCATTCCCAGGAAATTTTCATTCACTCATAAATACCTGGTACTGATGGTGTGAGCACACTTATATTAGACCAAAAATCCAAATAGGACTTTTGGGGCAGCTGTACTTAATAAGATGTGTGCATGTATAAAGAAGAGCTCTATACCTCTCTATTATTGTACACACCCTAGGCAAACGAGAAAACTCGGCTAGATGCAGCCATGCAGTGTGCAGATATTATAATATTGTAGAATAGAAATTGTCTATAAATAGAAACTGTATCTTTTGTTCATGGCATTTGGTTTGTGAGTTTTAATAAAATAAGACAATGTTTTTGCTGACAGGCACAATCATATCTGGCATTATATTTCATTGTCCCAGTGTTTACTCTTAAAATGAATGCGTAGATCCAGCACTAAACAGGCGCTAAGCACACATATGATTATTAAAATAATTCCTAAGCATTTAATGAAAGTCGAAGACTTTGCAATTCTACAGAGCAATGATAATTCAGAAGCACTTTGGCAGTGTCAGCTTAAAGGAGCTCTATGGAAATTTTCAATATAAACTCAGAGGTGCAAGATAAACCTCTCACGTCATTGCAAGATTTACAAGTGTGTACTTTTGATTATGTTTTTCTATGATCATTTTCTTGGATTAATATTCTTACATTTATACGCCAATCCTATTTACTCAAAGTGTTGTTTTTACTAAATTCTGGCATAAAGCACCTTAGGACAGAAATAATTTATGTGAATCTAAGTCCAATGTTTATGCAGGGTTCTGATGACATTTTATGCTGGGATTGGTATTAAGAAGTAGCGTCTAAAAGTGCCAAGCCTCTCAGCACGGCTGGGACTCAGCATATCTGAAGCCGTTCTTCTAATGGCCACATCCTCTTCCAGCCCAGACACTCAACTGCAGAGTCATGGGAAGTGCTTATGGACCTGTTGTGGGAAAAGCATATTTAATGAAAACTGTGTGTTTGTTATTACAGTCTTAGGGAGATGGCCTCAGTACTTATTACAGTGGCACATTGTTACCAAAAAGATTGTTTCCTTGATGTTGTTTTTCTCCACCTTAAAAAAAAATCATCTGCAAACTATAGCTATATTTAAAAGAAAATATTTCTGACATACTTAATTTAAAATGAAATATTATTAGGAAGCAGATCTCACCATTTAGTTAGTGAATTGGTTGGTTAGTTGGTTGGTTGGTTGGTTAGTTACTCAGTCTTACCTGCTTGCTCTTGACAGAACCAAATTGCTCTTGCTTCTGTAGTGTCCCCAGGGAAATCCTGCCTAGTACTTGGTACAATATACTTTTTTTATTCATCCCTGGTAAGGTAGCATTAGTTACATTTTAAATTTTGCATCTTCTGGACATGGCTAGAAGAAAATCTATCAGTGAGCCTAATGTAAACCAATTTAGCGAGTAACTTGTTTAGTATGTTTCCTTATCTGATTTGGTTCCTTTTATTCCTCGAAACCACCAAAGCATCTCTTCCTCACCAACTATTATAACTAGATTAAAGTCTTTTCTGTGGTTTCTGACGTTGTCTGCTTAGCCTAGAAAATATGTGCAAAACTTGGAGGGTAAACTATAAAGGAGCATGTTATTTATTCTTCAAAGCTCTTCCAAGTGGTTCATTCTCTATTGCCTTGCCTTTACAGTTGCAGACCAGGCATATGAGACAGTTTAATTGGCCAGTTAAAAATTTTATGTTTCTTTTCCAAAGTAATTTCTGCAAAAATATTGAGTCATTGTTCAGCTAATGCTCAATACCTATCTTTGATAGTGGTTGTTCTTAGTTGCCCTTGAGTTGACTCCAACTCATGGCAACATTTTGTATGACAGAACGAAACATTACTCAGTCCTATACCATCTTCATGATTATTGGCACATTTGAGTGCATTGTTGTGGCTGTTGGTCAGTCCATCTCACTGAGGCCTTCTCGTTTTCTCTGACCCTCTGCTTAACCACACGATATCCTTTTTTAGTGTTGACCTTTCCTGATGACGTGTCCAAAGTAAGTTGGCCAAAGTCTTGCCATCCTAGCTTCTTAGGAGCATTCTGATTGTATTTCTTCTAAGACTGATTTGTTTGTTCATCTGGAAGTCCCCACAGTATATTCAATAGTCTTTGCCAGACACCGCAGTTTGAACGCATCATTTCTTCTGTATTCCTTTTCTTTTTTTTTTTTTTAGTAAGATGAGCAAAAACGTGAGGTCTTCTGACTTTTTTTTTGAGGTGTGAGGAATGGCTATGTAGATGGAGGCATGGTGACATGCTGGTGGATGTAATATAAGCAGTGAGAAGCCCATTTTTCACTGCTTTGTAGAAAACCTTGTATAGTTTATGATGATCTAAAATGCATATAGAAATTGCTTACTGAAAAATAGGACCACTTGTATCTCTTAGAGACAAGGGACTAGGAGAAGCGAACTAAACAAAATATTTTGTCTAAACTGATGTAATAAGTATTAGGACTTCCTTCCATAGTTCTTTTTATGTGAAGTATGTAACTGACTGACTACTGTTTGTAAACGTCTATCCTTTGGAAAGAAGCCTTACACACAGTAGGCACTCCATAGATATTTGTTGAATGAAAGGACAGACCCTAAGTGTCTATTGGATTCAAGCAACAAGTAGTTATCAAGTATCCACTATGTGCCAATTACCATGCTATCGATTGAGAACATAGAGGAGATTTACATTAAACAAACAGACACACACGAGTATGTTAGCACAAACTCTGATAAGTGCTATGAAAGGAAAGAACAGACACTATGAGAGAGAATAACTGCTACAGAAATAAAAACGTAGGAGGAAGTTTACTGCCTCAAAATAGCATAATAAACCCTGAATAATAGCACGCACTTGTCTCGTTTTAGCTCCCAATAAGATCAGGAAAAGTTTAATTCTGCCTTATTTCTCAGGTTATTTTCTTCACATATTGTAACAGTGAAGTATAAGAAGTTGCTTTGTGTAAGATACCCAAAAAGACATGCTTTAAATGGTAAACCAGTCCCTTTTCTACCCAACAATACCAAACATGTATTGCTGGAGACGTCCTTTATATAATAATGAGGTAAACTAAATGGATGAGCATACTTCTATCCTAAACATATTTTTATGCATTCAGTATATATTTTTGTTTACAAGGAAATAGAACTGGTTTTCAAAAAAATCATTTGACTTCATCAGGATTGGCATTCATCCTTTGGAATATGGTTGGACAGCTCATTCTTCCTTCATGATTCCCAGTTCTGGTTAATATGTCCCCAAACTATTTAGCAACATTAAAATGATACCATGTCTTCCCAGTTTGATGATTTCAGGTGTAAGCTACTTTGCAGAACTGGCTCAGCAGATGCTAATCAACAAGAAGTTTGTCTTCTTTTTTTTTTTTTTTTTCTGGAACGCAAAATTCTGTGACAGGAGTGATACACAATGTTACATATTTGACTTCGTGCCTAAAAGCCACCCTGGGGTCCCTAACCTTGCTTAAAGATTTAAGAAAGACCTTTAATCTGCTTTTGAGAAGGTCCTTAGCCTCGAAAACTTTATCTCTCAACTTGACTTCTTAGCAGCTGTTATATTTTTTTGCTGTCGTTTGTTTGACAGGATCCAGTTATAGGTTCCGATGTCTGTTTAAAGAAACAAGGAGGCTGTTGGCTTTAAAATTCCCTCACTGCTTGTGTGATCAGCATTTTCCCAGGCTTTTCTACATAGTTTGCCAAGCAAAGGGACTGACCTTTTGTAGCAAACACTTTTTCATTTCAAAATGCTCACTTTGATTTTTGTCCCATTTTATGCTCATTCCAAACTGTTTACAACCCACTAAAAATGACTGTGAATTATATGTTTGTGTAATAGATTCCTTTTGTGGTCTAAGTGGAATGTTTACTTTGAACAATTAGTTATCTTTCGGTAGATTATAGCAACTTGGGGAAAGAGTGGCTAAAATTATTATTATCCCTTAACCATTTCTTTTTGGTAATTCCTCTGCTGTTTAATGAGATTTGAGAGAATATCCCATTAACAAGCCCGTGATATTGGAAACAATCTATCTAATTGTGTGAAATTTCTTCGGGTATATTTGTTAATATCACAAGGCGGTATGGTTAGACAGC
Source organism: Dugong dugon (assembly GCA_030035585.1). Lineage (NCBI taxonomy): Eukaryota > Metazoa > Chordata > Mammalia > Sirenia > Dugongidae > Dugong > Dugong dugon. Next base: position 102,960,573 of record CM057461.1, read on the forward strand.
CACTCGGAAATGTACTTATCTAACTCATAAAACTTCAGAACATGTAATATACCTAAATATATGTATATTTACTATACACATGTTGCATTTGCGTATTAGGTAAGCTATATATTTATTATATAAATAACAGGCGTGATTCTACTATGGTTATTATGCTAAAGCATACCAAGCATTAAACTTGTTAATATAATTGTTGTAATACTGGATCCAATGCACCCGTCCTTTTCTTCATATCCTACCAAGTGCTCCTTTGCAATAATAAAACTTTACATAGTCATTTCCCACTGCCTCAGAATCCAGGCTCCTAAAGTACAGATCATGTTGCCTCCACTAGACAAGCTCTGCTCCCAGTTCTGCTAATTTTGTACTGTTCATTCTTTCCCACTTTGGGATAATCTATTATAGTTGGATCCAGGCACGCACTAAAGGCTGATACTTCCATGAAGAATGTGCAATTTGTACTGTTTAGCTTGTGACGAGATTCTTGAAAACTTTTATGATTCTGTCTTGTTCCAGAGAGACTTCTGCTTGCTAGTTTTATAAGCAGTGACTGAAAGAAAAAAAAAAAGTAACAAAAACAAAACAAGCTGATAAAAATTACATGCTCAAAAAATTCAAGAGTTCACGATAAGCACTTTTTCTTTTCCCTAGGGAATATTTGTGGACTGAACAAAAATGTTTCTGAGGGTACTGACCTATGTGGGTTTTTTTTTTTTTTTAAGTGCTTGCTTTTCAAGCCTAAAATTAGGCACCCCCGTGCATTTACAATGGAGATGCTTTTCCTCAAAGAAGCTCCATGAAAGTTTGCAACGAATCTTCCCTCGTTTTTGTTTCTGAGTTTAAATCAGGGCCAGTTTAGTGTTTTGATGTTTTGTTTCATTTTGTTTTGTTTTAATGCCGCTCCAGCGACAGCCACCTTCCTGACGGCAGTCGTGTTGTATGAGGTCCAAGCTGGAATTGGCTCTTTGGGGTATTCATGCTGGGGCCTCTGTGTCTGCAAGAAAGCCACATTCAGAGCTAGAGGGAAAGACAAAATCAAAACAGAGTAAACAGGAAACAGCCAGCAAGAGTATAAAAGAGAAACTGGGAAGAGACAAGTCAAAGAAATCAGAGATGACAAGGTGGAGAGAGGGGGAGAAAAAGCTGCGTTTTGCAATTACGAAAACAAATGTGGCTGAAAGGGCACACTTGTGAGGTCTGTAATGAAGAGAAGACAGACCATTGAACGAGTTGCCACCTCTGCTGTAGTTACCTGATACCTGCTTATCTGCTCCAGAGAAATTTGCTCTTACCCCCAAAATGCTTGTAAGTTAATGTGTGCCATGAACAGCAAGCATGCATTGAATGTTCACAAATTATATGTATGGACCTGGTTATTAATCCGTTCACTGGACTTATTAGTGAGATTTAATGGAGTTCATCTACATCTGGCAATACACTACAGCCTTATTATCAAAAAGAGAACTTTAGCATGACAGCAGTGAATTTAGGAATGTATAGTTCAATAACCAGAAAGGCTATCTAACAAATAACAGCAGTGTGGCTCTGTTCAAATCACTCAGAGGATATTCCCACACTTCGGAGTCCAGAATGCCTAAGAATAAATAATGTCTCTTCCCAGATAAAGCCTAAGTGTAATTTCCAACCTCCACCCCCACCCCAACTCTAAAGTTTAGGTTCTTAACATACTTCTCCCTTAGAGTCAGTTGGAAGGAAACAGAGCCAAAATGAATACCCTAGGAAATGAGCTTCTTGTTGTGGACGAATGATTTAAACAATATAACACCTCAACATATCAAAATGCAAGACTCCGAAATATCCTATAGTGCTGTCATTTATATGATGAGAGTTTGGCGTCTGGGAGTTTTTCCATAATAAATCCTTATATTCAGAACTTAATAGTCCAACCGTAAAAATAATCTTGGCTGAAAGTTGGCAGGATGTTTTAGCCTGGAAGCAAATGTTTACAAAATTTGGGGGAAAAAAAAGGAAAGAAAAGAAAATCACATGCAATTTGGAAAGCTTTCAGATTTTAAAAAAACGGGCAAAAGAAAAAAAAGGTAATCCATGGTTTTCATGTATTTTTTTGCATTAGGGTTCAAAATGGATTTGTAGTTTTTAAGTAGAAGTTATTTGCTTCTTGTTGCATAATATGAACCAACTGATTAAATAAAAGCCATCGAGACTTTCACAACAGTGTCACTCTGTTGTGTGAAATAATCCGTTGTTTATTGGTGGGACAAAACCTATGTATTTGTCTAGGCATTTCCTTAGAGTTTAAAAATTTTTGATAATTCAGAAGTCTTACATTAATTCTGGAAATTGTAAATGAGACCAAAATACAGGTTTCCTGATGAATAATGTTCCTTTTTAAAATGTCTAGGAAAAAAAAAATGTCTCTTCCAAGAAATTTTCACATTTTCAAGTAAAATATGTCCAACTTAAACAATAATCATTAATCAACATATATATAGTAAAAGAGATACACAGATTCCAGGGAAACAGTTACGTTGTTCTATATTACATGAATATGGCATATTTTCCTGAATAGGATATTTTAGAGTAATTTACCCATCTCCTTAAAAGATTCATATCCTGGAGCTTCCTCTGAATTCTTTGGAAGGTTATCTTATAGTTTAACGAACTGTGGAGTTAAAAATGTTTTCCTTGGGTTCAAAATAATCTTTTCTTTGCTAGTTTTATCCCATTTTGCCTAATTTTATACTTTTCAAGTCACTTCCTATTTTCAGTCCAGAAAAAAAAAAAAAATCAAACAAAAAAAAAAAAAAGAAAAGAAAAATCAAGGGCAGGACACTTTGAGAAGAAAAATTAACTGTGCAAAACCAAAATAGCTCTGATATGATATCACTGAAAGCTGTTGAGGTTATGGTGGACCATAGACCCAGTATGTAACATGTTCTTTGTAAGGAAATAAGAATGCCCCGAGATTTATAATGAAGGCACAGCTTATAGAAGAAAAATATTTAAAGCATTACCTTCAGTACATTGTGTGCTTCTTTATGTTGAGACCATAGATTGATTTAGGTACTCACACAGTGCCAGGCACATAATGTATTCTCAATAAATGATGAATAAATGGATAAGTTCTAGTCAACATTGCTTAAATCTTTGTCGAATATAGCAAGCTACTGCTACACCTACATATGGGTGAAGCTGGGAAGATCAATGACCAATAGTTGGTCGAAGGACATAGTTATAGCAATGACTCTCATACTCATTACAGGTTTAAGGCAAAACCCACTTCCTTACCCTTAATAAGGAGAAACCATCCTCTCGACAAATAATGTTAAATTGTTTCATAAACCTGAGAGATTCAAATAACTAAAGCCAAACTTTGATACTTTTGAGACTTACCAGTGTCATGAGAATAGAATGACCATCTTTCTGGTTCAAAAAATTATGTTCTTTTATGTAAACCTCCAGGCATTGTACCTACTTCCCGGTGAGGTTGGGTGTAATTTTTCCCATTATCACCCCCTAGGTCTCTTTCACCGTCACCACCTTCCAGACATCTACCATCCATCGAATAGCCATGTTTCTGATTATCTTTTCCCAAATGTGTTAGCTTGCATTATTGAAGGCTGAATCTCATTTTATTATTTCCTGCTCGTATTTCTAAACTCCTTAAGTCCGTTTGTACGATTCTTTTGTCCTTACAGATGTCCACAGTTCCTCCCCATTTACGATCATCAGCAAATTTAATTAATGCTCTGTTTACCTCTCCTTCTAATGAAACTAGTCGCTTGTTTCATTTCATGGTTCAAAGTGAAAATGTATTGGCAATGAAACAGTCCAAAGAAATGTTCCCTCACTGTAGGAGGGGAAGTTAAGGATACCGAGAAGAACCATGTTGTGAGGAGTGGACAGTGCAGAGGGGTGGTGAGCTAGTTTGCTATTGTCCTAAAGCAAAACCTTTTTCACAGCAATCACACTTTGGCAGATTGCCTGGGTTGGTGCTGGTGTGTGTGTGTGTGTGTTTGTGTGAGAGTGTGTGTGTTCTCTGTCCTGGCAGATAGCTGTACTACTCTCACTGAGAAATTTTTACTAAAGATATATTTATTAATATATGGAAGGCATATTTAAAACTATAAATACAAATACAAATGTAAGCTATTAATATTTAATCCATAGTGTAGCTACGAACATAGATATGAATACATATGTCTCAACATATATAGACTCTCAATCATTTTCAGGGGACTTTTTTTAATATTTACTATGGTCTAAATTTTTATCTCAGTCCTTAACTTGATAAATGTTTCAAATCCAAATAATCCCTTGGGTTAAAATCAAGTTCCTCATAAATAGGAGAATTATAGAATAAGGTAAGGCAATTTTTTTGTTATTTTTTTTTCCAATTTTATCAAACATGCAAACTTTATTAGAAGAATATTTTAACCTCTAGAATTGATAAGCTAGAAAATTGAGCTTGATCAGAGAAAAAGAGGCCTTACCTGTTCACTTTTAAGGTGGGAAAGTCTATGTTCAATGGATTACAGCATTAATCTTTGAAGGCGTGTCCATACAGATATGAGGATGATTTGTATAACAAAGATAACATTCATTGAGTATCTGCTGTATGCCAGATATAATGCTAGTGCTTTCCAGTATATGTCAATACTATACATTCAAAGCCTACATTAATTACTATCTGATATCCCAGGAGCCCTGGTGGCATAGTGGTTAAAAGCTCCACTGCTAACCAAAAGATTAGCAGTTCAAATCTACCAGCCACTCCTTGGAAACCTTCTGGGGCAGTTCTTCGGTGTCCTGTAGGGTCACTATGAGTCGGAACCAACTCGACGACACCTAACAACAGCAGTGATATCCCATAGACTGCATTCCTAACTTCAACAAAATTTATAAATGTTTGCCCAAGTTTCATATGAAGAGTCAATCATCAGAACGTAGATGGATTGGTATAAACTTTTTGACCCCACTGGAAGAAAATACTTTCAAGTTTATGGTTTGACCAGGACAGACAGATGGTTAAATATCTCTATTGTTATGTACAAAAGACAATGCATGTTCACAGTTGTGAAATGAAGATGGATATGTATTTTACATGTAGCACAAGGTCACCAAGGATGTCATCACTGAGGGGTGGTGTTAACAAAATAGTGACTGGGAATATTGTTAAGTGGTCACATCCTCACATTGTTTTTCAAGTGAGAAAAACCGGATGCATTAGTGCATTCTTACAAGAGACTTTTCTCAGATGCCAAGAATTTACGGGCATAACTTTCATAAGCTTTAATGAGAGTTTCCTGCCAGCACCTGTTAGAGTATAGAGTTCTTACTTTTCACACATAATCCAAGACTGGCTTGGAACACTGACTTAGAAAAACTAATATCGTGAAACCTTCTTATAATGTTTCCTCACATGTAATGTTCATCTTTTAATCCTTGGCCTGATATATGTATGTCCATGTTTTCCGTTCAAATTCTTTTCCCACCAGAAAGGCTTCGTTTTACTGGTTTTTTATGGATAAGAGCAGATAAAGCACCTTTTCTGACTTGGTAAACTAGCGGGAAAGATACAAAGACGGAAGTGCCTAGAGTACAAACTGAATTGATGCTAGAAATCAACACTTTCGACTGAAAATGGTTCTAGAGATAGACTGTGGATTTCAGAAGAGTGAAAAGCAACAGCTAGGGATTCTGAAACAAGGGACCACAGGTCAAAAAATAATAGTTTAGACAAATTTTCCTCTATCTTTATATGAAAATATAGAGACATTTAATGTGTAAAAGGGTATTGTGTTTAAATCCCATGGATAAATCAGCTGGGTAATGTTTTGTGTAGAAGAAAAGAGCTGAAAGAATTCTTAAAATTCCACAGTTTTTAATTAACTCTCACAGATTCTCATTACCAAAAAAAAAAAAAAAAAACAAAGAAGTTGACAGTGCTTCTGTTTAACTAAAGCTGTTGGAGATTATGCAGAAATAGATTCCTAAACTTTTGAAGGTGTTTGAAGTCTCCTCTTGTCTACTATTTCTAACATATGTGATATGGCGTACAAACATGGAAAGAGACTTTTATACTCAAACATTAAGTCCTGAATCGACTGTCTTTGTCCTGTTTCATAGGAGGTACATTACCAGTATCAGTAGCCACCAAGCTGATTCCAACTCATGGCAACCTCATGTGTGTCAGAGTAGAATTGTGCCCCATAGGGTTTTCAATGGCTGATTCTTGAAAATTAGATCACCAGGCCTTTCTTCCAAGGTACCTCTCGGTGAACTTGAACTTCCAACCTTTCGGTTAGCAGCCGAGCACATTAATCATTTGCACCACCCAGAGACTCAGGAGGTGGGGAGAAAGGAAGATATTTTTCATTTGTTTAACCTCGTCAAATAGTACATTGTTAGTTCCCTGTTGGTGAAATTTCTCACAGAAGCTAAACATCCTATCTGAACAAGGACAGCTCCAGGATAGATCATGACATATTCTGAGTACTCATTTGGCTACTTTCTTCTTTTTCTGTGTCTTCCGTTATTCCATCGTGTTCTGTTGAGCCCCTTGTCTGATCTCTAATACCCTCCTTCTGGCAAATTTTCTTCAGGACTATCATTCCTACCTCAGCTTGATGTTCAGACACGCTTGTAACGCCTTTTAGTATTACCCTGAGTACAGTTGTAGCAAAAGGTGTCAATAATTTAGCAGTAAATGGCTCTGGCTCCTATTGTAGTATTTTCAAGCACCAGGGAATAGAGCTTGTTTTATTTTGTTTTGATAAGGGAAAGTGACACTATCCTGTCACACCTGACAACATGCTCTGTCCCCAAGCTTAGCAGCCTCCTCCTCTCTAGGCATTTGGCTTATAGCACATTTTGTGCTAAACGGGAGCTAAATTAAGCCTTACTTTTATATTTGAACCAACAGATTAATAGGAGATGTGCATTTGTTTCTGGGTGTAATAGCCTCTATTAAGGTTTGTTCTCAAACCTGAAAGCAAGTTGGGAATCTAGAACCTCGTGAGTATTCCATAGTTCAGGGCAGTGTTTCTTCAGCTGAGGCTGATGAGCCTTAGGTTGAGTGACCAGGGGAGGCTTAAGGCCACTAGGGAGATGAAAGGTGTACAGTGGAGTGAGTGGTCCATGCACAGGCAGCTCCATGCACAGTGCAGGTGCAGGACAGTGACCTGGTGAGAGATGTCACCAAGACTGCTGTCTCTGCAGTTCTTTTTTAAAGAGGAGACAGGCCTGGTTTTCAGAGATCTCATGATTCCAAAGGAGAACGATGTGTCTGTCCATGATGTTTCAGTCTGTAGAGGGAAGTTTCATATGGATTTATACAAACTCAGCTTTTGAACCTCAGTTTAGAGTATTACATTCAATTAAAAGAAAAATTATTGTTGAAGATGTACTTGAAGAAAGATAGACTATGTTTTTATCTTTTTTTAATTGTGCTTTAAGTGAAAGTTTACAATTCAAGATAGACTATTTTCTACACTTTTTTCACACATACAGTAGAAAAATATTATAAGAAGACTATATCATGTTTATGAATACATTGTGTGTAATCAAACTGATTAAAAAAATGCCTCCCTCCTCTAAATCTTTAAATACAGGAAGAACACTATATTTCCTTGTATCTTGTTGTATCTGAAAATAGCAGGTAATACAGACAGCGTGAGCATTTGGATAATGGAAGCCACCCTTTTGGATTGGTTTGAAACCAATGTGGTGCACCCACTGCCTCTTTCTGTTCATCTCCCATTCTGTATTGTTCCTGACCTCTTCTCCATCTCTTTCTACCCAAGTGAACTCTTGTTGTATCTGACCTCCTTTTAACTAAAGTCTGCTCTCAGATTAGGAGCTAATAAATTAATCTATGCAAAAGTATACATGATTAGTTAGGTTTGATGTGAAATCCTTTCCTGGAACTTAAAGACAAAGGACTGCAATTCTAATCGTGGAATTTGACGTATAAGCAAGCCTGTGTGAAAGAAATATTTTCAGGAAGAATTATCTTCCCCAAACTTCTGAAAATACACCATAAATACGTTGTTAATTGCTGTCAAGTTGGCTCCAACTCACGGCAACCCCATGTACAAAAGAACATAATGTTACCCAGTCCTGTGCCATCTTCATGATTGTTGGTATGTTCAGGTCTGTTGTTGCAGCCACTGTGTATTTGGAGTGCCTTCCAAACTAGGGGGCTCGTCTTCCAGCACTGTATCAGATAATAGTCACTGTAAATATGGTCTTCTATAATTAATGTAAGATGTATCTTAGAGACCAATGTCATAAAACCCAGGCCTTCAAACTGATAGTTCCTCATTTCTGTCTTCTATAGCACTTCAAGAGTCAGCTATAGTGATTATGGATTTTCTAATAGTATTCTCAAAACTCAAATTCTTCCAGCCCTTGGGGGAAATCTAGGAAGTTAAGATATTCTTTATTTAAATTTTGTACAAAGGAAAATATGAAATGTATTTTAACCTGGTTTTCACCACTTAGAAAATCATATACATGGAATAGACACTCAATAAATATTGTATAAATCAGCATTGACATATGTAATGTATCTTAGTCTTACATACTTTCTTGACAAGATAACAGTTCAGAAAGAAGTGGTAGATACTTTGCTAAATGGTTAACAGGCCTCAAGTAGTCAAGAATGAAGCTGAGATAGGTTTCATCACTTAACCCCTGTGGGGTAGCATGAAGTCTATCACATATGTGACCAAATCTCTGCTTGACCCCTAAAAGAAACTTTGCCCAGCATTTCTCCCTATAGTGTGATAACCAAAATTAAGAAAGCCAACCTCAGTGTTAGTCCTTGGCCTTTAATTATACATTTCTTTTTGTAGTGTTCCAAAGTTTGTGAATATGAAAGATATAAATTGGCCAGGGAGGGTTAGAGCTTCTAATTAGGGAAAATTATTGTGTCTCTTCATCTCTATGCCAGATATTTCATATTTATATCTCCAGATTTTGGTGCAATTTGCCCAATAATGTGATAGTTTGTAAAACACTTAAATTTTGAGAGTCTACTAGGTATCCAAGTAAGATTTTGAATCTGTTGACATGGGTTTTAAAGCATCTTTCAGCTAAATTAAAGATACAGAATAGGGCATTCAAGGACACAGAGTAGATTTATGAAAGTTTTAAAATATTTTTGAGGTGAGGCTGTGGGAACATAAACTCATAAGTATATGTCATAACAAAGAAATATAACCAATGGCATAACATTTTGGCAATAAATATCATCATTATTGTTTATCCAAAAGAGTAATATACATGTGTGTACACACATGCACACATACCTCGATACATACACACCTGCTTTTTAAAATAGTTGGAAAGTATATAAAATAATAATAAATAATTTTTATAATCCTGCCTTACAGAGATAATGACTCTTAATATTTCAGTGCATATCCATAATATCATATATATACTATATATAATACCCTTATGTATATGGAAACCTGGTGGCACAGTGGTTAAGAGCTCAGCTGCTAACCAAAAGGTCAGCAGTTCAAATCCACCAGCCACTCCTTGGAAACTCTATGAGGCAGTTCTACTCTGTCCTATAGGGTTGCTATGAGTCAGAATTGACTTAATGGCAGTGAGTTTAGTATTCTTGTCTATATACATATGTGTGTGTGTGTATCATATATTGCTTAACTGTTTCAGGATGTAATGTGAAACTGAATACATCATAATGATGTTTCCATCTGAAGTCTGGCTGCATAACATCTAGACTTGGGTACTTTGTTCATTACTGTATCCCCAGCACCTAGCATGCATTCACTACATAGTACGTGCTTAATAGATATGTGTTAAATTGAATAGAGAGTTGGAGTTTACCAACTCAAGGGCTTTCCAACCAAAATAGATTGGAATTTATTCTGTCCATCCATTTCGCCTCGATTTAACACAGGTTCATCTTCCAAACAGGGAAGGTTATGCACTGGTCCCATCTTTCTGTTTAGCAGAAGTATTAACAATACTCATGTGATAATCTTCCCCGTAGTTTCAAAAAGCAAACTGTAATCTTATTTATGCTTAGACTTCGCAGCTTCTCCCACTGTCAGGTTCAGGAGCTTCTTCTTCTTAGACTAGGAAATATCCTGGTAACACCAGAATTTCTCAGAAGTTTGGGAGAGCATCGAAAAGTTGAAAAGAACCATTTTGTCTGTAATCCAAATAGAACTTTGCAATGGTAGATATGTTCAAACAGGTTTGCAGAACATTTTATCTTTGTGTCTGTAATTCTGCTTTCCTTTGGAGGCAGCAGCCGGGAAAGGGCAATCTCACCTGAATGCTTAGCAGAGGTAAGCCATCAAAACTCTTCAGGAAGTGCCAAGCCAAAGGGTCTGAATTAGAAGCACCTCCCCAAAGAAGATCAAAAGTTATGCTCTACCAGCACAGAGACACTGAGAAATGGTTGAATGTGTTCTAAATTAAACTGCCCTGGTGGTGAGCAAAGATCTGCCAAAATCTTTCAATTAATCACTTTTACCTTCAGGGCAGAGTTGGGCCTGAGAGTATTTCAATAGGTTTTTATTGGAACAGGGTTATTTCAGATATTAAACTATGTTGCCAAAGTAAAAATAATGTTATTTTTAAGTTGCTACTCTTGTTAAATAAAAGTTGGCAAGCATTCTTGGGGTCTGTATTGTGTCTGTGTATTTGTGTCTGTGTGTGGCTTTTTTCCTGTGCCGTAAGCCTTGTTGATTTAAAAAAGTGTACAGCAATGAATTAGGTGGTAAATATATTCACATAATAGTTTTCATTAATAATAGGTTATAAATAATAGAAGAAAGATTTTAAGTGTATAATTCTCTACAACACAATTGAGATTTTTTTTCCCCCAACATCTTCAGCAGTAAGTTAATTAGAATCACCTGCATTTCCTTGGGTGGACACCAAATGGATTGCAAACAAAAACAGATTAAAATAGCTGCTGCAGCTCATGGCATACAGATGATGAGACTCACAAAAAGGACAGCAAGGCACTGAAAATGTTCACTTTTCAAACGATTTTAGAGGAAATTTCGCTCTTGCAACTTCTCTGTAAGAGCTGCTTGTAAGTGTTTTGCTGAAAGGCTAGAACGGCTTTGTTTCTGATCCCTTGATGAGTGGGAGAAATGTTTAAGAAAGATCACTTTACAGAGAGATTCAGGCTGAAATGTGATGACTGTGATTCAAGCCAAGCCAAAAATTACAGTTCAGAATGAAAGGGGAGGGACGTGGTTTGGGAATCCATTTTCCCACATTCCTGAATCTCAATCATCCCAGCCAGTGTACAAAAAAAAAAAAGTCCAGTGGAAAACAATGAGGTCACTTTGTTTAGATGTTTAAAAAAAATAGGGGTGGAAGGATTGAAAAGAATGACAGCAAATATATGAATTTTAAATCAATACATATTTCAAGTATGATGGGATCAAAGGCTAGACTTTATATAACCGTCGTGACTTCATCAAAAAAGGAGCCATTCTTCAGTGTTTTCTTCTTGTTTGTGTTGGTCTTTTTTTTTACATGTCTTTAACTTATGAAATAGTTTTTCTTTTTTTGGCTAAAAGTTTAAAAAGAAAAAAGTGTATATAGACATAGTCTAGAGATTACTTCTCCCCAGACCTCCAAGCTTTCCTTAGGAATGGAATCTCTAGGAAGCTGGTTGTCTTTTATTAAACCTGATGGGCCCATCCCACTGCTGTCTGGATCTCAGGTTTTGCTGGCGTCTTTGCTTGCATCTTCCCAGATGATAATGGCGGACCAAATCAGACTGTTTATTCTTTTTACTCCTATTTATTTTTAAGAAACACACTAAGCAAGTCACAATACCAAAAGAATGATTTATTTACATCAGCATGATCACAGCATAACATAACAATGGAGCTGAAACACGAAAGAAACTCAGAGAATGATATGAGATGAACCAAATATAACCTCAAACTTCAATATCTTCCAGATACATGAAGTTTTCCTTCAAGACAACAGCTTTCCCTTAATGATAACCAGGGTTATTCATTGATATTGGTCTTTAAGACTGAGATTTTTTAAAATTATAAAACATGTAAGAGAATTTATCAGTGGCTATTTATAGGTACCATGTTTCTCACACTCCAGAAATCATTTTGACTGGTCGTCTTTGGCTTTATAAAACCTAGGATACTAGGTTCCTTCCTAGTGCAATTTCACAGGCAAACTCAGGGTCTCTCTCTGTTTCTTGTCACCTTGAGATATTTCCAGAGTGATCCTAAAACTAATGTAATTCTATAAATCATATTTATGTCTAACATCCTGTAGACTTCATACAGATACGACTCATATTCTTAGCTGAATTTAGACAGAATTTTCTCAGTCAGTGAGTAAGAATGAGGAGCCACACATAGGACACCACTCTTTTGACTGTCACTCCACTTTACCTAGGTATTAAAGAGGGTGTACAGAGGGCTGCAACCTGTAGCACATTAGCTACGTTTAGAACTTTTTTTCCCGTCTTTTCCTTAATTCATCTACCATTTAGTAAGTAAGGTAAAAAGACATGATTTTAAAGGCTGCGGGCACATTTGTCAATGTTAGTGAAGTATTAGTTCAAATAAATATATGGAGATTGTATGCAAAAGCAAACCTGATACATAAAAAGAATCACATAGCAAATGAAAACCAGGAGTTAGCCCTCAGTACTGGTATGTGTTTCCATAGGACTTTTTGTATACTACTATCTACTTTCTGGATTCCAATGGTATAGATGTTGTTATTTGCCATCGAGTCAATTCCGACTCATGGCAACCTCATGTGTGCAGAGTAGAATTCCTCCATAGGGTTTTCAAGGTTGTGACCTTTTGGAATCAGATGGTTAGGTCTGTTTCCCAAGGTGCTTCTATGTGGGTTCAAACTACCAGCCTTTCAGCTAATAGTTGAGCCCTTAACCATCTGTGCCACCCAGGGATTCCAGTGATACAGATAAACATCTCCAATTATAAGAAAATTAGCGAAAGCTTGTGGCAAGAACTAATTATAAATATAAGGAAAAATTTCAATAATGAGGAGTGATGACGGTTTACCGATGAAGGCACATTAAGAAGGGATGGCTTTTGTCTTCCTGGCAACATTTAAGGAACTCAGTGTGAATCTCCTCTACCTATTGAAATGCCTACTATCTTACTTAAAAAGAACTGGAGAGATGAGTAACTAAGGGAGTAATGTAACAAATGAGTTTCCAAGATTTTTTCCAACCCTGTAACTCTATACGAGAATATTTAATAATAATAAAAAGCAACGTAACAACCCTCCCTCTCACACACACACAAAATCTCCAAATAGTGTAACAGATCTTTTCAAGGTAAAGATGGTACAATATAGAACAATTAAAAATATGAAACCAAGAAAATCGAACACTTCTACAACAAAAAGACAAATAATCCAATTAAAAAATGGGCAAAGGAAATGAACAGACACTTCACCAAAGAAGACATTCAAGCGACCAACAGATACATGAGGAAATGCTCGTGATCACTAGCCATTAGAGAAATGCAAATTAAAACCACAGGGAGATACTATCTCACCCCGGCATTACTGGTGCGAATCAAAAACACTGGAAATAACAAATGTTGGAGAGGCTGCAGGGGGATCGGGACTCTTATGCACTACTGGTGGGTATGCATAATGATACAACCATTTTGGAAAATGATATGGCACTTCCTTAGAAAGCTAGAAACAGAAATGCCATTCGATCCAGCAATCCCACTCCTAGGAATATATCCTAGAGAAATAAGAGCCATCACACAAATAGACATACGCACACCCATGTTCATTGCAGCATTGTTCACGACAGCAAAAAGATGGAAACAACCTAGATGCCCATCAACAAATGAATGGATAAACAAACTATGGTACATACACACAATGGAGTATTGTGCAACGATAAAGAACAATGATGAATCTGTGAAGCATCTCATAACATGGATGAAACTGGAGGACATTATGCTGAGTGAAATAAGTCAACCACAAAAGGAAAAATATTGTATGAGACCTCTACTGTAAAAACTCATGAAAAAGTTTACATACAAAATGTAACAATCTTTGTTGGTTACAAGGGATGGGAGGCTTTGGGGAGAAATACTAAATACAACATAATATACTAAATAGACAATAGATAAGTGCTAACTTTGGTGAAGGGTAATACAGTACACAATACTAGGGAAGCCAGTACAACTTGTACAACGAAAGGTCATGGAAGCTCCCTAGACACATCCAAACTCCCTGGATGGATGTCTGTGGGGACCATGCTCTCGGGGAACATCTAGCTTAGTTGGCATAACACAGTTTATAAAGACAATGTTCTACATTCTACCTTGGTGAGTAGTGTCTGGGGTCTTAAAAGCCTGTGAGCAGCCATCTAAGATATTCCACTGGTCTCACCCCTTTGGGAGCAAGGGAGAATGAAGAGAACAGGATACAAGGAAAAGATTAGTCCAAAGGACTAATGGACCATGGCTACCAAGGCATCCACCAGACTGAGTCCAGTACAGCTAGATGGTGCCTCGCTACCACCACTGACTTCTCTGACCGGGATCACAACAGAGGGTTCTGGACATTGCTGGAGAAGGATGTAGAACAAAATTCTAGCACACACAAAAAAGACCAGATTTACTGGCCTAAAAGAGACTGGAGAAACCCCGAGAGTATGGCCCCGACACCCTTTTAGCTCAGTGGTGAAGTCACTTCCAAGGTTCACCGTTCAGCCGGGGATGGGACAGCCCCATAAAACAAAACAGGACTAATGAGGCACAGCAGTCCAGGGACAAGGAGTAGAAAGCAGGAGGGGACAGGAAAGCTGGTGATAGGGAACCCAAGGTTGAGAAAGGACAGTGTTGACATGTTGTGGGGTTGTTAACCATTGTCTTAGGGCAATATGTGTACTAATTGTTTAATGAGAAACTATTCTGTTCCGTAAACCTTCATCTGAAGTACAAAAAAAAAGGAATTATCTATGTGAGATCAAATTGACAACAGCAACTCAAAAGGTTTGATGGGAAGCCTAGGGGGCAGTGAGTTGAAGATAATGGTGATGGAATAATTTGGAAAAGGATAGTGAGAATAGCAGTATACCTGGAAGAGCATAATCGATGTCACTGAATTGTACACGTAGAAATTTTTGAAATGGTGTATCCTTGGCTGTGTATATTTCCACCAAAAGAGAGAAAAGCTCCTCCAAGATCAAGAAGGGGGAGTATTGACATGTTGTGGGTTTGTTAACTAGTGTCATAAAACAGTATGCGTACTGTAATGAGAAACTATTTGTTCTGTAAACCTTCACCTAAAGTTCAATTTAAAAAAATTTTTAAAAAATGAAACAAAATAAGCTAAAAAATAAAAATATGAAACCAGTAACCAATTTAACATTCAGGATATTTTGTCCTTTTCTTCTCCCAGTTTTAAGTTTAGAGCAGTACAGTAGCTATCTTCCCAGGTGTCCCAAACAGGGCAATTCTGGTTAAGAGGTCAGGACTGGGCAGAACAGTAAATATGCCAAAATAAATAAATGAATGAATGTGTTTGACTAAGACTCTGAACAATTTTATTTCCCATTATAACAGCTTGAACCCACAAAGAGGAAAAGCATTTGATAATAATTACCCAAGTGTTCAATGAAAAGTCCTTGAAGAGAAACAAGGATTCTTTCTCATTCAGGACTCTCTGTGTTTGACACCACCTTTTCCTTAGATCCATATATTGTTTCCTGTATCATATACTCTCTCAGTTTTAGGGTATTTAATTTAAATGTGAAATTTCCATTTCCCTAGTACAGTGGCTATATAAAAGTATAAAATAATGGCTTATTTATTAGCATCACAGATTCGAAACCAGTTTTTTTCAGAACAAACAAAAAATACCACCCTACCCTAACGACCTATTTTCAGTCTAACATTTTTTTTTAAAAATACTAAGTTTCAAAAATTTAACAGATAATTATCTCTTCCATGTTTTAAGAGGACAAATCCTTCTTCTTTATACAGATCTCCCACAAATAGCTGGTTGATGCAAAACTCACCTCATTCAGAAAGGAGTAATCAAAAATGACCCAAGTAAAACTACACAAGGATCTTAACCAAAAACAAACAAACAACGCACACACACACCAAAAACAGGAGTAAAGGAAAAATTGTAGGTTGTGGCATTTGTCTTTGTGAAACAAGAATTCACAGTAGAGATTCAAGGAAGGAGAGACAATATCTCAAAATGAGATAAAAATTGAACAGAAAGAATTCAGGAAAGAAATAGAAGAGAAAAATAAACCAATATCAGTAATGAAGGAAATATTGGAAAAAGCATAAATGACAGTAGGAACTTCTGTAAACACAGAATAGGACAGGAATAAGAAAAATAAAAGGAAATAAGGTGTATACTGACTAGATCCTGTGTAAACATACTCTTCTAACATGGGAATTGGAATCATTTAATGACTATTTTTAATATTCATAATTTAATCCCTGGTCATCTATGTCTCGTGTGTCAATAAATAAAATCTTGGTATAGCAGTCTCTTCAAAATCTAATGAAACTTTTATTTGCAACGTTTAAAAATTCTATCTTTATGAAGAACAATGCAGGCCTCCCATTGAAGTCAGCAGACTAAGAAAACTTATCTGACTCTCCTTCCTCAAGATCTCAATGAAATAGTAGAAAAGATATATTTTAAGGATAAAAGAAAACACCCATAGTGTTGCTTGAAAACAGAAAAGGTCCCATCAGTAGACCAAAAGTAGAAATTTTAGGAAGACAGCAGACAGGATCAAACAAGGGGAGAAATTACAGCCGAAGAAACGCCATTGCCAGATGTCATAATTAAGCACAATTCTTTCTAGTGATGTACTAGAGAATATCCAAATTTGAAGTCAACAAATAAAAAGAGTAGAATTTGGCAAGGGGACAGTAAATAAAGTAATTCACTAAATAAATGGACCTAATGGATTGAATTTGAGGACTAAGGTGCGCCTAACCTAAGCCATGGTATTTTGAATCACTTCATATGCATATGAAAGCTGGGTAGTGAATAAGGAAGACTGAAGAAGAATTGATGCTTTTGAATTATGGTGTTGAGGAAGTATATTGAATATACCATGGACTGCCAGAAGAACGAACAAATCTGTCTTGTAAGAAGTACAGCCAGAACGCTCCTTGGAAGTGAAGATGGCGAGACTTCGTCCCACGTACTTCTCCAGTCCCTGGAGAAGAACACCATGCTTGGTAAAGTAGAAACCAAAAAAAACAATAACCAAACCTGTTGCCATTGAGTGGATTCAGCAAAAAAGAGTAAGACCCTCAACGAGATGGATTGACACAATGGCTGCAATAATGGGCTAAAGCATAACAACGATTGTTAGGATGGCACAGGACTGGGCAGTGTTTCGTTTTGTTGTACATAGGGTCACTATGAGTTGGAACTGACGGCACCTAACAACAACAACAATGGATTGGTAATGGATGGGAGATCTGGGACCCTCTCCTTCATCCTGCACAAACTAAGTATCTGCACAAGCTGCTTGAGCCTGAGACCAAGTTCTATAAGGGCAGAAAAGATGCTGACATTTGAGAAAGATGCCGATAGAAAATGAGATATTCCGAGGGTCCCCTACAACAGACAAAAACAAGAGAGCCGCCCAGGAAAAGAGAAGTGAAAGTGCGCCAAGCCAGAGTAAAGGAGTCCCTGGGCAGTGCAAACGGTTAATGCCTTCGAGTGCTAACCAAAAGATTAGAGGTTCAAGTCCACCCAGAAGTGCCTTGGAAGAAAGGCTTGTTGATCTAATTCCAAAAAAATTGGCCATTGAAAATCCTACCGAACACAGTTCCCCTGTGAAACACATGGAGTCGCGGTGAGTCAGAATCAACTCGATGGCAACTGGTTTGGTTTTTGGTTTTACTTTGGGAACTCAGAGAAACCCTACCCTACTGGCTACTCACCACCCATTCACCTTAGAGGAAACCCTGATTCTGACTTCCCGTTTAAGATTGAAACCAGTTGGGATAAAAACCGTTGCTGCCCAGTCGATTTCGACTCATTAAGCAACACCATAGGACAGACTAGAACTGCCCTATAGAGTCTCCCAGGAGCGCCTGGTAGATTCGAACTGCTGGTCTTTTGGTTAGCAGCCGAAGCACTTAACCACTGCACCACCACAGTTCCCAGTTGGGAAAAAGTTGTGTGCAAACACGGAGGTACCCACGATCACTGTTTGTTCTAATTAACTTGGTCTTTCAAAAGTAGGGTAATGTGATATTTGGACAACATCCATTTTAAAGAAAGTCTAGAGGGAGAGAGTGGCTGCAGCAATGGGCTCAAATGTAACTACGATTGTGAGGATGGTGCAGGACTGGGCAGTGTTTTGTTCTGTCATTTGTAGGGTCGCTATGAGTTGGAACTAACTCGAGAGCAGCTAACAACAACAAAAAGGAAAGAAGGGAAGCAATAGAGGAAAAGATATAATCAGGCAAATAATAAAAGAAAATGTTTTCTAACTGAAAGTGCTCAGATGTACTTACATCCTAGTGAAATTTTACTGCTGCAAGTTTAAACAGAAAATCTTTTAATTCCTGAGAGAAAAAGCAATTTACCTATAGTGCTGTCAACAATCTATTCGACCTCAGGCTTAGTGGTAGTGATGCTAGAAGATAATGGAACAAGATTCCCAAAGTTAGAAGAGTAAAGTATTTGGAAAATAAAATTAAATATTCAAATTATCAATCATGTAGCAAAAAGAAAGTAGCCATTAAGATGGAAGAAGTAAGAAACTTTACCAATCCCATACTTTTATTAAAAAAGTATTCTGAAATATTTACTCCAAATAAAAACAACTGTAATCCAAGAAAGAAAAACAAATGGAATACAAGAGAAGAGTTACAGTTAACTCTATCTTAGGGCTGCACTGTCCGATACGGTAGTCACTAGCCACATGTGTTACATAAACTATTAAAATTAATGAAATGTAAAAATTCAGTTTTTCATTTGTATTAGCCACATTTCAAGTGCTCAGTAGTCAGGCATATGTGGCCAGTGGCTTCTCTTTTGGACAGCAAGACTATAGACCATTTGCAGCATTGTGAAAACTTCTGCTGAGCAGCACTGATTTCAAGGAAATGAGGAACAAAGGGAAAGAAGAAAGGAGGAAGGAAGGGAGGGAGGGAAGGAAGGAAGGAAGGATGCATTAGACCTTGGCTTTTGAGACTCTTTCTTGTGAAAGAACATTTTAATGATGAACCCAATTACACTCTTTTTTACTTCATAATAACTTGACAGCAACAGTTTTTTTTGGTTTTAATATCAATACATAAATCAGTCACAAAGTAATTATAAAGAACAAAATGAAATATTATAAACTTTAATAATGTAAGCAGTAATAACAAAGAATAAAATTTGGGAAGTGGTGAGCGAGAGGTGAAGAGGAAGGAAGAGTAAATGCATTAATTTCCTTTTTTTTTAAAAACACAGAGATAATTGGATATATTAAGAAACTGAAATAGACATAGAAATGTAACTAACAACAAAGAGAAAGAGGATATACAGATATGTGGTAGCAACTACAAATGCATGAAACTCCTACTTTTTCCTGATGGGAGTAAATAAATAACCTCTCTATATAGTTTTTCATGTATAGTAAAAAATACTTTAGATGATTATTATAAAGTCGTATGTTTAAACTTGTTGCCGTTGAGTCCATTCCAAATCACAGCGACCCTACAGGGCAGAGTAGAACTGCCCCATAGAGTTTCCAAGGAGCACCTGCTGGATTCGAATTGGCAGTCTTTTGGTTAGCAGCCATAGCTCTTAACCACTATGCCACCCGGGTTTTAGAATAAAATATAGAATGTATAGAATATATATTCTCTATCCAAAAACCAAACCCATTGCCGTCGAGTCAATTTCCAACTGGTAACAACCCTATAACGCAGTGGTTAAGAGCTCGGGTGCTAACTAAAAGGTCAGCAGTTCAAATCCACCAGCAACTGCTTCGAAACCCTATGGGGCAGTTCTACTCTGTCCTCCAGGGTTGCGGTGAGTTGGAATAGACTCGACGGCAACGGGTTACAGATATATGTGTGTATATACACACATATATATATATACACACACACACATTTATTGCATATAGAGATACACAATATACTTTGTACAGAATATACGTGTAAATATATAGAATAACATGTAGAATAAACTATTCTTGTTTGACAATAACAATTGTGTCAATTAATTCCTAAAATGATTATTATTGATGGATGGACATCTCATAAGAAGTTAGCAATAATTAAGTATATAGGGCACATTGTTACAGCATAAATACCAGTCACTGAGACAGAGTAGAGATTAAATTTAGAAACAGTTTTAAATTATATCCTCTCAGACATTAAAGTGTGTGAATGGATCAGTTGGCAATAGAAGCTTGGAAACATTCACTTCAGTTTAGAAGAAGAGGAATCGCTCTGAATGGCACAAAAAACTCCCCTCGTATTTAGCTGTGAACCCACATGGGACCTTCTGAAGGACCGAGGAAGAAATGTGCAGCAGACTTTTGGGGCATTCTGGGTGTTCCTGTGCTCGGTGGGTCTTGCAGGGGGTAGAAGCCGGAAGTCCAAAGTATTGGGAGAATGACTCTTGTTGCAGTAGCTTTAGCCTCCTAGGAATTAGGAAGCATCATAAAGCTCAGGAGAGGAACTGCTTTTGCAAATTTCGCAGCCCACATTTGCAGACTCCAGAGGTTCAGATGTATTTTGTTATGTGTCAGAAAAACAAGCAGGCTCTTGGGGCACACCTCTCAACCAGGCTCACGCTTCACATCCTTCGTGGTTAGTCCAGTATTTGAGCTACTAAGAATGCAAACCCAATAGTTTGAAACTATTTTTAACAGGCTCATCTGCATTGTTAAAAGCTTCCCAAACTTTGGCATAAACCAGTCAACTCTGGACACAGTGCTGGTCTCCTAGATTTCTTTTTGGAAAGTGTCTAAGATTTACGGTGGGAATTACTCATGACAGCTGCATTCTTTCCACTGGGGTTAGACCACCATTTGGTCTAATAACGCCTAATTGTGTGTCTGTCCTATTCTAAGCTTCTTCAGAAGAAGAGGGAAGAGGAAAGACTTTTAAAAAAATCCTCTACAGCAATACCCAGTGATTTCTGTCAACGATAAACACTTTGGAAACGTAAGGAGGTCAGCCGATGAAGAACAAATAAATGACATTTCAGCAAATGTGTTATTTCTTCAGAAAATTTTTTTGTTACTGTTGTAAATGCCAGTCCAATAAAAAAAACGTAAAATGACTTAGTTTCATTGTGTTCCCAAAGTATTTTTAGCGTATCAGGCAAAATTCCTGTCGGCATCCAGAGTCATGTGATTTTCTTTGAAGAAGTGCCTCTCACAGTGATTTTTGTCCATACTTTACAACATGGGTGCCTTGAAGACATTGTTCATTTAAAACTCATAAGAGGTTTAATTATATTTCCAAAATAAGTAGTTTCCAATCCAGCAAGGATAATGTGGTCATGAAAAGGATATCCAAATCCACCAATTTACATTGGTTTGGTTTGGCATAACTTCCAAAGTTCTTGGAGTAAAAAGAGGATGGCACGTGAATAATTGTGATTTGGGTAGTATTCCCAGTACTTTTGGTTTGCCATTCTATGAGCCACACAGGAGAAAGCTAATCAACCTCAAAACTGTACCTATATAATTTGTAACTGCTAAAAGTCACTGATACGTACCAGATTATTTCACAAGATATGATATCCTCCTTTTTAATATGTACTTTGTCATTTTCACTCTATATATGTGATTTAAAAAGTATGATAGCAAGGGAGTATGAACCATTCAAAGCAGGAGCCACTAATGTCACAGATTGTTATCACTCCCAAGATATATGGTGTTGATACTTCTGAATCTAAAGGGCTTGGAAGTTGTGTCAAGTTAGATTGAAATTGCATCTAATATGTTTTGCTTTACTCTCTTACTTTCTGGTTTCTATCGTAAGCCACAAAGCTGTTCTCTGCTGTGACTCAGTGCTACAGCCACAGTGGTGGCACAGGTCTGAGTTATACACTCCCTGTCTCTATCACCAGTCCACCCTCCTTTTATTCCAAAAGAAAGTTGGGTTACTAATTTTGGATGAAGCTGCTTGGTTTATACAGTATAGTGCTTTCCAATTGTTCATATGCAATATATCCAACCCATACTTCACTTTCAAATGTTTCTGATTACCGATCTTTTTTTAAATATATTTCTACTAACATTTATGAAAGACAAAGAGAGTACTTCTTACTTGGTAACTTTAACTTTCTATAAGAGAAAAAGAAATGTTTTGGATACTAGGGAATTTCAATAGTTGAAATTCGGTTTACAAGCCTAAACAACATCTGCATTTCAATACCATATAAAATAATATTGGAAAAGGAAGAGTTCCAGTTTCAAAATAGAAAAAAAAAAATGATGTTACACCTTTTCTACAGGGATAAGCATATTAAAGTGAGGCTTATGTAAGGTAGCTTATTTTCAATAAAAATTTGTTGGAATTCAGATAATTTCATTTATTATTGACAAATGATAAGGGTCCAACTTGTTAATGAAATAAAAATGAGCTTAAAGAAAGAAACAGGATAAATTTTCTCATTTTTTCTTAATAGATGTTAATTAACATTTCATCTTTAATCATTTTTTGGGCTAATTGGACTAATTCTTTAACAAACATACTGAGTAATAATAGAAGCATAGATCCACATATTCCATTGATATTTCTATTGTCTAAAATACTCTTTTTCCCCTAAATTCCATCAGAGAAACCAATAACCTGTAGAGGAAATCTGGTCCATTTTCATTTGGTTGTAGTTTGTTCTTTACTTATTTGTGGTGGCAAGCAAGTAGACATTATTCACCTCTCATAATTCTGAATTACCTTTGACTACTTCCAAAATCCAGAACTATCCTTGAAGACCCCAAATTTGTCATCATGTACTCTTTTATATATATATGTATATAGGGTACTGGGATGCTGAAAGAGATTTTAAGAGCAGAATTCTGATATTTTCCTTAATACTCATGTGTTCAGAAAATTAAATACTCCCAACAGGGAAAACTTTGAAATGGACCACACACATGTGAATATATAAATTTTAATATTTTTTTAAAACTATAACAATTTTTTTTTAATTTCATAGGTACCAAATACTATCTAATGACCAGTCAATAAAGTAAATGTTGAGTATATTATACATAAATTAATCTTTTTAAAATTCTGGGAATATGTATATAAACTGAAGACCAATTGGACCAGTACTAAAACCAGGAATCATATATCAGAAAATTTTTAGTTAGAATGATTGTCACATTTGTGCTATCAAATGCACACTGTGCTTAAGGACAAACCAACTGGAGTACCCTTAGGTTAATAGAGCTGTTTTGTGCATGAGGAAGAAGAATGCCTTTGATTTTTATAAATGTGTGTGTTTTAGACGCTTTCACCCTAATAGGAGTCCAGCCTCATCCAGTTCCTTACAAATTCATAGTTCTCACGAAGTGGCAAACTCACGGTAATTCATTAGACAATTCTAGAACTACAAAACTCACACAAATTAATATATTTGATAATAGCTGTTCTGTATTTATATCATCTTGTGTTATTCTATAGTTTATTACATGGAAAAGTAAAACCCATAGTGAATGATTGTTCTGAATCATGTCATTTATACTGGTGTTATAAGCTATGTTATCCTGCCCTAAACTAATCTGTTGATGAATTACTTTGGACTACGGTGGAAATGTTCCTGATACAAAGTATATAAAAGCATGGAGATGTAAAAAAACAAAGGAGCTCATTTCATATCAGGAAAAAACTTTGTAAACCTCTGTTCTGTTATACTATAACGAGGATGTCTACCAATTCATTTACTACCATTGTGAATTGAAGTGATTAACCATGGTGCCCTACTACCTCCCTAGAAAAGCTGCTGAGATAGTGACCTCTGCATTGACTGGTAACCTCACTCAAGCCTCTCTGAGGGCCTGTGCACATCAAAGAATATATACTCATGACAGTAAAATTGTGTCATTAGTATTTGTTAGGGACAATAGTAGTGTTTGAGTAAGTAGCTCTCTTTTCATTCTCTTGTTTCTTCATCTTCTTGATATCTTGGTCATGGAAATAACTGAATGCTATAAATAACTTTGTGGTTGCTTATCCACGTCCACTGTCAGGAATAGTATGTCATTTTGAATTATAGATGACAAGTTCTAAAATCATATGAAACTAATTTTACTATTTTGTCAAGGATTTCTGATTCTTCTGTCCTCCATAATGGAGCACCCCATTACCTGTAATATACTAGAGGTTTTCAAACTAGTTACACATCTGGAATAAAATTTTCACCCTGTAGTTTCAAATAATCAGACTAATTCATGTTTGGCTATAGTAGGCACAGGAATAGGGGGGAAAAGTAGAATAAGAGTAGATGGGAGGGAAGAGAGTGAAGAGGGAGAGACAAGATAGAAGGAGGGAAGGAAAGAAAGGAAGGGAGAAAAGATTTCACAAACCCCTTGGATTATTTTAGCTCTCAAAAAATGGGCAATTATACACATATAGTTAGGAATCCTTTTATTTCCCCAGTTTAGTTGTGGCATTTCCTTGGGAACCAATCTTAGATATACTGTATAAGCCCCTGCTATTTGTCTTAGTCAGAAGTCTCCAGAGAACCAGAACCAGTAAGATATATATAAAAAAAGAGAGCTTTGACTCATGTGACTGTGGGGGCTGAGAAGTCTAAAATCCAAAGGTCAAGCAACAAGCTGGAGAGTCTAGCAGTCTCGTGGCCAAAATCTGGCCAGGTGGTGGACTGGGAGTTCCAGCAGGATGTCTATTCACAGCTTGAGGCAGAATCCTTTTCCCTCTAGAAACCTTAATTTTTGCTCTTAAGGCCTTTAACTGGTTGGAGGAGGTCTTCCCACATTATGGATGGTGCATAAGGGTGGTAGTAGCAGTAGTAGCATTAGAACTTGTCTACCTTCAGGGGAAATAATGAGCAGGATCAACCCAAAGCTGATTCCCATGAGGTGGAGGTCAGACATACCTCTGCCCTCCAATCTTTTTACCAATTCTGACACCAGCCTTCCCTCCTATGGTACTGTCTACTTCTGGGTCCGATAATCCACCGCAATGGCCACACAGAATTACAGACCATACCCACAGTTAAGTGGTTTATTAAGGAAGTAACAGGGTACAGCTCAGAATCAGGGTCAACGGGCTACAACTCGGGATCAGGTCAGGAAGCAAGTAGGCAAAGTCTCCCATCTTCAGTGCAGGACCTGTCTCAGCTCCTCTCAGCCATGCAGGCCTCCTCTAGCGCCCCCTCAGGACAGGCCTCCTCTCAGCCACCTCAAGACGGGCTTCCTCTCGACCTCTTCTGGACAGGCTCTTCTTGGCCCCCCTCAAGGCAGGCTCCTCTTGGCCCTGCCATCTGTCTCCACCAACTCTGCTGAAGGGCCCCTTCCGGGCCTGGCTCCACTGGTTCTGCCACTGGGCTCCTTCTGGGCTTCTCACTGTCTTCAGTGTCACAGCCCTTGACTCGTGTTACACCTCCTCTTTAAGAAGGTTGTTTGCCTTCTTTGCCTCTCTGCTTCTTCTCTCTTTTCTCTTGCCTTTCTCCATTCTGCTTCTTCCTGCTTCCTGTCGTCCTGCTTCTTTCTGTCTCTGAAACCTCTATGGGGTTGGCTACAAACTCCTCATCAATTTCAAGGCATGACCCTGCTACCAGGGCCAGTAACTTACCAATTCTCCTCTTGGTAGGCCACAGACACTTTATTTACATAGTAGGCTGTAGACACTTCATTTGCATTGTCTGTTGACCAATCCCTGTAAGATGCATACCAATCACGGGGCAGGCTGCATCCCAGGGCCAGGCAAAAATTATCACTCCATTCTTTTTTACAGTTTACCCAAGAAATGTCAATCAACCTGGGCAAAAGTAACAAAGTCTCTTGGGCAAAACTAGAAAACTAGGGCAAAGGTAGCTCGTCATGGTTCAGGGGAAAAATCTCTCATGCTGTTTTTCCAAAGAACCAAGACAAAAGGCCACATAAAGGAACTTATTTCACCACAGTTGGTAATCTGTTATATTTAATATCATCTGATCCACATGAAAATGCCTTCATAGCAACATCTAGACTAGTGTTTGACCAAACAACTAGCATGATAGTCCAGTAAAGTTGACCCATAAAATTAACCATCACACTACCCATTGCTGTCCTGTGATTCAGCTAGACTCAGATTTGATGATGATTAACTATTGCTGACCTTCGTGATTATTCTATTGGGATTACAATTTTTTCAACTGCTGAGTTTAGGACAGAGAAACGTGTTTGCAATTTACTACTCTCATCCTCCCATATTCATTAAGATATTTTTTTCTCTTACCATCTCAGTTCTGATATAAGTTAATATAAAACATGTCCTTTTTTTCAGGCCTAGATGTTGATGGAATATATCGAGTTAGTGGCAATCTGGCAACAATACAGAAGTTAAGATTTATTGTCAACCAAGGTAAGTGATTTGTTCACTTCAGTCATTTTTCCAGTCGTTTCATCTCTAACAATATTTCAGACCCTGTATGTACTGTGAATATATAACGATAAAAGCTTTAAAGGAGGGAAAGAGAAAGATGAAGAAATTAAAGTATTATCACCAGAGAAATGAAAGATAACTGGTTTATCTGGAGATGAATGAAATAGAGAGAGGGACCAGCCAATAGTTTATGTGAAATCAGTGAGTGGAACATGGCAAACTAAAAATGGGGATGAGAAGAATAAAAGAAAGACAAGTAACCCAGCTTCAGAAAATTGTTACTGAGCTATACTAGGCACTTAATATTTGTTGATGAATGAATGGATAAATGAATGATGGAAAATGTAGGCGTCAAAGTCACAGGCATAAAAAAACATATAATAGGTAAAGAAAAGAATTAAAAATGAGGAAATCTTGAAGAAGAACAAGAAGATTTAAACATCTTTTGTTGTTAGCTTCCATCAAGTCAATTCCCAACTCATGATGACCCCATGTACAACAGAACAAAATGCTGCTTCATCCTGCACCATCCCCGTGATCAGTGGCAGATTGGACCACTGTGATCCATAGAGTGGTCATTGGCTGATATTTCAGAAGTAGATCGCCAAGTCTGTCTTCCTAGTTTATCTTAGTCTGAAACCTGTTCAGTATCATAAAAAACTAAACCAAACCCACTGCCGTCGAGTCAATTCCAACTCATAGTGACCCTATAGGACAGGGTAGAACTGCCCCACAGGGTTTCCAAGGCTATAAATCTTTACAGAAGCAGACTGCTACATCTTTCCCCCATGGGATATCTGGTGGGTTCAAACTTCTGACCTTTCAGTTAGCAGCCAAGCCCTTAACCACTGCACACCAGGGCCCATCGCAACATGCAGTCAAACACTGCCAGATGAGTGGTAGCTACATGTAAGATGTATTGGTCAGGAATCAAACTCGAGTCTCTCAAATGGAAGGCAAGAATTCTAACACTGAACTATCAGTGTTCCGTAAACATCTTAAGGTGGTGTTATAGAGAGCTCATGGGTTTTAGAATCAGACAAATGGGTAGAACCTAAACTCAATCTCCTCGTGTCATTGGAATCTTATTTAACCTTTCTGTGCCTCTGTTCCTTATCACTAAAAACAGGAAGGAAATGCATTGCTAACATTTGTGAGAATTAAATGAGATATATGTGGTATTTCTCTAGTACCATGTTAGACTTATGGTATTTATTCAATACCTGTTAATTTTCCTTCCACTTAAAAACAATCAAAGGTTGCCTTCAGGAGAATTTATACAAACTTCTTATGATCTGGCCTCCCACCTAACTTTAGGCTCGCTTCAGATCCTCTGAATTTCCTTCACAGTACCTTCTTAAACTCTACTCTCATGTTTACATACTGTTATATTTCTTACTGCCTTTGATATTCTTGCCTTCTACTTTGAGAATAGCCTCCTGTGTTTTTCTTCCTAACCCTCATGCACAAGCTTCTCAGCCTGGTAGATTTCTGCTCTTTCTTCAAGGCCCAAATTATAAGCAATTTCCTACAGGAAGCCTGCTACATTTCTCCAGGCAGAGATTCCTTTTTTGTGTTCCTATTAAACTGGGTAGTTAAATTTACAGTAGTATGTGCACATAGGACTGAATTTCATCTAACGTCTAAAATTTCATCTATTGTAAGACCCATTGATTTAACGCGTCTTTTGGAGGAAGAATAATTAAATATACCCAGTAATTGTATTTCAGAGACATTAAAATTTGAAAGTTTTAGAATCAAAAAATAGGATACTGGTAGTGACATCTGCCTCTTCCATGATTCTATATACACCTCAAAAGCTAGGACTTGAATCATCCTTGTATCCTCCCTCATTACCCGGTACTAGCCCTGGGGCCTCCATACAGGAAGTTCTCAGTTAACATTTGCTGAGTAATATGTGTGTGTATGTTTTCCAGGTATTAATACTGGGAAGCATTAAACTCTTCAGAAGTTCATCTTGGTTTGAACTTTTAAGTTATGAGTCCATTACATTTACCCAGTCCCCACATGACACTATTTCTGAGAATCTCTATAACTGAGCAGCTCCATAGCTCTGCTTGTTCACTAATGCGTGCCTTTGTCTTTCAACAATTACTCTCTCTTCTGAGAAAAACACAAAACTAAACTTTACCTCATTTATTCATATCATTCCCATTTGATTGAAACAGAGTCCCCTCTCTGTGGGTAAAATTGGATAGAAGAGCCCCAGCCTCATTTTCATTCCTGTTTATAACCAGCTAAAATCATTCTTGTAATATATTTCGTGCTGAAACCATATCCTGATTGAGATTCTAGACAGCTGGGCAACACATTTCTTCTACAAAAAGAAATCTGAAAACAGAAGCCATGCTAGAAACAAACACTGGTTGCATTTCCTGCCTGTAAAGAAATTATGCTCAGCAATTTAAAAAGGCAAAAAAAAAAAAAATCTGCAATGAAAATATGAAATCTGTCCATCTCGTCATTTCCAATCCAAACTTGAGCATCCTCTGAGGCTATGTAACTGCTCATGTTTCCATGAAAGTTGACAATGTAAAGCTGGACAGAGGCCTGAGTTGGTATCTGGTAGCACAGAATTGTCAGTAAACTGTCTCCCTGGTTTATAGCACCATCAGAATGGAACACACTCAACACAAATTATGCTACATTAGGACCTTTGATATTGGTGACTTTGCCCAAGTTGTGTTGTGTAGTTTTTTTTTAATTAGATGACAAAAGAAATGCATATACCAGCCCCTCTCAAATTTTGGTAATCGGATTATCCTTTGAATGAATTCTCTGGACTGGACCCATAAACTCGTTGGTTACACTGTCCCTTCCCCTCCATGTATGCCCCAGTCCCTAACAGTACAGCTGACCTAGGAAAGAATCAATGCTATATATGGAGAGGAAGAATATGTACGTTTGTGGCCTTGCCTGTGTGCATGTGTGTATGTGTTTGTGTATGTGTGTAATGAAATAAAATGACAATGAAAGTAATAATTCCTTGAAAAATATAAAGCAATAGGCAATACTTTATTGTATTCTAAAATGGGATATCAATGATTTTGGCATATCCTCTCTGTATTAACACCTCTTATCTCTCCACGTTCACCTTGTACTTTGTTTCTTTTTCAGAAGGCTCTGAATATACATTTGTTAAATGAATAAAACCTACCCCCTATTAAGCTAGACAAATGAAAACTGATTTTTGGAACTTTCAGGAACAGTTCAATTGCAATTTACATGTTTCACTAACTTTCTTTACTGCTGTAATCATCAGCAATTCTAAATACACCAGTTGAATGATTCAATTTGTTTTGGTTTTCTATTTGACTCACTAAATCAGTAGGAATCGGATACCCTTATTATACTTCCAGATCAGATGACATACAAGTTAAATTCATAGCAATCCTTTTTAAAAGTATGTCCTAATTGTAACTAGTGGCAATAATAATTTAATAAGAATAAAAATTTGGCTGCTTTTATAATTATTATAAAATTATTTTACCATTAACTAAAATTTTCATAATTTATTACTTTCCAGGCACCATACTAACTACTTGACTTACATTATTTAATTTAATATTTTCTACCATCCTGCATTGGTTAAGAGCTACAGTGTGCTACGGCTGCTAACCAAAAAGGTCAGCAGTTCAGATCCACCAGCTGCTCCTTGGAAACCCTGTGGAGCAGTTCTACTCTGTCCTACAGGGTTGCTGTGAGTCAGAGTCGACTGCGTGGCAAGAGGTGTGGGTTTTTTTATTTTTTTTAACCATCCCGTAGAATAGGTACTATTATTATTCCCATTTTAAAGATGAGGAAACTGAGGCTTAGAGAGTTTAAATAATGTCCCAAGGTCATACAGCATATCAGTGGGGTGTTGTTGTTTTTCGTTTTCATCAAGTCAACCCCAATTCATGGTGACCTTGTGTATAATATAATGAAATGTTGCCTGATCCTGCACCATCTCCATGGTTGTCACTATGTTTGAGTCCATTGTTGTAGCTATTGTGTCAATCCTTCTCATTAAAGGTTTCCCTCATTTTCACTGACCCTCTGCTTTACCAAACATGATGTCCTTATCAAGTAAATGGTCTTTCCTGATGACATGTCCAAAGTAAGCAAGCTGAAGTCTCTTCATCCTCTCTTCTAAGGAGCATTCTGGTTTTATTTCTTCTGAAACTGATTTGTTCATTCTTCTGGCAGTCCGTGGTGTATTTAGTATTCTTCACCAACACCGTAGTTTGAATGCATCAATTCTTCTTCTGTCATCCATTTTGATTGTCCAGCTTTCACATGTATGTGAAGCAATTGAAAAGACCATCTTTTGCTGCATATTTGCCCAGTAGAGTACATCATTTGATTTCTTGACTGCTGCTTCCATGGACATCAGTAGAGTAGCTGGGACTAACCCCAGGTCCCTCTGCCTCAGAGCCTATGCTGAAAACTCCAGTCATGATTCTGAATTTCCCATTCATTGATTGTTGATTGTCTCCTGTAAAAGGGGAGATCTGTCTTTTCATGCTACACACACTTGCTCTTGACTCTCTGTTTACACTTTGCTTCTCAGTATTGGTAAGCAGTAAGTGCTGCCTTAAGATTTTGGCTAAAACTGTTCAAGAAGAGAGATGGCTGGGAGCGTACCCAACATCACAGTTATGTAGAATCCTGCACTGCCATTCTCTGTAGGGCTTTATGAATTATGTTTGGACTAAGAAACTATCTTAACACAATATTATGTTGCAGCCTTCAGCAAAAGCATTGAGGCTTCTCAATGTACTGTGCCCGTTGGTTCTTTAGTGAGCTATGCTCTGCCCCGTTTGTTGATTGTGGTGACAGCTTTCAGTGACATTTTGCTGATGCAACTCTTCCACTCTATGAGGTCTTCCCCCAAAGAATGCTAGTCCATGACCTCCACCGTCAGCCTGTCATCAGCCTGTGACACTGCGCTGATGTTTCAGAATGATCTGTGACCTCCTGATGATTTCCTTGTATGAGGATGCTTTTGCAAAGGACAGACTTCAGCATGGAGAATGTTGCATAACTGTCTTGGAAAATGTTGACAGTGGGTCTTCAAGATCCCATCAAGCTGAATTCTCCTGCCTCCCCACATCAACGCTGGTTTGAGCTGCCCGCCTAGACTTATTTCCCAAACTCCAAATTCAGTTAAGACTGTCTTTGGTATTACTTAAACATCCTCTTTCACCCATTAGAAGAGGGACAAGAAAGACTAGCATCCTTTTTGGAAAATGTCAGCTATGAAGCTTCCCAAGCCCATGGACCAATAGGAGAACTGTGAAGCCCTGCATGAAGAATTGACTGGGAATTTTCCAGACTGGTGTTTCTTAGTACACAGTGACAAATATTCCCTCTCACTGTTTTCCTGGACTAGAGGAAACTACTTTTTACTAGGATTTTAGACATGTTTTCTATATGTAGAAATAAAATTTAGAGGAAGAATCTTAGGCACACCCTCCTTTACTTTTTCACACTAAGAGGAACAAAATATATAAATGCTATAAATCTACATGGCCAAGAATCTTCATCGAGTGTGTGAGTGTGTGTATGTGTGTGTGTGTGTATACATGCACATTTGTGTGTGTTGTTTTAAACTGAGGAGGATTTTTTTTTCATTAATTTAGAGTGTTGCATTTTGCATATCTGTATTCACCCAGATCTTATTGGCATAGCAATCCAAATTAGATATTGGCTTGAAGAGATGGGTTTGTTTATTTCCTTTGAACATACTAAGAATAAGCACCATTGAAAATAAACTAATAGACAAACAATTTTGTGTTACCAGCTATTCGTAAACGACTGGAGTATAGATTTGTACCTTAAAGCAAAGCAAAGCGTTAAGTTTAGTAGCTACCCCTGTGCTGTTCATATTATTTGCAGCATCATAAATTGAATAAAAGAAGAAGAAAATGAGAAAGAATGTGAACAATTGGCAGTTCCATCATGAAATAAGCAATTGGATGAAACAGAAAAAGATCTGGAAAAGGATTTCAAAACTTCTAGTTCTCTTCTTGTAAAACAGCCCTTGTATTAAGCCCATTCATTTTTCCACTAAGTGAGTTTATATTGCCCTCTTACTATTTTTAAAACGAGGTTATTTCCTTAAGCTTACTTCATTCTCACCGCCAACCGCAGCAGCAACAAAACAAACTGTGTTATTTGCTTTATCCCATTCCACAGGATGATTTTTTGGTAAGTCAGATCATTGATGCTGCACCTTTTTGGCTTCCATGTGACAAGATTATCTTTTAACAATGATTTATTTTTCCCATTAAAGCTGAAAAGATCACTTGATCGTAAAAGGGCCAGACTAACATTGTTCAGGGCTTTGGAAACTTTCTTAGACCTCATTTTTCAGCTACATTGAGTCAAGGAGCTCAAAGACTGTTGACAGCAAAACTTGTATTGCTCTGTAGCTGCTTAAGAAAATGTATTATCATTAGTAAATAGCGCTGAACACAAAGATCAAAGCAATAAGTTCTTCACATTCACATAATTTATATAGTTACTCATTTTTACTTAATATTCTAATAGCAAGTTTATGATCTTACTAGTCTCTAAATTACACAAATTCTGTCTGCTTATTTTAAAACAAAATTATAGCATACATTTATTGTGCATTATATTTTATAAGTCCTTACTTGCCAAGAGACAACGAGCTGACCTAACACTGGTAAAAAAAAATTAAAGGCAGAGACCATCCACTGGGGAAAGAGCACCAGATAAGAATCGGAGGATTTGTCTCCTCATCTTGAGTTCGAGCTATTTTGAGTCTAATAGATACTGTTTTAACCCCTTTGAGTCTCAAATGTTTCATTTATAAAATGGGAGTAATAGCAAAAATGTAAGGACTTCAAAAACTCTGAATCCGTCAAGTGATGATTAGTGTTAACTTTAATTAAGGTGACAAGTAGTTAGATGAAATCAGATCAATATTACTTAGTTCTCTTAGTAATAAGATGATAATAAATATTAATAATCAAATATGACTTTTGCCTCCCATGGGCTTGAATTTTCTTGCTAAAAGACTCTCTTTCCAGGAAGACAAACCAAATACAGGAAAACTTTGGAGACTTCTTGCTTTCCAATGGTTCGTCTCGTTATTAGCCAAATTCCTAGGGGCTTCTGCATTTCTTGTGTCATCAAAA
Organism: Dugong dugon; assembly: GCA_030035585.1. NCBI lineage: Eukaryota > Metazoa > Chordata > Mammalia > Sirenia > Dugongidae > Dugong > Dugong dugon. Next base: position 102,994,324 of record CM057461.1, read on the forward strand.
GGCTTTGGGGAGGTTCTAAATTGCAAAAGTTCATTGAAGAGGGTGAGCGAAGTCTACTGAAATTTTAGATCCTAAGTCAATTATGGCTTTTCCACATAACTTTGGTCAATGAGTCCAGAAATTAAATTAGAGTAACATAACTGCCAGTTCCCAAAGAAACCCCCTAGGATATGTATAAAAACTCATCATCATCATCATGATCACAAATCACTGTCATCACCATCAAAATTAATGAGTAGTTATTAAAAGTTTAGTGGGAAAGCACACCAAGCTTACTTCTGCTCTAGCTATGCTATACAACATTGCTTCGCAGCCCTGGCTGCATATCAGAGTTGCATGGTTGTCTATGGCTGTGTAATAATATTAACACAAAATTAGACACTTAAAGCAACACACATTATTTCACAGTTTTTTTGGTTCAAGAGTCTGGACAAAATTTGGCTGAATCTTCCACAAGGCTTTAATCAGTGTGTCATCCAGGACTGGGTTCTCACCTGGAGGCTTGACTGGGGCTAAGTCAGCTTCCAAGCTCACATGTGTATGGGCAGGATTCAGTACTTGGAGGTTGGTGAACTGAAAGTCTAACTCTCTTGGTAACTGTTGGCTAAAGGCCACCCTCAGTTACTCGCTACGTGGGTCTTTCCATAGGCCAGCTCACAACATGTCAGCTTGCTTTCAAAGCAGCAAGGGAGAGAAACTACTAGCAAGACACATGTCATAGTCCTGTATAACATAATCATGGAGGTGATATCCCATCAACTTTGCTGTATTCTCTAGGGGAAAGAATTACACAAGGCCTGATTATAAGGAGGTGGGGATAATTGGGGATCATCTTAGAATCTTTCTGCCACAAAAATTAAATGGTGGATCTTCTTAAAAATAAAGATTTTGGAGCCTACTCATAGAAACTTTAATGCAAAAAAATCTGGGATTGGGACTACAAGTATGTATTTTAAAAGAAAAAACCCCTCAGGTGAGTAGAGCATAGAGCCAAGTTTGGAAACCCCTGTCCAACATGCAGATAGTTTTTTCTTCTGGATATGTAGCGGAGGCATGACTTATCAAGACATAAGTCACCACCCCCTTGCTATCTGAAGTTTAAGTTTGACGGAAGCAGAAATAGAACATGAAACTATTTTTCTGCTGTTGATTTTCTATTCTCTTTGACTTTTGGTTGGCTTAATAATGTTCATTAATCTTTGTGAACTCTGAGTCATGATATGGGATATAACTTAAAAGATGCCATGTATATAGTATGTATGGTATTAGTGTGATTTAAGTTACTGACATGGTTTTCCCAGTTGTGATCCCTTCCCAATATTGTAGATTCTGGAATAAAGGAAAAGGAAAGATGTTTTACATCAGGATTTGCTTAAAAAATAATTTAAATTTTCACTAGTCAATAATATTGAAAATGTAAGATAGTAATGTTGCTGATAATGATAGCTAGCAATTAATTGAGAGTCTACTGGCATGCAGAGCTATAAAAAACCAAACAAAACCCATTGCTGTCGAATAAGGTTCCAACTCATAGCAACCCTATATGCAGAGCTATAGTTACCTGTAATTCTCCAAAAAAAAAATTGCAAGGTAGAGAAACATTGTCCTCCACATTTTTCACAAAAGAAACTGTGGTTCAGGAAGGTAATAGAACCTTCTAAGGCCAGAAAATGTAAGAAGCCATTTCAGGTAGACTCTAAAGAATATATAGCCTAATTGCTGGATTCAGTTTGAACCACAGGAGAGAAGACAGAGACAGTGTCTTCTTTTTAACATCAAACAACCTAAAAACCCATTAGTCTCCTTATAATCCCATATTGTCCTGGGCTCCAGCCTGTTTCTGCTGGACCCTTTTATAAGAGAAAACCCCATTCAAAAAGATCTATTTAAACAATAACCCCTTTAACAGCCTGTAAGTTCTTCAAGAGCAGGCAACTTGACTCTTTGTATCTCTAACATAGAAAACAAAGTCCATGATACTTTATGTAGACTAAATTAATATTTGTTAATAAAAATATCAATAATAAATAAACTAGAGAATGATGAACTTCTAATACAGACCAACACTATATCAAATGATCTCATTGGTAAATTAGGTTCCATTGTCTGAGTGTCTCAGCAAAGAAAATTCAAGCTATGTATCATGTTATGCTTTCCCCCCAAACTCTTATAAATTAGCTCTTGGTTTTAGATTGGATAAAAGAATCATGGGATAGAAGTTAAGAGTGAAGAATCCTATACCCTAATCCTCTGCCTGGGGAAGGCAAAGCTTAAGGAGAAATAAGTCACTTTTCTTCAAGTATAACAAAGTATGATATCAGTAATTGAACATGGTAGACATAATGTTGGGAGCCGTGACTTAACTTGGCTTGCCATCTTGGCTCTCCAAAAGGTTGAGACTGACTGGTTAGAGAGGAAATGAGAATTGGATAAGTAGCAATGAAACTATATTGCTCTTGTTAACCCCTATGCCCCAAATTTTGAAAGTATGTCGTTTGTTTTTGTTTTTCACACAGGAAATCCCAGTTGCTGGTAATTACAGCTTCAGTGAGTCACATGTGTTTATATAGCACCTCTTTTCCAAGGCGCCCCATGTGCTTTAGAAACATTTCCTAACAAAAGTGTGCTATAGCAAGCAAGAAAGTGTTCTCATCACCTCAGAGCTGTTTCTGAAAATGAAAAGTTAACAAGTTCAGAGACAAGGAGGAATTTTTTCAGTTCCCAATGCACACCTTGTAGATAAGTGTCCAAAGCTGACAAACGTAGGGGCTGAAGCAAGATTCAAACTAAGGTCTGAATGTCTTAGAGTCACAAAGACTCCAGAACCTATTCTTTTTTATGCCCTCACTCTCATGAGATCACTGGAGAAAGGGATGGCAGGTATCCCTGTCAGCTTTCTTCCTCCAGCAGTCCCAGGCCATCAGTATTGATATGGAACTGCGAAGTGAGCTCCATAAAATGAGATTTTGACTTCTATATGATTGGTTTGCAGACTCTTCTAGAGCTCTTACTATGTATGTGCCATGCAATATACAGATGCTGGAAATACAAACATTCGATTCATATGGGAAGGGGAAGTGACATTCCCATTCATACAGAATCTACATTTGCATGGGCATTCCAGTCCACTAAGAATACTGGTGATTTAGTCAATGTTAATTAGTGAGAAAACACTAGACCTGCAAGTCCCACAGGTTCTACTCTCTTCCCAGCTCTCTGGCCTCACCATCCACCTCTCTCCCCAACTCTTGGTTCTCCAACCATCCTGACTTCCTTCTTTCCTCAGACACATCAAGCTCATTTTGCCTTTGCTCCTATTCACTTGAAATGAACTTTATGCAGACCCTCACAAGACTTTTCCTTCCTGGCATTTGAGTCAAGTCCTCAGCAAAGAAATCCCTGACAAACACATTTGAAACATGCCTCCACCCTACCCACTCAATCACACTCCATCCCAATATCATATTTTCTTTTCTTCGGAGCACGTATTACCTGAAATTACTTTTCTTCTTTATTTATTACTCTACATTCTAGTATCTATGTGAGCAAAACCTTGCCTGGCATATAGTAGCCTTCAAATAAATATTTGTTGAATCAACAACAAAAATTTGTTGAATTAATGAATGAAGTTGGTAGATGGTTAAGTCCCTGACCAAAAGGCAACCTTTAGTTTTTAGGACCAAAACCTAGACCCAGAAAAAAAATAAAGCACCCAAAAAGAATATCCTAAGAATTTGAAAGAGTCAGTGTCCATCCAGTTCAGAGATACATTACTTGTTCCTAACCCCAACTTCTAAACTCCTCCTGAGCTCACAATCTGACTATCCAACAAGGACTTCATAGGAACGAAAGACTTGGTAAAATGAGAAGGTAACTGTTGAGCTCAAGGATCAGAATCAACTTGGTCCCTTAGACCAAAAAAACTGCTTAAGGAATGTATGACTCCGAAATCTGGGTGGTACTAAGACCATATTCAAGGCTGTCCCATGCTTATGTGAATTTTTATAGTATAATCTCTCTCAGTGACTTTGTTTGTTGCCAAGGCCCTACTAGCCCCCAGTCTCACTGCACCTCTTCTTCAGTCTGCCAAAGGACACCTCTGATTCAAATTGCAAGCAACTGTCCTGGTCTTAAGGAGCCCTAGTCTCACAGTGGTTAAGCGCTCAGCTGCTAACCAAAAGATGGGCAGTTCAAACCCACCAGCCGTTCCACAAGAGAAAGATGTGGCAGTCTGCTTCCATAAAGATTACGGCCTTAGAAACTCCATGGGACAATTCTACTCTGTCCTATAGGATCGCTATGTGTTGGAATCGACTTGATGGCAACAGGTTTATGGGTCCTGGTCGTGCCATAAGTCAAATAAAGTAATGTACACTGCAAATCATATGAAAAGAATCAGGAAAGGAGGAAAATTAGTTGATGGGTATAAAATAAGGCTGAAACTTTAATTTGCCTAAGGAAGACTTCAAATGGGGATTTAGGCATTCTGAAATATTTGTTGAACACCTTTTATGAGCTAGGCTCTGTTTGAGGTATTGGGGAGAACCTAGATGAATGAGACTCTGGTGCAGTGTTCATTTTGGTGTAAGAAGGTAGATAATAAGCAAACACACCGATGATTAATAATAGTGTCAAGAGTTATAATCAACATAGTGATGGTAAAGAGAATACCTGTTGGGGATGGAGGCAGGGGCCTTCCTTAGATTGCCTGGTCCAGGAAGATCTCTTTGAGGAGGAGACATTTGAGTAGTGACCCAACCCGACAGAAAGGAGGGAGCCACACAAAGATGCAGTGGGAGAGCTGAGCAGGCAGAGGGAAACATGTCCCAGGGCATGAAGCTTGTATGAGATCAGGTCACAGAGGCCAAAGGGGTGGGCGAAGCCAGGCCAGGTAGGTCTTGCCAGTCAAGATAAGAAGTTTATCTTCTGTTCTAAGTTCAATGGATAGTCACTGGAGTGGGGGGAAAAGGGGAAGTTAAGTCGGAAATGATCTGATCTTATTTATATTTAAAAAAAAAAATCATTCTGGCTGCTGTGAGAAGAATTATTAGGGCAAGAGTAGAAACAGGGAACCAGTTAGGAGACTTTTACAGTAGTTCAGGCAGGACATAATGGTAGCTAATGTATTTAAGATAACCTCTATACTGGAGTCCCTGGGTGGTGTAAAGGTAAAGGTGTTCTACTGATAACTAAAAGATAGGTGGTTTGAGTCCACCCAGAGGTACCTGGGGAGAAAGGCTTGGCTATATACTTCTGAAAAGTCAGCCACTGAAAACTCTATGCAGCACAGTTCAACTCTGGCACACATGGGATTGCCATGAATCAGAATCAACTAGACAGTAACTGTTTTGTAAACTCCGTATTCCAATTTGTCTCATTTTTGAAGAGCCTTCTAAACTATTTTCTTTAAGAAATACAGTGCAATAAGAACACTGGCCCAGGAGTTAGAAAACCTGGAGTCAGTTTCCATATCAACTCTTACTAGGTGTGCCAAGTCATACAACCTCCCCAGGGCAATTTTCTTATCTTTAAAGCAAGAATGTCTCTTCTCTTTAGATAAATCAATCACATGAAATAATGAACATATTACACTGTAAAAAGCCACACTATATAGAAATGGAAGTTATATCTAAATTTGCCCCTCAAAAGTATTTTAATGGAGACATTGATTATAATACAGTGAACCCTGTGAGAGCCAGAACTCAGTGGGACTGCCTTGTTTTTCCGGTTCTTTCAAATTTTCCGCTTTTGACAGTATACAGTCACTGCTTTTCTTTCTCTATTTAGTGGAAAATACTGGATTTTCCTTCTCTGACAGGTTTCCAGCTTACACAGGTTCCAGCTTCAGGTTATACTGTATACAGCTACTCCTCACTTACTGACATGGTTAGGTTCCAAAGACCATGTCCTTATGCAAAAATTGGTGTTATGCAAAAATAGAGGATGACCACATCAGATCACAAAATGGAGGATGACTACATCAGTATATAACTGCCAAATTACATCATTACATAACTGTCAAAGTACATCATTGTATAATTGCCAAATCACTAAGAATCATGGCCAGCCAAGGTAACACAAAACCTTAACCATCACAGCCAGTGTTACTCTCGCCTCATACCTTTGCGTTCGTTACTTGCAGACATACGTCGTTAATGTGCAAAATAGTTGGATAGTAAATTTTTTACTGTTGTCACAAATGAGAAATGTCAGATAATAAGATAGTCTATAAATTGAGGAGTGGGTGTAACCAGGTATGTGTTTTTTAAAAGGAAAGAATATTTGATAAAGAAAGGAGTTGTCTCATGCCCTTGGATTATTTGAATGCCACTCAAATTTTCCAGGGATCACTCCAACCCACAGGAATATTTCTTTCTTTTAAATCCTGTTCTACATACTTACAGTTTTAACTACTCTTTACAATAATATCATATTGTGTATATGTTAGCATCAATTATATGTACTTACCTTCTCTCCTCAATACATTGCTTCTTCCTAAGGGCAGAGCTCATGTCTTTTAAGTCTGTCTGTCCTACTTCACCTAGAAGAGTATGTTGCACTTGATAGAATCTCTACATTTTATTTATCATTAGCTCCAGAATTGGACTATTAAACAAAAAAAAGATGAGGCATTTTGCACATGATGGCGATCATTCTCTAAATGGACTCTTCTGTTACATATTGGTTATCTGTACTCCAGAAACAATGGTAAGAAATAGATAAAATATTAACACTAGGTGCTAGGTGATTTTTATTTTCCTCTTTTTATGAAACTGTTTCCTAAATTTCCTACAATTAACACATATCTATTTTGAAATAAGAAAATATATGTTTCGTTTTAAAAGAGTTAGGTAAATCATCTTTAAAAGAATGTTTGTTCCTCAGAACATGCCAAGAGAACGTCAGCATTGGAGTTCTCCAAAGCACTTTTCAGTGTTGTCTCACTAGATTTCTAGAACTATGCTATCCACTTTATAGTTGAATAAATGTCTCAGTGAATTTAAATAAGTTGCTAAGGGTTGCATTCATTCTTTCAGCTAATATTTCAAGACAGGATTATATATCACATCGTGATCTAGAAACAAGCTGGATTTAAAACCCAGATTTTTGGATGCCTGGATTATACCTTGGCAGAGCTGAGGGTAATCGGAGTGTCCACTGATTTACCCAATATAATGTCCAGGAGAGTCATGAAAAGCCCGTTGGAATAATTTTGGTTAAATAGCAGCAGGGATTGGTGGCATCTGTCTTTCTTGCTGTTTCACCATCTCTTCATCTTTCAGATTTCTCCAGATTGTTTGTCTTTATGTGGTCTCCCCTGTCCCTGCTACATTTTTCCTGAGCAAATAAGTGTCCCTGCTCTCCCTCCTTGCTAATTCACTCCCTTCACATTCTGACAACCAGTAAGGAGCTCACTTACCTTTTCCCCTATCCCTATTCAGGGTATGGAAAATCAACATACCAGTCAGCTCAAGGGACTGACAGTGCATAATTCTATTATCATTTTGATAGGTCCTAGTGGAACAGTAGATCAGCCTTTCAGAGCATGAAACACACCATCGTAGTTTTACCTACCTCCTTGAGACAAATCTCCTTATTCCTGGAATAAATTTCAACCATAATTAGAGTCCCCTTCCACTGTGTCCCCATAACATTTTGCACCTGTGGTCTTTATTCCACACCATATCTTTCTCTCTCACCAGATTGTGAGATACTGGAGAGAGATACACTTAGCAGTTACCTCTGAATTCCATCATGTCCATCAGGTTCCATGCATATTGTAGGTCCTCAATAAAGTTGTGCCTGCCAAGAGAGAACAAACGAACCAAATCCATTGCCATTGAGTTGATTCCGACTCATAACGACCCTATAGGAGAGAATAGAACTTCCCCTTAGGATTTCCAAGGAACTGCTGGTGGATTCAAACTGTTGACCTTTTGGTTAGCAGCCATAGCTCTTAAACACTGCACCACCAGGGCTCCTTGTGCCTGCCAGATCCTCTTATTTCTGCATGCCACATTTTCACCAAGGAGAACTATATGCCTCGCATCAAGATTACACTTCTTCCCCAGGTCTACCTGGCTTGAACCCAGGGTTGATCATCAACCAAAGCTAGAGTGGTCAAGTGTGCCTCCAGAGGCTTCAGGTCACCCTAACCCCTCCTCCCAACTCCTCCAAGACTTTGAGACTTAATGAGCCCATTTCCTCCATTCTCACACCCAATGCACCAAACCTTCTTCTCCATTCCATCTCTGCCCTTTCCCTTTTCCTTACTCTTTGCCCAACTTTATGATCCCTATCCCTCAAAAGTCTGCTCAGACTTTCCAAGGTTATAATAACCTGTTCATCCGAGTATACTAGTTCGTGCTCTCCACTACTCCTGGGAAGCACAATGTAAGGGGCCTCAGATAATCAGGCCAATAGGGACTTACAGTTTCTACGTGAGGTGTTTTCAACAGGTAATGTTGGCTCACCTCAAACTGCACCACTTAGACAACTATAAAGCCAGCCTTACCTGGAATTTTTTTTCCTGACTCAAAAAAATGTTGTGTCTCTTATATGTTTATTCTTTTTACTGAATTAATATAGCCCTCCTGACTCCTCAGTCCAGGTATAATTTCTGAAATCACCCGTGATCACCCTTCCTGCTAATCTAGTTACCTCAGAATCCCTCCAAATTAAAAATAAAAAAGATAAAATACAGCCAAAACACAAAAGTCCATTAGAGACCCATTTAAAGCACTTTAAAATTGGTGAAAGATACTAGCTAGAGAAATCCAAATCTCTAAGGCCAACTACAAAATAGAAATTCATAAAGGGAAAAAATATATACTTTTAGGTATCTTTATGTCTATTTCTTGATTTATACCACTTTGGGTGTTTATGGAAGAAACAATATTCAGATACTTTTCACTTCTTTAGGCTAAGAAAAGGAAATGCTAACTGTACAATACAGCCTCATGACTTAAAAGCCTGTAATTCGTATTGATGGACTTTTAAAATACTAATTTTAATGCTGCCCCAAAAGAAAGACACCTTAAAGCCAAACCTCACATTTCTTATCTACTAAAGGCAATGTGTTTGCATCCCTTGCAAAAAAAAAAAAATGGTTGAAATAAAGGTTTTTAAATGGTTGAAAGTTTCAAGGACTTCTCTTGATCGCAGTTATTCTTCTAAAGAAAAGAAATTTATAAAATTACATCCCGTAATGATCCCTCTGCTTGAAAATGGAAATAACTCCAAAATATGTTTCACTGTAGGAAAATCAAAAATAACATGTAAACTACAAATATGTTAGCCAACTGAGAATATTTATTAACTAAATAATTTAATAATAAAGAAAATGCCTACTTGATTGTTAACAGAGTAAAAATTACAATAAAACTGTCTTGATCAGTGCTTTGCAGAAGTGCCATTACTGTCTGTGCAGTTGTTTAACAAGGATTTAATTGGAAAGATAAGTGAATGCACATTTAAAAGTATTGTTAATTTGCTTTATAATCACCCCATCCTTCACAGTATTGACAGCACAAGGCACAAACCCCTTTCTGTTTTACAAGTATTATTTTCCATATGTGTGCAATAAATCCTCAAGCAGTAATTGGAAATTTTATGGGTTCCAAGATACCTAGTGTAGTGGGTTTAGAGGTGCACTCTTCCTTCATAAGAGGTAACCTAGTTTTAGTTGTTGGAAATGAGTGATATAATCTTTGATTTATATGTTTTCACCCATCTACTGCAGATCATAATCATATTTTGTCCATTTCTAGGAAAAAGTTGAATCTCTTATATTTTATGTGTAATACAATCACGAATGAGAGGAGGAAAAAAAAAGCCTGGATGTATTTTCAGTCTGTGACTGTTTATATTATTTTCTTGAAAATGTGCATATGTAGTGAAGGTTCTAACCACGATTGGTTTCTAGACTAGATGGTCTTACCAAAACACCTGTGTCTGTACCTGAGCCTATTAAAGGAGACAAGAAAAGGGGCAAAGAACATCTTATACAGCCATACATTGACACACTTACTTACACACCTCTTAGAGTCTGGAAAAATCTATCCAAAAATGTAATCAGTATTGTTTTCAAAACACTGTGAGCCTAATGCCTCAGGCTTCTAAGAAGTGAAAACCTTAGTTAGCCAAGTTTCCAGTGCCTAAAGTCCAGAGACCTTATTTATTTTTGAAAGAGTCTGAAGCTGCTGTGGAAGCAGACTGCTTGTTTAGTCCAATGGAGAGAGAGTACTAGAATGCATTATTATTTATTTGTGGATTCTGAAGGAGCCACACTCGCCAAGTTTTGTATCAAAAGAGAAAAATGTAAGCATGGGCTTGAATATGGTGAACTATAATTGAACTCCTTTCAAACGCAAGAGTTGCTCAGATTTTCTGTTGCCTCTCTATAAGGACGCTATGAGTCGGAATCAAGTCAACAGCAAGAGGTTGGGGTTTTTGTTTTGTTTTTTTTAGGTCTCTGTAGATAAAGGCTGCCCCCACTCGTGGTAGCCCATGAGAGGAAAGTGTCTCATGTCTGTAACACTAAAACCATAAAAAAGATACGGAGAACATGCTAACATCCCCCTCAGCCATGCCCCTAGCCTGCTAGAATTGGTAGAAATGTCTTTAAATTTGATTAACTGCAGATGATTTTTTTTTCTATAGACAGCAAGCACTTCTGCTATGAAAGTTTAGAAATTCTTTTGAGGAAAATTTCAGTAGAATCTTATTCAATATGCATCCCTTTGCCTTCTTGATAAAACATGTTACCTCATATATTGTCTTAGGAAAATTAATGTTTCCTTCAGTTCTGCTATGCTTTGAAAATTCAAAACCTCTTACATTTACATGAGCTTTTTATGCTTACAGAGTAAAATATATATTGAGTTTCACGTGTCTAGAGATTTGCCAATCATTGCAAATATCCAACCATTAATAACCACTCACCATTTGACCTTTCTTCTTCTTATGTATTTATTTATTTTCTGTATGTATATGGAGTCCCTGCGTGGCTCAGTCAGTTTAGTTCTCTGCTACTAACCAAAGGTTGTCAGTTTGAATCCACCCAGAGGTGCCTCGGAAGAAAGGCTTGATGATCTACTTCCAAAAGATCACAGCCATTGAAAATCCTGTGGAGCACAGTTATACTCTGAAACACACAGGGTCACCATGAGTCAGTCAACTCCATGACAACTTTATATATATATATGTATTTCTCTAAGAAAGTTCAGAGCTGATAAGGCTTTCACCCTGCCTATATGTGTACATAGTTATGTGCAGTGAAAACCATGCACACACACGTATGTGTGTACTTTAAAGATTATTTTTCTTTCTTTTTCAAAATCCTCCATCAGAGGCACGAATTTAAAAACTGAGGCAAAGGGTGAAAAATTTCTATGGGACCAAGACCTTTAAATGCCACATTTCAACTAAACAAAGCTGATACTGGTGCAATAATGAAATGTCCAACTGTCCTTTAATTAACTCAGATGAGGAAAATGTAATGTTTTGATGAGAGAGCCAAGATTGCGTGAGGGATAATGGGAAGACTGTCTGTTTCTGTGCCTTCCTGCGTATGACAGAGCCATGGGGTGCAGGAAAGAGATGAAGCCTTTTATGCTCCAGTAGGGGGAGCTTTCTTTTCCCTGCTGTAGGAACAGCATGGTGCGTGTGTTTAAACATGCTATCCTAAAATGCAGACTTCATTTTCATTTTGCAAGTGGGAAATTTCACTATGTGATGGGCACATTACTCTTCTTAGCGACACATTTTGTACAAACTCATTTGGGAAAGAATAGGAAATTTAGAACACTGCCTTCATATTTCTTCTGGAAATGTTAGCCTGAATCCATTATTTCCAAACCTGATGAGGATTACAGTTCATTTGTATTTCACAGCAACCCATATTGTATTCTGTTTTGTGAAGTAAATAAGAGATGATACCGTTCTAATAGTGCCTGTGTTTTGCTTTCCATATGAATAGTCCTATTCTAGGGGCAAGGGAGAAAGAAAAGGAAACAGGGATGGAGCACTCGATTTAGCCTTCTCTAGATGGAATGTGTTATTCTGACAAAGAAGTGTCCTAAATTATTTTATAAATAATCTAAACTGGAGGAGGTAGGATATAAACTGACTTAGGTCACTGAATATATCCATATTCAATGACATTATAAAAAGCACTGTTCAGTAACACCCAAATCTATCTCTCTTATTTAACTGCATTTAAATTACTCGTGGACTAACCTGATGTGACAGCAGTGTAGGTGGATGCTTATGTGGCACTGAAGGGAATTCTTTACAAAATAATTTCCCACCATCATGTCACTGTGCTTGAAATGCCACAAATAGAAAATCAATTCATCTAGCTAAGGCAGGAAAGGCAGAGTTTCCATTTTTATACTAAATACAGTTGATTGTTAGTAGCTGATTAGAAGGTTGTGTTAAGAAGGATACTGAAGCATTGTCCTACACAAGAGTTCTGTGATCCATTAGTGATGTACGGAATGGGCGTGTAAAAGAAGAGCTTCAATATGCATGCCACGTACTTTCTGTTTCTGGGTTAAGTAGTTGCATTAATAAAGTTTGACTCTTAGAATGCAAATACCACACAAGGCTTACACATTAAGGTACTACCATTAACACAAATCTGTTTATTGGGCAGGATAGCACACAACCCAGCATATCTCCAAGGAAATTATAGCAAAGGACAGATAATTTGGGGAGAGTTACAAGAGGGGAGAAGTATCTGATAAAAGAATGGGGAACTCAGGAGAAGTCCTTGGAAGCTTAAGGGCAAAAAAGCCTGGACTCTAACAGTGAGTTAGATGAAAAAGCCACGTTTTACTGAATTAACTATTTACTGGGGTTAATCCTGATTTTACCCACTAACTAAATTCCTACCTTGGCATAAGTCACAACCAGACTATTTTGATTGACTCTTGTTCATTATACAGACTGTATATTGGGTTGATTGCCATTGGAATGCCAAGAAGTCCAAACCAGTCTCCCCTAGAAGAGGTGTCCCAGCCCACTGAATGACCAAAGCTGATGAATATCCATACCATCTTTCTGTCTATAAATGTATCATCTAGCTATGGAAAGAACCATCTCTCCAGTTATGAGAATAAAAGTAAGTCACCTGAAATACAAAAAAATCTAAAATGGTATGTCTGGCCACAATCTTCCCCTTTACCTTCACTTAGATTGGACTCCAGTTGATAATATTTATTTTCAGTAAGACAAATTTTAAGCCAGTCCTGGAAAAGCAGATGAAACCCACAGTCTGGTCTAGATCTCAATATTCAGATTAAGTCACCAACTGACTATGAATGAGCTATCAGTCTATTCCTTATATCAGCTAAAATATAGTACCCTTCGTCTGGACCTATAATGAAATATTGTCATTTATTGACAAATTTAGTCTTTAAATATGTGAGAACACAGCAGCTGAAAAACTCAGCACCATTAGTGAAGCAAAACAATAAATAAAGTGTACTATTGAATTGGAACTTTTGATTTCAAAGGACAGAAAACCATCCAAATTCACTTAAAAGAATTTTTTTTGTCTGTTTGTTTGACTGGAAAATTCAGGAGATAATCCAGCTTTAAGTATTACTTAATTCTGGGGCTTAGCCAGCATGATCAGGACCTAGTCACTTGTTATTTCTCAGCCTTGCTTTCTTCCAAGTTGCCTGGTTCTCAAGCTGCACTCGGTGGTATAATGGCTATAGCAGCTGTGGGTCTGCATACTCCTTGCTTCGGGTTCATCGAGAATCTCTTTTCTCAACAAGCCTGCCTATTATTGTCCAAAACTGTGTCATGAGCCAATCCCTGAACCAACCACTGTGGCTAAGAGAATGGAAAGGGCCGATTGACTTAGTCCAAGGTAGCATGCTCCATATTTGGAGGAAGAGGCAAAGTCCCTACCAGGGCACATGAACTAGGATGGGGGAGGGAGATGCTCCCAAAGAAAACGTGGAGCACTGTGCCTAGAAGTAAGATGCTCTCTACAATGAGTAAGTTACAGTTAAGAGAGTGAGTGCCAGACCATGGAGATCAGTATGTTGAGGAAATGTCAATCATCACTCAAGCAATTCTCTTACTTTCAGGCAGTCCTTAAATATCGTTAAACCTCTGTACGTGAATTGATTTCACAAGGTTTTTTTTATTCTTTTTAAATGCAGACATTGCTTTAGAGGATGATGTACACAAACTTTGCTGTAATTCATAGGTGCAAGAAAGGGTAATTACGTGCAAGTTAAGTTAGTTAGCTTGCTCAGGCACAAGCAGGGGCTCTTATGTGTCCTGGAAAGTCCACTCATATATAATCTTGAACATTTTTTAGAATCAAAACACATTTTTTCAAGGTCTTTTAGACTACCAACATTGAAAAGGAAAAATGGAATGGAATGGAAAGGAAAAGAAAACTAGCCTTAAAGGCAGGCACACGATGACATATAAGCATTGATGTACCAAGATACATAATTATAACGTAGAGTATGAAACAGGAGAGACTTAACCTTGGACAAGCAAAGGTAGCTATTAAGAGAGTTAGAATGATGTAGAACTATGTACAGGAAACCAGGTTAAGGCGTGATAAAAAATACAGTCCAGAGAAGGGCCTGACAAAGTAGTCTTGAGATCTTTTGTGACTCAAGGCTTAGAAATCCTCAGTGACTTTCTAGACAAAGGAAAAGCCCTTTCTGGGTTGATGTTTTTCGTTGTTGTTAGTTGCATCTATACAGAGGAAGACGCCTTCATATGAGAAGAGAAAACTGTTTTTGTTGTATCAGGGACATAGGACAAAGTATTGAAATGTAATGCAAATAATTGCAAACTGATGTATCCGGCAGTTTAAAAATTGAATAAATAATTTAGTTTTTACATATGGACGACCTTTACTTAAAAAACTACAGATTGGAACTCTTCTGTTTGAATCTATTTTATTTTGTTAATAGATGAACTAATATGATAGGCATTTAATTGTATAATGTATTATTAGCCATTTTCTTTGGCATACCATTATCTTTAAATAGTATTAATATTTAACATTTCATAATACACACTGCAAAGTTCTTATTTTTTTTCCAGCCAAACAGAAAATGTGCATTGATAGTAAATTTCTTTAAAGTGGGTTTTAAGATGCTCAGTATGCAAAACCTGTTCCGTTTATACTGTTTGATCAGAAATACTCAAAATGACACAGCGTAATAAGGCAAATGCTATAAGATGACAAGGATGCCAAAACTGTATTAGGATTTTGTATTCAAATACACGGTATTGCATAATTAGGCATAATTATATAATCCGAATGTTTAAGAGAGCATTTAAAATGTGATAGGAGGCATCTAAGTACATTGACTTCTCAGGGATGGCTAAATCAGGGAGTGTAGAGTTGCAATTAATATTTGTTATTGAATGGTAAACTAATTCAAGGACAAAGTTGCTAGAAGAAGACTTGTAGCTGAGTCACAGACATAGGCACTATGTCTTGGCATATCTGAATCTGTTTGAATTTGGTCTACAGCAGTTTCCTGTCTTTGAGAAAACACTATCAATATTAAGTTAGCTGAGTTAGAATACAGTGCTGCCGGTCTAAGTGTGGATCAGTTTGCTTTCTGTATTCCATAAACACAAACTGTGCCCTAATGTAGACCAGCCTTCTCAAAAATTTGTGCCCATGATCATGAGGGTAACTGAGCCAGAAGGAGTAAACGGAGCAACATACGTCCATCCCCATTTCCAGAAAGGCTGCTGGAAGGATATGCACCATATAGAGCAAATCAGCCAGATCTTTGAGTGTAGGAAGGCTGGTGCTGGTAAAGCAACCTTTTAAATAGAGGATGAAGCTTGGTTTCTTGTTAACAAATGTTCAGGAGGTGTATACTTATAAGGGAGCAAGAATTAAGGTTCTGAGCTTTTCCCAGCCCTCCCCATTGGAGTGCTGGAAAAACATTTGTTATTATTAAGAAGGAACACTGAAGTTAGGGAGGAACTTTTTATTTCTAATCATGCCTAAATTTTCAGCGATCTGAACAGAGGGCCAGGAGACCAGGCTTACGGCATATTCTAAAATTAAAGGAGAATTCTCACACAATTTTTTTTTTTACTCCATGTTTATTTAGTGGTGTCTTAATCAGGGGGCCAAAGATAGGTGAAAAGGAGTTGCCCCAATTCAGATTAGTCATTATGTCAGTCTTTTGGAGGTTTACATCATTGCAATTAAATAGGAAATAAAAATATACATATGTAGAGTATCTTCACTAAAGGTTTCCTGTATCTGTTAGTACCAAAGCCAGATAAATTTCTTCAGAGTTCATCATGTTCTCCAGAAGCTGACCACATCCGATTATTTTCACCCTACACCCAACATGAACCCCATGTTCTTGCAGAAGAGTGTAATTATTACAAGGAGAAAATGCTATGTCTATTTCCACCTCTCTGACTTGCTGGTACCAACAGATTCCATTTAGTTCTGGGTCTCTTCCTTCCGGAGCTTCGCTTGCTTAACTCATTTTTCAAAACTCAAGTCACATTCTGAATTCTTTGGGTAAATTCAGCTCGTCTCCTTACTCTTCTTTCTGTTATATATATTTTTTAATTTTACTATGTATTTTATAATTATGAATGCCATAAAATGAATTATTCTAGTTTCCTATATCATTACATATAGATTAGTATATAATGCTGAATAATATGTGTAAGTTCTCTTTGATTCATGCGCATATGCCTTGTGTCCCTAACCAAACCATCTAGATTCTCGTGGATAGAATCATATCTTATTCTACATTTTTTACCATCAAATTCCTAGCAAAGTGCATGTGACATAATGGATGCTAAATAATCATGATGGTAATGAAAACTAATATTTATTGAGTACTTACCATGTGCCAGCTACTGTGGGTCCTAAGTGTTTGACCAGCATTATAATCATCACAACAATCCTAGTTAGTGGGTACTAACATTATCCCCTTCTTCAGGTGAAGAAACTGAGGCATAGTGGAGTTAGATACTTGACTAATGGGGCAGACTGATAAACAGATTCAGACACAGGTAGATATGAACAGAGTCCCAGTTTTCAAGAGTAGTTGATTAATTAGCTCTGCAAAGAGCCAAAGATGCAGGAGCCAATTGATATCTATCCCAATATACCACAAAGGTTAGAGAACTTGCTACTTTCTTTAGCTTCACGTTATAAAGTGTTGTGCTTGCTATGTCAAACCAGCAACTTGCTATGCCTGCTAATGCATAGCTGTGTGCTGTTGCACACACTCTTGTCCTGTCCTGGAATACACTTCTACTCCACAACTCCCGGAACGCCTGAAAATCTCTTGTTCATCCTTCAAAATCCAGTTAAAATGTTACCACTTCAGGCAGATGTGACCTCTCCCATCCTGCGCTGGTCTGCCTCCATTTTGTCCATTTAATCCGTGCTTTCAGGAGCCCTGATAGTGCTGTGGTTAAGCGCTTAGTTGCTAACGTAAAGGTCGTTTGTTCCAACCCACCAGCTGCACCATGCGAGAAAGATGTAGCAATCCACTTCCGTAAAAGACTATGACCTTGGAAACCCTATGGGGCTGTTCTACTCTGTCCTACAGGGTGGCTATGAGTCAGAATTGACTTGATGGTAACGGGTGGTTATCCATGCTGTTGTCACAGCATGTACTATTATATAGTCATTTACTGATTTACTTGCCAGTCTCCACCCTCCCACCTAGAGAGACTGAATTTCTTAAAAGCAAGTACTGTATCTCCCTTTTGCCTCTACTTCCTGGCAGAGGGACTAATGCAGAAGAGATGTGAAGAAATGGGTCTTGACTGAGTTATTGCAAAAAGGAAAATGTAGGTTATGAATGAAATTAGCTGCCTCAACTCCAGATATAGAACATTCTGGGTCCCTCGGGCATCTCCCCCAATTTCACAGTCTCAAAATCTTTGGAGGGGCAAAAAATCTCATCTTCAAAGGGAGTTCCATAAACCATTCCAGGGATCAGAGCATCTCTCTCAGAATCACTTCACTGGTGGGAGGGAAATTGAAGGAACGGGAACAGGGCAGTTTCTTTCCCTGAAAGACATTCTGTCTGAAGGCTCTGGAAAAGTGATAACTGCTGTTCAGCATTCCTTCATTTCAAGTGTTTATGATGCAGAAGAGTTTTTGCTTCTGTGTGCTCTACGGTCTCATTTGAGTCTAATATTGGGCATGATGTAAGACATGCATGTCTTTTTCATTATAAGGCTTTGTGTTTCAAACCCCATACCTTGCATCTGTGTGTTCAACAGCTGGTGTCCTGCAAGGCAATGGCCAGTAAGAGGCATGATTGCACTAAATTGGAAGCATGAGGCAAAGGGGTGTGGTTTTATTAGGGGGCAGGGAAGAAATTTGAGGGTAGTGGGTTAGAAGAAATCATCCACAGATGCTGATCTTGGTCCCTTGTGGATGTGATTTTTGAATTGTGGTAATTCTGTTTCTGTGACAGTTCATCAAAAAGTGAGGATACCACACTTGAAATTACCCATGGTTTCATTTCCAAACTAGATACAGACTCTGTACCTTTGATTATTAGAATTATTCAACTCAGTGGGGCAATGAGGAGGGGCATTGGTAAATCCTACCCAAACCAATATTCTGTAAGAGATTTGTTTTGTAAGCACAAGGCAACAGAGCAAACGCCATCACTTTTTAACAAGCATTATCTAAACACATAGCACCAACCAATGAGTGACCCAAAGTGACAATTTGGAAATTCATTTCTCTCCTTCAGAAATATCTATGTGGGTTAGGAGCTGTGAAACTGAAAGATGTGGAGACAAATTTTCTCTACTTTTATTACACATTTTTAGATGAAATGCAGAATGCAACTCAGCAAATGTCTACAGGCTTCTCTCTTCCCACAAAGACTTCATTTAAAGTAGAATAAAGTACATCCCATACCAACTTGCCAATGGGTTAGGAGGAGATAATACTTCAAAAATATTTCAAATTTTATACTGATTTGATAGCTCCTTTAACAAAAGTTGGAGCCCTGGTGGCGTAGCAGTTAAGAGCTACGTCTGCTAACCAAAAGGTCGATAGTTTGAATCCACCAGCTGCTCCTTGGAAACCCTGTGGGGCAGTTCTGCTCTGTCCTATAGGGTCACTATGAGTCAGAATCAACTTGATGGCAATGGGTTTGGTTTTTTTGGTTAGCAAAAGTTGAATCTCGAAAGTTCTTTCCTTTCATTCTACCAAGTGCTGGCTGAGGTCATGTCACAAGTTTCTCTTCAGGGAAGGGGGATAAGTCAGATGGAAGATGTGTGGAAAAAGAGAGGAGAAGAGTGTGATTTGGCCGCATCCGCTGCAGGAAAATCGTTTTTTCTTCCCTGGTCTCATGTAAAGCTCTGTTACCCTCATGATTTTGCTAAAGGGGCACATGAGCGCCGTTGTTCAGAGAAGGGGTTTACATTGTAAGGTATTTCAAGAGAAACCGGCTGCTGATCCACATAGAAGCATGTCAAAGATTATTTAAGTGGCCGATAATATAAACATCATGCTACTAACACTGAACAGTTTATCACATAAATATAATTGTCTTCTTTTAGAAGAATAATAAAAGTTGAATCCATATGTTACATATTATTTAAAATTGTTTCAGCAAGACATATTAGTCCCACACAAGTAACCATTCTTCTACCAGAGGAGGACAGCAGCAGCTTTATTATATTACATTGTTATTTGTTTAATTTGTTTGTTCCCAGTAGTAGTTTTACAGATTTTTATGAACTATTACTTTTATAGAAAGTCAAGTTACTCATGATAAATGTTACTTGCACTCATAAAAAAAAAAAAAGAGTCAGAAAGGTAGATGGATTTAGTTAATAGAATCTGTTTATACAAGTACTTCTGAATTCCTAGAAAACTCGAAAATGAATGTTGGGAGTTAGGTTCTGTTAAGGACATTTTCTAAGATTTTGTCTTAGTTTATTTACTTGATAATGGAGATCAACTTTGGAGCTAATACTGGAAGGCCCTAACCCATAACCCATTGTCGCTGAGTTGATTACAACTCATAGTAACCCTGTAAGACAGACGAGAACTGCCCCATGGGGTTTCCAAGGCAGTTACCTTTACGGGAGCAGACTGCCACACCTTTCTCCTGAGGAGCAGTTGGTGGGTTCGAACCACTGACCTTCTGGTTAGAAGCCGAGCAGTTAAGCACTGCACCACCAGGGCTTCTTACTGGAAGGCCCTATTTGAGCAAAGGTAAACTAGCAATTCTTGTATTTACTAATAATTATTAATAAAAGAGAGTTTTCCAATGTTTTATTTTTTTATATTGGAACTGATTACCACAAGATAATTTATTTATAGTTAAATGTCTACTACTCATTTTTAGGACCCCTGGTGGCATAGTGGTTAATAGCTTTTCTGCTAATCAAAAGGTCAGCAGCTGAAATCCATCAGGCACTCTTTGGAAATCCT
This sequence comes from Dugong dugon, assembly GCA_030035585.1. Lineage (NCBI taxonomy): Eukaryota > Metazoa > Chordata > Mammalia > Sirenia > Dugongidae > Dugong > Dugong dugon. The sequence goes on from CM057461.1 coordinate 103,014,779, forward strand.
ATGGGGCAGTTCCACTCTGTCCTATAGGGTGGCTATGAGTCAGAGTCGAAACTTATTGGTTCAGAAAACCATTTCTCCTGCCATTTCTCACAATTTTAATTAAACTGTATTTTTTACTTAGAATGTTCAGTGAAACTAGATAGTAGACAAGAATTACCCAAGGTGAAGGGAAGGACAGCACACACTACAGGTGAAGTCAGCACAACTAGACTAAACCAAAGGTAAGAAGTTTCCTGAATACAACCAAACACTTCGAGGGACAGAGTAGCAGGGGCGGAGATCTGGGGACCATGGTTTCAGGGGACATCTAGGTCAATTGACATAACAAAGTTTATTAAAAAAATGTTCTGCATCCTACTCTGGTGAGTGGCGTCTGGGGTCTTAAAAGCTAGCAAACGGCCATCTAAGATGCATCAGTTGGTCCCAATGCACCTGGAGTAAAGGCGAATGAAGTAGTCACAAGGAAAGTATCAGCCCAAGAGACAGAAAGGGCCACATAAACCGGAGACTTCATTAGCCTGAGACCAGAAGAGCTAGATGGTGGCTGGCTACCACCAATGACTGCCCTGACAGGGAACACAGCAGACAGTCCCTGATGGAGCAGGAGAAAAGTGGGGTGCAGAATTCAAATTCCAGTAAAAAGACCAGACTTAATGGTTTGACTGAGACTGGAGGAACCCTGGAAAGCATGGTCCCTGGACTTTCTGTCTACCCAACACTGAAACCATTCCCAAGGCCAACTCTTCAGACAAAGATTAGACTGGACTATGGGACATAAAATGATGCTCGTGAAGAGTGTACTTCTTAGCTCAAGTAGATACATGAGACTAAATGGGCACCTCCTGTCCACAGGTGAGATGAAAAGGCAGAGAGGGTCAGGAGCTGGTTGAATGGACACAGGAAATCAGGGGTGGAAAGGAGGAATGTGCTGTCACAGTATAGGGAGAGCAATTAGGGTCACATAACAATGTATATATAAATTTTTGTATGAGAGACTAACTTGAATTGTAAACTTTCACTTAAAGTACAACAATAAATTTAAAAAAAACAATGTTCAGTGAGCCATTGCTAAATAAAATTGAAATTTTAGAATTTAAAAAGAAAACATTTTAATTTGTCTTCGCCATTCACAGATAGATTGAGTACATACAATATGAGAAAATGCCACCCAAGAGTTACAGTTCCCATTGTTTGACCTGTTAAACATACACATTCTAGTGAAGTTAGATATTTCGAGAGGTGAATGTCATGAGAGTAAGTGTTCAAAAAACACTGAATAAGGCTGTGCTAACAGGGTAGATGCAAGGAATACTGAAAAATTAGGAGTATAGACCAAGCCTTCATTGCCATCTGAATATTCACTATCTGTTCATTTGAGGCATCCTGGTAAATTTAAACTCTAGAAGAGAATAACAACATTATCACTGTAATCTCAATAATTAGAGTATTTAAAAATCTGACAGTATATATAGACACATTGCACATATCCACAGAAACCAATTGAAGCCACACTGTAATTCACCAGAGCAATTTTATGGATGTGAATAATTTAGGTTATATGTCTCTTATTCTCAGTTGCAAGATTGAAACCTAAATACCTGAATATTTTTGAAAATAAAATACAGTCAGGTAAAACCTTTAATTCCAAACAGTCACAAATAATTTATAGTTGAGTTTGGAATAGCTAGCAGCTATCTTTGTATTTGTATTTTACTTTTTGCCATTAACAGAATTTTACATTCCCTGAGCATACTGATAAAGACACACAGAGATGGTTCAGAAATATACTAGGTGTTAAGAATTCATCCTGAGATTTAAAATGTCCTTTCTAAATTTAAACAAATGCAAGTCAGATCCCACAAGAAGTTCACAGTACCACAGACAACTAAAACTAAAGGAATGCAGCGGTTTGCTTAGCCCCATGCATTTTCTTTATCATTGTATTCACTGACGGGAGAATGATAAAAACACCTCAACCCTGATCTTATGCAACCATTTTACTGTTCTTAAAATGACTATTCAAAGACATTTTTTATTAAAATGTTAAATAATTGTTACAAAAATTTGAGTGATACAGAAATATTAGGGAAAAAAAAGTAATGTCACCTATTACTCCACAAATAAACACGTAAATTATATTTAGTGAACAGCATTCTAGATGGCTCTTGACCCATTGATGTAGACAGATGGGTAGAAATGGATAGACAGACATAAAAATATGATGTGCCACACAAATTATTACTTAGTGAAATGTTTTATGTTTAGTTTTACTTGGATTTTAAGAAAAAGAAATCAAAGTGAGCTTGAAAACATGGCTGAACGTCAATAAATGTTCATTTGACCCAAGAAACATTAACGTCTAAAAGATACCTAACCTTAAGAAAAATATTAAGAAATTTGAAGTCCTTAAAAAGATTGTTTCCATTTTAGACCAGATTTTTATGAACTGTTTTGGTACTCGTCGTTGCTGCTGTTAGGTACTGTTGAGCCTATTCCAACTCAAAACGACCCTACGTACAACAGAACGAAACACAGCCCGGTCCTGCGCCATCTTCACAATCATTGTTAGGTTTGAGCTCATTGTTGCAGCCACTCTGTCAGTCCATCTCATCAAGGATCTTCCTCTTTTTTGCTGACCCTCTGCTTTACCAAGCATGATGTCCTTGTCCAGGGAGTGGTCCCTCCTGATAACATGTCCAAGTATGTGAGACGAAGCCTCTCCATTCTCGCTTCCAAGAAAGCACTCTGGTTGTACTTCTTCCAAGACAGATTTAGTCATTCCTCTGGCAGTCCATGGTATATTCAGTACTCTTCACTAACACCATAATTCACAGGTATCAATTCTTCGGTCTTCCTTATTCATTGTCCAGCTTTCACATGCGTATGAGGCAGTTGAGGCTATCATAGCCTGGGTCAGATGCACCTTAGTCCTAAAAGTGACATCTTTGCTTTTTAATCCTTTAAAGAGATCTTTTGCAGCAGATTTTCCCAATGCAGTAGCTTGTTTGATTTCTTGACTGCTACTTCCATGGGTGTGGATTGTGGATTCAAGTAAAACGAAATAATTGACAACATCAGTCTTTTCTCCATGTATTATGATGTTGCTTATTGGTCCAGCTGTGAGGATTTTGGTTATCTTTATGTTGAGGTGTAATCCATACTGAAGGCTGTACTCTTTGATCTTCCTCAGTAAGTTCTTCAAGTCCTCTTCACTTTCAGCAAGCAAGGTTGTGTCATCTGCATATCCCAGGCTGTTAATGAGTCTTCCACCAATCTTCTTCATAGAGTTCATCTTCTTGGATTATTTGCTTAGCGTACAGATTGAATAAGTACGGTGAAAGGACACAACCCTGACGCACACCTTTCCTGACTTTAAACCACGCATTATCCCTTTGTGATATTAATGATATTGTTCAGTAATTTCCACATTCTGTTGGATCAACTTCCTTTGCAATCGGCACAAATATGGATCTCTTCCAGTCAGTTGGCCAGGTAGCTGTCTTCCAAATTTCTTGGTATAGATGAGTGAGCACCTTCAGTGCTGCATCAGTTTGTTGAAACACCTCAACTGGTATTTTGTCAATTTCTGGAGCTTTGTTTTTCTCCAGTGCCTTCACTGCAGCTTGGACTTCTTCCTTCAGTATCATCAGTTCTTGATCATATGCTACCTCCTGAAATGGTTGAACATCAACCAGTTGTTTTTGGTACAGTGAGTGTGTATTCCTTCCATCTGCTTTTGATGCTTCCTACTTCATTCAATATTTTGCCCTTAGAATCCTTCAGAATTGCAACTTGAGCCTTGAATTTTTTTCTTCACTTCTTTCAGCTTGAGAAATGCCAAGCATGTTCTTCGCTTTTGGTTTTCTATCTCCAGGTATTTGCACATTTCATGATAATATTTTATTTTGTCTTTTCGAAGTCTTCTGTTCACCTTTTTTACTTCAACATTTCTTCTATTCACTTTAGCTTCTCTGTGTTCAAGAGCAAGTTTCAGAGTCTCCTCTGACATCCATTTTGGTCTTTTCTTTCTTTCCTGTCTTTCTAATGACCTTTTGCTTTCTTTATGCATGATGTCCTTGATGTCTTCCCACAACTTGTCTGTTCTTCGATCATTAGTGTTCAGTGGGTCAAATCAATTCTTGAGATGGTCTCCAAATTCGGGTGGGATATACTCAAGGTCGTATTTTGGCTCTCATGGACCTGTGTTAATTTTCTTCAGCTTCAACTTGTACTTGCAGATGAGCAATTGATAGTCTTGTTCTGCAGTCGGCCCCTGGCCTTGTTCTGACTGATGATATTGAGCTTTTCCATCATCTGTTTCCACAGATGTAGTCGATTTGATTCCTGTTTTTCCTATCTGGTGAGGTCCATGTGTATAGTTGCCATTTATGTTGTTGAAAAAAGCTAGTTGCAATAAAAAAGTAATTGATCTTGCAAAATTCTATCATGCAATTTCCAGCATCATTCCCATCACCAAGGCCATATTTTTCAACTATCGATCCTTCTTCATTTCCAACTTTCACATTCCAATCACCAGTAATTATCAATGCCTCTTGACTGCATGTTTAATCAGTTTCAGACTGCAGAAGCTGGTAAAAAATTTCAGTTTCTTCACCTTTGGCTTTAGTGGTTGGTGCATAAGTTTGAATAATAGTCATATTAACTGGTCTTCCTTGTAGGCATATGGATGTTAGCCTGTCACTGACAGTGTTGTACTTCAGGATAGATCTTGAAATGCTCTTTTTGATGATGAACGCAGCACCGTTCCTCTTCAATTCGTCATTGCTGGCATAGTAGACCATATGATTGTCTGATTCAAAATGGCCAATACCAGTCCATTTCAGCTCACTAATGCCTAGGGTATCAATCTTTGTGTGTTCCGTTTCATTTTCGATGACTTCCAATTTTCCTTGATTCATACTTCCTACATTGCACGTTCCAGTTATTAATTGATGTTTGCAGCTGTTTCTTCTCATTTTGAGGCATGCCACATCAGCAAATGAAAATCTCGAAAGCTTGAGTCCAGCTACATCATTAAGGTGGACTCCACTTTGAGGAAGCATCTCTTCCCCAGTCATATTTTGAGTGCCTTCCAACCTGAGAGGCTCACCTTCTGCGCTATATCAGACAGTGTTCTTCTGCTATTCGTAAGGTTTTCACTGGCCAGTTTTTTCAGAAGTAGACTACTAGGTCCTTCTTCCTATTCTTTCTTAGTCTGGAAGCTCTGCTGAAACCTGTCCAGCATAGGTGACCCTGCTGGTATTTGAATACTGGTGACATAGCTTCCAGCATCACAGCAACACTCAAGCTACCACAGTACAACAAACTGACAGATGTGTGATGGTACTTGGTTATAAGGAAATTAGCACAGGCATGCTTCCTTACAGATGGTCTTCCAATTTACTTAGGATTTTACTATTGACAAAGTTAACATTTACATTTGAAGCCATATCCCCAGTGTTGTTTAGTCTTAGTTCTATGTTGCAAAGGAATCCATGCTTACCCTAGTCATATTACCAAGTTCCTTCATTCTCAAGTGCTTTGTTTTAATTTTCTGTTAATTTATTGGGCTTCGTTATCCAATTCTTTTTCCAAGAAGGGTCATTGGAAGGCTATTGCCAAGTTTTTGAATGCTTGACAATGTCTGTATCTGGTCTTTGTATTTGAAAACCAACATGTCATGACATGAAATCGTAGATATGGATATGAATCTAGATCTAGATCTAGGTGAGTTGTAGTCTACTCTGTGGCAACTGGTTTATAGGTAGATAGGTACGTTGCTGTTGTTGTGTGCTGTCAAGTCAGTTCTAACTCATAGTGACCTTATAGGACAAGGAATTGCCCCATGGAGTTCCTAGGCTGTAAGCTTTACGGGAGCAGATCACCAAGTTTTTTCTCATGGAGCTGCTAGTAGGTTTAAACCGCCTGCATTTCGGTTGGCAGCCAAACACTTAACCAGCTCCTTATAGACTGATGTATTTCTTTGAATTTCGTACACGTTTTAATTTGGAACTGAGTGATGCTGTGGAGTATTCTGAGGCCAACTTTTTTTCTCTCCTTTTTTATAATTTACCTGTGCTGCCTGGAAAACCATATAGCTTTTCCTTTATCTTTAAAGTTTAGTAACTCAACCAGCATAGGCCATCTTAATTGTTCTTAATATTTCCTGAAACTAGGTGTGTCTTTCAGTAAGCAGATTCAAGCCTTTCTCTATTTAAAACACCTTTTCTTTTATTATATCTTTAAATTTTAATATTCCATTTGTTCCATTCTGTTTTTCAAGAACACTAATTGTATATGTCTTCTGTATTGTCATTGCCTTTATACATATACATAGATATATTTTTATGTCTTTAGTCTTGTCCTTTTTATTTTGTATGATTTCATCTAGTTGTGTTCCATTCTGTGTTTTCAATCATGTGTATTCTGTGTTGCTTCTGCTTGACATTTGTAGGGATTTTTTTCTATTCCGTTTGTTTCCTGAGCGCTGTCAATTTTCTGTTCATCTTTTTGAATACCGTATTTTTACACAAATAATGCGTGCCTTCTACATTTATCTGCCAACAGGTTGCTGTAAAAAAAAAATAGTATAGTGACTCACTGAAACACCTCGTGCAGAGAGGGAGCGTTTGGCAAACATAGAAGGCGCACTTTATTTGCGTAAAAATATGATGTGTATATATAGCTCTTCTTTAAACTATTTTTTTTGTATACCATATGTCATGAATTGAATTGTGTTCCCCAGAAATGTTTGTCAACTTGGCTAGACCATGATTCCCATTATTGTGTGATTGTTCACCATTTTGCCATCTGATGCGATTTTTCTGTGTGTTGTAAATTCTATCTCCATGATGTTGATGAAGTGGTGGGATTAGTGGCAGTTATGTTAATGAGGCCAGACTCAATCCACAAGATTAGATTGTGTCTTGAGTCAGTCTCTTTTGAGATACAAAAGAGAGAAGTGAGCAGAGAGACAGGGGAACCTCATACCACCAAGAAGCAAGAGCCAGGAGAATAGGATGTCCTTTGGACCCAGGGTTCCTGCACTGAGAAGCCCCTCGACCAGGAAGATTGATGACAAGGACCTTCCCTCAGAGCCGACAGAAAGAGAAAGCCTTCCCCTTGATCTGGCACCCTGAATTCAGACTTCTAGCCTCTTAGACTGTGAGAGAATAAACTTCTGTTTGTTAAAGCCATCCGCTTGTGATATTTCTGTTATAGCTGCATGAGGTAACTAAGACACCATATAATAAATAATTTATTTGAAACTATAGATTACTATTTGACTGAACTTGTCTCCTGGTTCTTAGATAATTCCTCTTGTGATATATAGCCTTCTACCAGTTTTACTAGGGCCTTAGCGAAGATCCCATGCTGCTTTTTGTAATCACTACTAATCCTCAAATAAGGTGATTCAAAGTGCTTGTTCTCTCTCTCTCTCTCTCTCTCTCTCTCTCTCTCTCTCTCTCTCAGCTATATAGCTCCCTATGTTGGAAGCTAACAAATTCTGTCTTCATGTAGCTTCCCCTTTAGCATTTTTCCCAAGCTAGGAGACTGGGGAATAGACAATAGAATGGTTTTACCTACAGTGCCACCTTCCCTGATTTTCTGTGCCATTAAAATTTCTAGAGTATTTCTTTACTCATAGGACCCACCCATTCCAATGGCCTGGCACTCTAATCAAATCATCAGATAGTATTCTCAGGATTATCACCCTTTTAGGAAAACCTCTTTCCTTTCCCATTTGTGAAGTTTGTGTTAGCTCTCAGATTATCTCCTCACTTTGGTGCAGACTTCACAGTATTTTCTAGTACACATGGCAGGTTATGGTTTGAAGCTATTTTTTGTTTCATTGAAGATTGAGGTTTTTTGTTGTTAGTGTTGTTGTGTTTCCCTATTTTTCCGTCTTTATTGATTTGGGTTTATTTTCAAGGAACTAACTCAGATGCCTTTCAAAGGAAATAATCTAAGACCCAAGTTCCTCTGGACTATAAATTTTCTGTTCTTGTATTTTTTTTTTTTAATTGTAATGTTCGTGAAGGTGTACACAGCAAAACTGGTTCCCATTCAACAATTCCTACATACAGTATTCAGTGATATTGGTTACATTCTTCACACTGTGTCAACATTCTCATTATTTCCATCCTAGTTGTTCCACTCCCTACCTTCACTGCTGCCTACCTTCTCATCATGCTTTAGAGTTACTGCTGACCATTTGGTGTGTCATTGTGTTTTGATCTTGCCGAACATACTTCTGGGGAAGAAAAAAAGAAAAAAACTCTTCCTCTCTAATGAATTAATTTAAACAAATTAAACAGTCTACTCTTTTTCAAATCTTCCTCGCTTTAGTTGACTGTATCCTTTCCAAATACAAGACCCTTCCTTTCTTTATTGTCCCTTTTTCATAGCAGTTTCTGGAATGCTAGCCCCTTCATCAGGACTGGGTAGAGACTATGGACAAACTTATCATTTGACCTCCAGAGCAAGCTAATACCTTGTCACTTCATCAAACTAATATATTTTAAATATTTATTGAACAAATTTTAGAGACAAGACCAATGGTTGGGTGATAGAAGAGCAGAAAAGAAGTCTTTTGTTGTCAGCACCTCAACTCTTAGACCCCGTTCAACAAATCAAAAGCCTTGCTCTTAGCTGGACTCACCCTCTTAAGAAGACAATTTAACAGTGTTTTGTTTTTACTCAAGCATAACCACAGAGAGTTTCAAACTCCCTCCCCTTTCTAAACAGCTTTTCAAAGCACCATATGTAGTTCTCCTCCTAAGAGAAGTTCTAGTAATATAAATTATCCCCTCTCATTATATGTTAAGTGATATTATACTGACCCTTTTGGACTGGCGCTCTGGAGTACCAGGCACCTGCTGCCCAGCCCCTCTTTTTGGCTTTCTGCTCTTCGTAACATTCTGGAGCAGCCATCTCAATAGCTCTAAGTACTTATGTTTTCAAGCTAATGTCTAAATAAATTGGAGGAAACTCAAGGTTTTCCCACTTAAAATGGCACACTCTTGCTTCTGAATTTGCTTGCCTGAGAGGAAGAGAAAGGTGTGGACTTTCAGTTAGTTAGATAGGATTGTACACACCCAGAGCATGCCCATCCGAAAGTCTCCCACAAGGAAACATCACCTGTACTGTGTTGAACAATAAATGATTCGGGAATCTATTCTTTTCTGCCCAGTTTAATCCCTCTGCTTTCTGTTTTAGGCAGTGTCCCTACACTGTTTAATAAATTTACATTCATGTTTATCCTACCCAAGCATCTGTCATCTTCTACTGCCTTTTTTTGTCTACTTCTGCCTCAAGACACTGACTCAAGAGTTTAAAAGGGCCCTAAAGGTCTCTTTTGCTGGTTCCACATCTTTCTTTTGCCTATTGGGGAAAAAAAAAAGTTGCCATAAGTCAATTCCAACTCATAGGAACCCTATAGGACAGAGTAGAACTACCCCCATAGGGTTTTAAAGGCTGTAATCTTTGTGGAAGCAGACTGCCACATCTTTCTCGCATGGGGCAGCTGGTGGGTTCGAACCATCAGTCTTTTGGTTAGCAGCAAAGCACTTAACCATTGCACCACCAGAGCTCCTTATACTTGACAGCATGGTATGTCCTTTATGTTGTCACCAGTGTCACCTAACACATTACTTGGGTCCTCAATAGATGTTTATTGAATGAATATTTATAGCTGACTATATCTGGTTAATTGACAAAAAATTAGAGGTTGTGTATGTATGATTTATAGCTGTGCTTTTTATGAATTTGTATTATTGTTGCTATTTCAAATAGTTCACTCTTACTAGTTTTTTATATATATAAATACATATACATACATATATAAACATATATACATATATATATAAACCCATTGCCATCCAGTCGATTCCAACTCGTAACAACCCTATCGGACAGAGTAGAACTGCTCTGTAGGGTTCCAAAGTGACTGGTGGATTTGAGCTGTTGACCTCTGGGTTAGCAGCCAAGCTCTTAACCACTATGCCACAGGGGCGCCTATATATATATATGTAAACATGTATATGTATATATATATATATATATATATATATATATATATATATATAAATTAGTAAGAGTGAACTATTTGAAATAGCAACAATACACCTTTGCTCCCTCTTGATTCAATACCTATTGCAGATAATAATCTTATTTTTGAAGCACACATTTTAATTTTGTAATTTATGTTTACCCTTGAGCTATTTGCTCACAAAAATGAGTAATCCAATCCAGGGTTTTGCTTTCCTAATGATGACTGTGTGAATTTAGGATATCACAGTTATGCAAGAGCTGGGGAAAAGAAAAAACTGTTTTGGTAAGTTTACAAAAGTACACATTTAGTGCACCACATGCAGCTCACTGTGTCCGCAGATACCTTATGAATTATTTCTGCCATTGAACATTGCCTACCCGCTCCCATCCTATCCAAAGGACCCACTTCCCCAATCCATTTGACTTTGTTTTCCATTTCTCAACAAAGCTTCCAATATGCATGCAATATACAGGCAAAATTAGATTGTGGCCATAAGCACATTTCTTTTCTAGGCACAAAACAATATGTGCTTTACATGTGGGCTCTGGAATCCCAGTGTCTTGAGGTAAATTCTGACTGTACTGTGTAAAAGCAGCATGGCCTTGAGTAGGTTACTTAACACCTCTGAACTCTACTTCCTCATCTGTGAAACAGAGCTCATAACACTTCCCACTTCATGAGGTTTAGATATAAAAGTAAATTAGATACAAAGCGGTTAGTAATAGTAGTATCATTACTATGTATATGTTTCTGGGATAAAATTTTTTATAACTCTATTTTGATAAAGGTTTTTGTTTGAGACAAGGTCATGGAAGCTCCGTAGACACATCCAAACTACCTGAGGGACTGAATTGCTGGGCTGAAGGCTGTGGGGACCATGGTCTTGGGGGACATCTGGCTCAATTGACATAACATAGTTTATAAAGAAAATGTTCTACTTTCTACTTCGGTGAGTAGCGTCTGCGGTCTTAAAAGCTTGTGAGCGGCCATCTAAGATACTCCACTGGTCTCACCCCTTCAGGAGCAAGGAAGAATGAAGAAAACTAAAGATACAAGGGAAAGATTAGTCCAGAGGACTAATGGACCACATCTACCACAGCCTCAACAGACTGAGTCCAGCACAACTAGATGGTGCCAGGCTACCACCACTGACTGTTCTGACAGGGATCACAGTAGAGGGTCCAGGACAGAACAGGAGAAAAATGTAGGACAAAATTCTAACTCACAAAAAAAAAGAAACAGACTCACTGGTCTAACAGAGACTGGAGAAACACTGAGAGTATGGCCCCTGGACACCCTTTTTGCTCAGTAATGAAGTCACTCCTGTGGTTCACCCTTCAGCCATATTAGACAGGCCCATAAAACAAAACGAGACTAAAGGGGTACAACAGCCCAGGGACAAGGACTAAAAGGCAGGAGGGGACAGGAAAGCTGGTAATAGGGAACCCAACGTTGAGAAGGGAGACTGTTGACATATCATGGGGTTGTTAACCAATGTCGTAAAACAATATGTATACTAACTGTTTAATGAGAAACTAGTTTGTCCTGTAAACTTTCATCTAAAGTACAATAAAAAAGTAGTATAAAATAAATAAATAAATAAGCAAGGCAATAAATACTTAAACAAAGATTTGTGTTTGAAGAAACTGTCTTTCATCACTTGCCCCAGTAAAGCAGCATAGTCCATTTCTCTGTTTCAAATACTAGTAGATTCGATAGTTACGTAGGATATACTGTTTCTGAATGACAGTAAAATAACTATTCAGTAATTTCTCTAGTGTTTTTCTAATGTCAATCTTTAGCAAAGATAAATTTCAATTTAAGAACCTAGTATAGTAGGTGAAAAGATTTATTTATAAACTATTCATTTTTAAAATCATACTCTGATATAATCAAATGAAATGCCTTTATTTTTCCAAATATTTATCACTTTTTGTGTGTGTTTAACTTCAAAACTCAGTTAAGAAATTACAGTATCATTTTGGAAAATCTCCAGTCAAACTCTGATCTTTGCTGAGGATGTATCTGGTTTTATTTAACTGAAATGAGGGAATTGAATACTTTTAGATTTTCCAGCTATTCTTAGTTGACTATTTGACTTTCCTGTGTCATTCTGTAAGGAACCTTGACAAGTTAAATTTATCCACACAGAAACCTGTAGTTAGGAGACCTGTGAGACGACTATAATTTCCTTCCCATTAGTTTCAATGAATTCCATGCACGTGAAAAAGAATGGAGAGTGGAGCCTGGAGCCCTGTGTTTCCCATCGTGCAGGTATAGTGAGGACAGAGATACAGTCCAGGTCTCCTTACGTTGTTCCTCTGCTGCACATTATCCTTAGTCTTCCTTTGAGCAAATACAGACTGAAACAGCTATGTTAAGAGTTGGAGAGTTAACTCTTTGAACACAAGAGGCCTATGGACCCTTAACTAACTCTTCGCACAAAATCTGTGAAATGGTTAATATATAAATGTGAGTGTCATTTCTTTTGTAGCCAATGTGAACCAGAAGAATTGAGCTGTAGCCAGCATTTATGTAAGCATCATTTTTGCGGTCTGGATTCTTTTGTAGGGAAAGAATCATTGGAGTGGAATCGCCTATGGTCATAAATGTGATTTGACTTTCCTCCCTATTTATATTAATTATCCAACAGGCACCATTGTTCAGAGTTCCATAAAGCATCTTTTTTTTCGCCTACTGCTGCTTAAGATACTAGGTAGTGTCTTAGTCATCTAGTGCTGCTATAACAAAAATATCAAAATGGCTTTAACAAAGAGAAATTTATTCTCTCATAGTCTGGGAAGCTAGAAGTCCGAATTCAGGGTGCCAACTCCAAGGGATATCTTTGTCTCTCTGTTGGCTCTGGGGGGGGCGGTCCTTGTCCTCAATCTTCCCCAGTTGAGGAGCTTCTCGGCACAGCACAGGGACCCCGGGTCCAAAGGACATGCTATTCTCCTGGCTCTTGTTTCTTGGTGCTATGAGGCCCCCTTGTCTCTCTGCTTGCTTCTCTCTTTTATATCTCAAAGGAGATTGACTCAAGACACAACCTAATCTTGTAGATGGAGTCCGGCCTCATTAACATAACTGTCTCTAATCCCACCTCATCAATATCATAGAGGTAGGATTTACCACATGTAGGAAAATCACATCAGATGACAAAATGATGGACAGTCACACAGTTCTGGGAATCATGGCCTAGCCAGTATGACACATGTTTTGGGGAGACACAATTCAATCCATGACAGGTAGCATGGAAATCTTGAAGAGAGTATGAAGAGGTATGGCAAACATTTCTGTGGACAAAGCACATTGGCCTGTATGTATATATATGTGTGTGTGTGTGTATATATGTATACATATATATGTTTATATATGTATATGTAAATCAATTAAACAAAAAAACTTTATTTGGGCAAACAGGTAAAAATCATGCAAGCAGCCACTCAGAGAGGGTTAGTTAGCCTCCACTTATTGATCTCTTTCATAAAACATAAGCCATGTAATATGGCAAATCATTTGGAGTTCGGTGTTCAAACTCAAATGCTTATTGGACACATAGTATCAGCTGTTTTAGGTACTGATTCAATCCATTAATCAGCATTGAACCTGAAAATAAAAATATGGCTGGGGCCCAGAAATCATAGTTTTAAAGCTCTTTCGACCTGTGGCATGAGGCATGGTGATTCAGTAGTAGAATTCTCCCATCTTCTTATGTGAAAGACCTGGGTTTGATTCCTGGCCAATGCACTTCATGCACAGCCACCACCCATCCATCACTGGAGGCTTATGTGTTGCTATGATACTGAACAGTTTTCAGCAAAGCTTTCAGACTAAGATGAACTAGGAAGAAAGGCCTAGCTATCTACTTCTGAAAATCAGCCAGTGAAAACTCTATGGGTTACAGTGGTCCCATCCACAACAGATCATGCAGATGGCAAAGGACTGGGCAGCATTTTGTTTAGTTGTCCGTGGGGTTGCCATGATTCCGGGGCCAACTTGATGCCAGCTACCAACATTGACCTATGGCAATGTAGAATAATTCAAGGATAATTGTGAGCCTCTGTCACACGAATGAGGGACCCTGATGGTGCAGTGGTTAAGCACTTGGCTGCTAACCCAAAGGTCAGCAGTTGGAACCTGCTAGCTACTCTGTGGGAGAAAGATGTGGCAGTCTGCTTTCATAAAGATTACAGCCTTGGAAACCCTCTGGGCCAGTTGTGCTCTCCCCTGTAGGGTTGCTATAGTCTCTATGAGTCGGAATTCACTTGACGGCTTTTATCACACAAATATTTCAAAGATTAAAACTTGAGAAGATTGACATTCACATCTGAGAATTACAAATTTCATTCTGATATTAGAAGAAAGGGCTTTTACATTAGTATGACTGAATTATTGTTATGTTTATAGAGTTCAAAACTAGTGGTTATTTTATAAGATCAGATAATTTTTATCTCATGTGAGAGTTCTTTAATAATACTGTATTAATTCTCTCATCTGAACAAAGGTTTAAATGGTGCAGTGGGAAATGAGACAAAGTCCAGGGGACGTCTGAGCCTCTGTAAGGGATCCCCAGCCATAGAATATATAGTTTAAAGTACATTTAAATAAAATTATTTATTGCATGCCAACTGTTTACAGAGCCTTATTTTAAACACTCCCCAGATATATGAAAGAAATACTCACAAGTAAAGCTCTTTTAGACCAACAATTAATAGATTAGCGGATGCAAAATAATATAATCCATACAAAATATTTATATGCTATCTATTCACATCCACACTATAAGAATGATTAGAATGGCAGTTAAAATTGCCAGTATGTGCTTCTAAATATTCACTTCCTAAATTTCTTAATTGGAAATTGATACATGATTTAACCCTTAAAAGGAAATGTGTGATGTTTAAAACTTAAGAGCAAATTCTGAAGTCCTAAGGTAAATGTTAAAATATATATGTGTGTGTGTGTGTGCATGTGTGTGCATGTGTGGATGTATTAATCTCATCATTAAAAGGAGGAAAAAAGAGCCTTTAAAGTTTCCATTATCCATTATGTCAGGTAGCAAATATCTTCTCAATGTAACTCCAGACATTAAATCTGTCGAGAGGAATGCTGTAAAATAAATGTCTGGGATACCTTCATAAACAAAAATCTTATTTCCATAATTCATACAGCTGGCTGGCATTTATTGGCACGTCAGGTGCAATGGGGACATTTCAGGAACATTAACATGTACAGCATCATTTGTCAACAAAGCAACAATGTAAGCAAATCGTTCAGAACTCATACAGATTTACAGCTTTCTCTGCCAGCTGCTAATTACGGTGTGCTCGGCCTATTTGATATGGTCTTTTTATTGGAAAATGACAAAGGGGTTATAGTAACCCAGTTTGGAATATAGATGTGGCTTTTAGTAATAATATGAGTGTAATATGACCACGTAGCTTGGAGTTGTGATCCAGTTCTGCTGGTCTTGTAATGGATCAGCTTTGATTGATGAAGGACAAAGAGAAATTCACAGCCTATTTTGCTTCTGATGTGAGTAACCTCTAAAACAAAGGAATAATAGGAAAAAAATTATCAAAGACCATGTCATAGTCACTCTTAATGTTTACCCCTATGGAACATGACACATAATATTTACCTCTCAAAGAAAATCTGATGTGTTGATTGCTGATGGAGCAAATGTTACAGGAGCCTGTACATTTCAGAATTCTAGGCTGTGCTTTGAACAATCAGGAAGCCCTTCCACACGTGCTTAAATAATGTTAAGGTTATGGCATAAAGTGACAAATGTCAGCAGCGTCAAAGTTAACATCTATAATCACCCCCTGCTTAAGTTGTTCAGTTTAGGAAAAGACACAACTGCAAGCAAATGATGGAGTGTCGACTCTACCTTCAAATTCCCCAGATTGTGTCAAGACATATTATATGTAATCTATAAAATGAATAGCGAGGCTGCCTTCATGCCCATGATGTAAATCTCTGTTTAGAGATATAAATGCCTTCTATTCAACCAAAATATAAAAAGCTAGATTGGTAAATAATTACTCAAGTATTATTTAGATTTATCCCATCCCCAACCCTATTAAAACCCATTAAATTCCGGAGTGAACAGATCTGACATTCAGCAGATCAACTGCTGTCAGAACAGCTGACTTGACCAGATATTAAAATATTTTAAACGTTGTTAGCAGCAGAGCTTCAGAGAAGAAATGTGGTGAGGCAGTCCTAGAGCTGGTAATGTCAGACCAGCAATGGTCGACTGGATTCAGTGTGCATTACACTAAATATCATTCTCATGTTCCTATAAATAAAGACTCCAACTCAAAAAATAGTCTGCAGGTAAATGTAGTCTTTCTATTTTACTTAATACTCCTGTGGAATCCTGTACAATCTCCTCTTACACGTTTGTCACTAAGTGTTTTAATTGTTGGTTTCTGTCTCCTCCACTAGGATAAGATTCCTAAAAACAGAAAATAATAATGTGTTCATTTTTGTACCTCCAGTGCTTAGCACTGCCTGGAATATAGTAGGTATCAAATTAAAGTGAGTGAAATGAATGAATGAGTGAATATCTGGGCATGCTTTGATAAGATTGTGATGAAGGAGAAATTTGCTTTAACACCTTGCCTCCTAGTCTTTCCTTGAGGATAAAAAATAAATCAGTTGCCACCCAGTCAGTTCTGACTCATGCAACCCTGTGTGTTCCAGAGTAGAAGTGCTGTCCATGTGGTTTTCAATGGCTGTGATCTTTTGGAAGTACCTTTGTTCCATTGGTTGCCTAGCACTTAACCATTTATGCCACCCAGGGACCTTCTCCTAAAGCCTCTGAGATGCTTATTTCCCATAGATTCTTCTCTCTTTTTCTAAAACCCAGTTTCAGAAAAGTATCTGAAACTCACTAATATTAAGATACAAAGTATAAAGAGCTCTTTGAAAGTATTTGGCTTCCAGGGAATTTATACTCTAACCAAGATCCATCCTTTAAATTGAGATTGAATCTTAATTTGAAGATTCCAAGCATTACCTTTTAGGTAGAAGAAGGATTTTTAAGGGGAGATGGCTTTTTAGTTTCCTTTAGTAAGGAGTGAATCACTTAATTTTTTGTCCAAACCACCCACTTTGTGCCAAGGTGGGAGGCAATGATGCCTCTACTCTCCGGGATTGTGTGGCCCCAGGATTTTACCAGGAATTAGAACCAGTCCCTAGAATGGAAATGTGGGCTCTATGGTTTTAAGAATTCTATGGTTTTAGTTCGCATTAAAATCAGATCCTTTTAGGTTGAGGCAATATGAAGAGAACCATCTAACAGAGGCTATTCAACCCATATTTCATTTCCTGTGTAAAGCAGAACTTTCTACTGAAATTAGAAGCAAGCAAGAGGTTTTCTTTTTTTACCGCTAAAACTTTTAATTCATGTCATAAGAACCCCAGAGAAATGAGGTTGACAGAACCAACCATTTGGATGAAAGGCTCCTTAAATTTAAAACTGAATATGCATTAGTAGGTAAAACAGAATTTTTAATAATTAATTTGTAATTGAGATAATATGGCTGAATCCAGGACTTCTCTTTAGTTATTATCACTGTTAGCTGATTTGCTTAAATACAAAATAACTAATAAAGAGACAAAATTATAGAATGGATATCCTTTTGAAAGATCTATGCTAAAATGATAATTTATGGTACATTTTATATATAATATATATAAGCCTACAGATCTCAATACAGATGTAGATATAGGTAGATAATCTACCTTTAATCCAGTTTCTGAGGACATGCCCTAATGTGACCTTTCCAGAGGATGTTGTTAGCTGCCATAGCTGACCCTATGCACAACAGGATCAGAACTTTGTGATCCATAGGTTTTCATTGTCTGATTTTTCAGAAGTAGATCACCAAGCCTTTCTTCCTAGTCTGTTTTAATCTGGAAGCTCTGCTTAAATCTGTTCAGCATCATAGCAACATGCAGGCTTCCACTGACAGACCAATGGTGGCTACATTTGAGGTACATTGGCCAGAAATTACATTCAGTTCTTCCACATGGAAGATGAGAATTCTACCACTGAGCTACCACTCCCCTCTTTCTAGAGAATAGCAGGAGGCAAATCATTATGAGAACTACCCAGACTAGTGATTCCTCAAGATGTTAGTCACCAGCTTGATATGCACAGCATTTAATTAGCCTAATAAAAAACCAAACTGCCAACCTTTAACCACTACACCACCAGGGTTTCCAATTAGCCTGAAAAGTCCCTTCTGTTATTCCCTTGGAAACCCTGGTGGTGTTGTGGTTAAGTGCTATGGCTGCTAACCGAAAGGTTGGCAGTTCAAATCCACCAGGTGCTCCTCGGAAACTCTATGGGGGCAGTTTTACTCTGACCTATAGGGTCGCTATGAGTTGGAATCGACTTGACGGCAATGTGTTTGGGGTTTTTTTTTTGGTATTATGCCCTTGGAGCCCTGGTGGCATAGTGGCGAAGCACTATGGCTGCTAACCAAAAGGTCAGGAGTTCGAATCCACCAGCCGCTTCTTGGAAATGCTTTGGGGCAGTTCTACTCTGTCCTATAGTGTTGTTGTGAGTCGGCATCGACTTGATGGTAATGGGGTTTGTTTGTTTGTTTTAAAATTCCTTTCTAAAATCTAATTTAAGAGAGAGAAGCCTTAATCTCAGAAGAGAAATATTTAACTTAAAAAACTGGCACAGACACTTAAATGTGTACGTAAAAAGTTTTGAAATGGGGTATCTTTGGCTATGTGTATTTTCACCAAAAAAAAAAAAAAACTGAGAATTTAGAGGGTTAAAATGTTGTGCGGTTGTTAACCAAAGTCATAAAACAGCATGTGTACTACTGTTACATGAGAAACTGTTTGTTCTGTAAGCCTTCATCTGAAGTACAATAAAATATTTTTTAAAAAAAAACTGGCACAGAAAGGTTGAGAAATGAAGATTTGATAAGTAAATACCATTTTGTTACATGAGAAAATAACATTCAAACTAATATTCTCTGTCCATCGATGTTTTCAAACAAATCTTAGAGTGTAATATTAGCAGACTCTCTTGAAAAGATATAAGGACATATTTCAGGAAGAATTTTAATTATTCCAGAAGGAATATCTGAAATGCGATTAATTTGTAATTAATTTGTCTAAACTTGTGGGTAATTCTAAAAAAACTATGTAAAACAACAAGAAAGTCTAATTTGTGGGGTGTAAAAAACATCTCTATAAAATCTTACTCAAAAGTAGTACATAAAGTGGGGAAGGATCAGAGTTAAAACCTTATAATATCCCCAGTATTTCTGGAGGGGTGGAAGGTCTTTTGATTTTATTAAGTGAAATACACATGTTAACATTTCTAGATCATGTGTTATGTTACATGGCCACCATTAGCTGGAATTGGCTAAGGAGGAAGAGGTTAAGAGCTGAGTTGGGTTAGCCACCCAATAATGCTGGCCACATTACATTTGTCTTTTTTATCACACCCTGTGTGATCCACCACAGCAATGAGCACTCCATCCTTTACAAATAAGTTTTGCTTTGCTTTTCGTAAGGATAGAAAGTGTGCAACCAACCTGAGGGAGATAGAAATTCCAAGAAATACGTTGGACAGTGAAAGGGAAAGGAGAGAAGAGGTTCATTTCTCAGGGTTGAAAAGTGAACTTGAGAGTCTTAAAGAGAAGGAGTTCCATGTACTTCCTTACAAACAAAGCATCAACAGCAAACAGCACAAAAAAGGATTCTGGAAGAAATGTTGAACTAGAATAAATCTTTTATGCATCTACTAACAAAATGCCAAACATCTAGCTGTTTGCAGCAAACACCATTTTAATAAATATGAACATTTGAATAGTGTTATTGCTATACTGTGGTGACTTTCAAGTTGCTGTGATACTGGAAGCTATGCTACTGATATTTTTTTAAAAATAGCATTAGCCCATGAAATTGAGCAAAAGTTACATAGTTTTAAACACAGCAGGGCTATCCATGGTGAACAGGTTTCACTGGCACTTCCAGACTAAGACAGATTAGGAAGAAAGCCTTCTGGATCTACTTCTGAAAATTAGCCAGTGAAAACTTCACGTGTCGCAACAGAACATTGTCTGAAGCACTTACTTTGGACACATCATAGAGAGAGAACAATTGCTAGAGGAGGATATCATGTTTGGTGAAGTAGAGAGCCGGTGAGGGTGAAATAGACCTTCAGTAAGGTGGATTGACAGAATAGCCACAAGAAGTACTAAAACGTGCTGGTGATCTTGAGGATGTGGCAACATTTCGTTCTGTCGTACATAACGTCACCATGAGTCAAAGTCAATTTCACCACAGCTATCCATCTGTCTATCTGTTGCTGTCCACAAGATGACTACCTAAATAATTTTTCTACCAGCAGGGAACAATGTACTTTGAGAAGATGTGGATACTTACAAGTTCCTGTTAATTAGTATTTCTCTCAAAAATAAATTTAAGCATGAGACATTTGAATGTTTCATAGTTAGGAGGGATAGGAAATGACTTTTGTGTTAATGGAAATACAATGAAAATATTGTCAGTCAGAAATAAATAATTAATGATGAAGAAATGAAGGCATCCCCACCAAAACAAGAACCGTATGCCTCAGTGAACAGAACACATTATCCATCCAAATCAAATGCCCGATGTTTTCATACAGTTAGAATTCATCATACATTTCCAGTCTAACCTATTCTAGTCTTTCCATTGCTATCAGTGTTACTATTTCTAATCTTACACATCTGCCTCAATAAGTTTTAAATGGCTAAACGATTTTCTTTGAGTTCAGGTATTTTTCTTAACCAATTATTTCAAGCTAAAGCTGGTCCTTTCACATATTGTTGAATTCCAAATGTCCCCTTAGAACATAACCATAAAAGTAATTTCTTTCCTATCCTCATCAACACTTCAGATAGTTAATAGCCGCAGGCACATGTTATAAAAGAAGTTGCTGAAGAAGGGAACTTGAAGTGAATTTGGCATGGAGTCATAGATGGCACTAAACACATGGGTGAAGTTATTTACTTAAAATTTTTCTTGTCGGCCTGATTTGGCTATATTTTCAAAATTGACACATACTATGCTGTAGACTTCTATTTTCACTAGCTGAGAAACAGAATGATTACAGACTTTTGCATGTTATGCATTTTTAAATATCACCAAGTTAAACTTAGAAGTTGATTCCGTGCCCAGGCCCAAGTGGAAAAATCTCCATCTTCAATAGTTTCCATTATCTTTTAGTCCCAGGGCCACATACTGTATTTCTTTGTGGGTAAAATTCCCACTTGAAAGTCCAAGCATTGCATAACCAGGGGAGTTTTCACATTATATGTAACTCAGTAGGCCTTCATATCTGAATCAGATATTTCATATGCATGATATTTTTCTTAGCAATTAAAACTCTTAAAATCGTAGTTCAGAATGGAGCCAACATTTAATTCATACAATAAATATTTATTAAACACCTACTTCTACTACTTCTATCACAACAGTGACTACCACTTCACATAGTTCTTTACTGCTTTAAATGCTTTTACAAACCTCATCTCATTTAACTACTGTGTGAAATTGCCCACTGCCTTGAAGAGCTTAGAGTCCTATAAAATAGACTAAATCAACTGCCAGAAACACTGGACTTTAAAGTCCTTGACCGTAAGTGATTTTAATGGTACCAGCTCATGTAGTACTTTAGGTGGTTTTGGTGAATTGACAGCTGACCCTGGGCAAAGGATTCATTTGTACATTTCTCTCTAATTGTATTTATTTTTATTCCTTTATCCTAAATTAAGGAAATATGCTTAAAATGACAGTTTAAAAATATGTTACCTATATGAGTGACATATTGTAAAATCTGAACTATTTAAGATATTGTAACTATATTAACATGTTGTTGTTAGTTGACTCCGACCTCATGGATGCCTTATGTATAATAGAACATTGCCCGAAACTGTGCCATCTTCATAATCATCAGTATGTTTGAGTCCATTGTTATAGGGGTTGTATCAATCCATCTTACTGAGGGTTTTCCTCATTTTCACTGACCCTCTACTTTACCAAGCATGATGTCCTACAAAAATATTACAAACATGTTACCTATATATGTGATGGAAACCCTGGTGGCATAGTGGTTAAGAGCTATGGCTGCTAACCAAAAGTTCAGCAGTTAGAAGCCACCAGGCAGGCGCTCCTTGGAAACCCTATGGGGCACTTCTACTCTGTCCTGTAGGGTCACTAACTGACTTGATGGCAATGGGTTTGGTTTTGGTTTTATATAAGCGATGTGCCAGATTTGGCCCATAGGTCCTGGTTTGCCAATCCCTACTAAAGCAGTAGTTTGAAAGTTAGGTTGAAGAGTATTAATGGCTGTAGAAGTCCCTACACTGCATGGCTTGAAATAACAGAACTGCTGAGTTGGAAGGAACTTCAACAACTTACCTGACTCACTTTCCAAACATGTTTCAATTTGTCTTTATACATTTAAGGTGTATTTTACAACATGATGGTCTCTTTATTTGTTTCAGTTTTATGGACTTATAATGTTTTTTGGACAGCCTGTACTGGTGTCTAATCAAAATCATCATTTTTCATAATCCTGGAAGATTCTTGCTAGGGGAAGGTGGGAGTGGACACTATAAGAACTAAAAGGTAATAAAATTAAAAAGCTAAATGCTGTGTCTCTGTTGTAGCTAGCATTCATAGACCTTAAAAATTAGCATCAGCCAGTGGAATTGAGCAGATGTCACATAGTTTTAAACACAAGAGGAAGGATTCTGCCTAACCACAGGACTTGCCAATTTAAAACCTGAGCTCTCTGATTATTCTGGTTATGTGAGATGGAGACTCTCGATTTTCCCTTAGTAAACATCCATCCTTCGTATCCCAATCACAAGAATATCATTAGGCATATTTATTTTACCTGATGTTGAAAATTTTGTGTGATGCAAGATTTAAAGTTCTTCATCCTAATTCTTAAAAGCCCTATTTCATACTGCATTCTATTAAGTGTGTCTCACTTAAAATAAGAAAACTATTGTATAGCTTACCTTAGATCTGCTTCCTTTCTGTAGCTGCTCAATGGTTTCTAACTTTCTTATTCTTTAGGAAAAACTTGTTAATCTTACCCAGTCTTAGTATATGCCTTTACTCAACACTGAGCATTGACTACTGGACACTTATCCCTTTACAAGATATATGTTTCTTTTTTTTTTTTTTCCATGTAACGTAAAACATTAAGGCACTCATTAATCTTTATGAAATCCATTCTTCTTTTCCTCTTTGTTGAATTCAAAAGGCAAATCCGCTCTTGTTTTTTGGCATGCATCAGCAAAAGTATGTTATTATGAGGTATTCTAAAATAATATATCTTCGTAAAACAATATAGGTGGAGGTTTAAAGACAAATAAGGAAAGAAATTGGAACCATCTGTGTGTCCAAAGTAGAGAAAAGTTTTTGCTAATGGTTGTCATGTACACATTACAAAAATAACATTGTATGGCCTTTGAACTGGATGGGAAAAGGCAGAACTATCAAAAATTTAAAAAGAAGATAGTTCTGGAATTGTAGCAATTGAGCAAATAAAATTATTCTGAAGACCTGTGCTTAGAAGGAGAGTTGAGATTCACACCCCTTGGGTTAGTGCTGATTAAACATATCTCAGAAACTACACACTTGGCCCTGGGAATGAAAGTATCTTTGTGTCCCACAGAAGATGGCTCCCTCAAAAACTTACTTGGACAGCCAGGGAAAGATTTATTTTTGATAGGGTGAGTAAGGAGAAAACCGTCTTTTCTGGCTTGCTCCTGAACCAGCTTCATGAATTGGAGAAGAGTAGAGATTCCAGAAAAAAAAAGAAAAAAAAAGAATAAATTCTTTAGAGGGAAGAGGGGAAATGGGAAATAAAGAAAAACTCTCAGGGACATGCTGGACTCCTCACATGTAAGTGTCACATACAAGGAGCATTATTATTGGAAAACCATTTCAAAAGAATTTAAGTACTTGTACTTAAATTATAATCCATTTTAGGAGACTTACCCATCCAATATAAGCATTTTTCTGGCTTTTCTTCTCGGCTTATTGCCACCCAGCAACCACTCAGGCAGGGTGTACATCTCTTCTTAAATAAGATTAGTGAAGGTGGCCTGTTCAATTACTTTAAGTCTAACCAAATAGGCATGCCTGAATTTTGTGTATTTCAGCATAATGTTGACCAGCATGATATAATGCTCATTTAAACAGGTATATCAATCTCAGAGATCTATTTGTATGGTTTACCTTGAAGTCGGTTGAAAACAGAATATTCCTTATTGATTTTGCCTGCTTGGTTGCTGCATGTAGTCAATGGGACTCACACGGATGCAAATAGAAATGAATCAACTCCTTGCTGGCCTTGGGCCTTCTTGAGTCATGTGAAGTAGATTTCTGATTCCTTTATGTTCACCCACAGCCAGGGAGACAAGAATGCTTCTGTCTTCTGCTGGTGCACAGAGTTTACCTCAGGCAATGCAGGAAAAATGCTTTTTTCTTATTTTTAGACCTGAATCAGTCTATGCCACTAAATGTATTCTTGTGAATACAGATAGCACTTTGTTGTCGTGCTCATGGGAAGGGGATGGAGTAACCTGTTTGGACGCAGCTGCAGCCCACCTGTAGAGAAAGTCAAATTAGGGAGAGACCCCACTGTTCTTTGCATTAATGCTTTTGTATTGTTGTTTGACTTTTCCCCCTCTGTCTATGTATCTTTTTCAACTAGGGATATCAGGAGCACATTTTAAGGCCTTCTGTCCCTTTAAGGCATCTAGTGATTGAAAGGACTCTAAGATTTGAAAGCCTGTAAAACTCCCCAGTTACCAGTGAATGATGGCAATACAAAGAATCTTAAAGCTGTTGAAGTTGAAGTAGTCTTCTTACAGATTGAGTTTGTTTGGTGAACTTCCAGCAGCAGCTCTTATAAGGTTCTGTTCAAATATTCCCACCTATTTGAGCTGCTTCTCCTTGTAAAGATTTATCATGTTCTCAGCGGAAAAGTAGTCAACCATATTAGCAGTTCACTTTACTGCAAATAAAGAAAAAGAAATTCTAAAAGAAAAAGAATGAACTCCTCTTCTTCCTTTTCTCATCTACCAATTAGAAGCTTTAAAAAAGAAACCTGTAAATGAAATATCTACATTAGCCGTAAGTATTAAAGGAGGGAAATGCACTAATAAAACTTGTTTCTGGAAAGCTTGGTTTTGGCTGAATATCAAAAACCATTTCCTGACAATGAGATCCATTAGACTGCAAAATAATCTCTCAAAGTAGTGGTTGCATTGCTTATAAGATTTAACATTTAAGGCTAGACTGTGGACAGCCACAGATACTAGGCTCAAATGCATAGTCTTATTCTGGCAATTGGTAGGACCAACTCTTTTGAGTATAGTTGTTGTTCCTTATTGTTTCTTTAATGGAGGATTCAGATTAGAATTTGGGATTGGAATTTTCCAAGATCTTCCATTGTGGATCCTGTTTTGGATGATTGGGATCAAATAGTATGTACAATCCTGCCCTGTATTTTGCATGTACTCTGCTCTTCATGCATCTAAAGCAGAAAAGGGTCATCACGGTTACCAGTAAGAAGGTTCTCCCAGCCTCAGCTTTCCAGTGTTTATCAAGCTCCTGCATATCAGTGAAATATTATAAACTTACAAAATCTAATCTTTTGATCATCATCATTTTACCAATATGAATTTATATATAGAAAATTCCCTTTGGCTCAGTGGGTAAGAGCTCAGCTGCTAACCAAAAGGTCGGCAGTTCAAATCCACCAGCTGCTCCTTAGAAACCCTTTGGGGCAATTCTACTCTGTCCTTTAGGGTCACTATGAGTTGGAATCGACCTGACGGCAACAGTTTTTTTTTCAGAGAAAGCGTTATGTCTAAGTAGCTATTGAGGTGTTCCCTAATAAATTCTTCTTCTAGATGAGGGTTCTGTACTTTAGTCATAGTTACCATGATTTGATTCATTTGTTACATGGGGGTTATATACTCCTACTAAAATTAAATGATACATAATAGAATTTTGCTATTACTAGTGACATCCAGGCAACTTTAATTCTCAAATATGTGGCGTGTGTCCTGAATACCCTGCTCTGTGCTTTCTCCTAAATGTGCTACTCTCTTGGGGAGCTCTACTTTGGTGGAGTCTAGATTGGAGTAATGATAATCCCTGTATTTGCATTTTTATCAATTGTTTCCAAATATACTTTCTTCAGTAGAGCCCCACAACAGCCCTGCAACTAAGGCAGAGAGATTAAGTGATAGACCCAAGACTCGAAGCAAGGAGTTCTGACTCTAAGCTCTTTCCAGCTGAAGCAGTGAAAAGCAGTTTCCATCTGATGTTCTCTTCCACTGAGAGTGGCATGGAATTAGCGTTTTAAGCTATATAGCCAAGTAAAGAAATAGCCCTGAGAAAAGAGTTTAAAACTCACGTAACTGCACAGAAATAAGACATTTTAAGAAGTTTAAGATGTACCACCTCATGAAAAAGTGCTTGGAACCCAGGTGGAAAATAAGAAATGTACCCAGGAGAAGAATCGTGAATGATCCTAAGCTAACGGTCATGCCAAGGAGTTTCCTGGGTGGTGCAAATGGTAAATGCGCTCAGCTGCTAACTGTAAGGTTTGAGGTTCAAGTCCACCCAGAGGTACCTCAGAAGAAAGGTGGTGATCTACTTCCAAAAAATCAGCCATCGAAAACCCTCTGGAGCACAGTTCTACTCTGACACATATGGGGTTGCCATGAGTTAGAATCAACTCAGTGGTAATTGATCCTAAAGTAAAGACACATTTGACTACCAGAATAAGGAGATGGAACTGATGGGCTCAGGGAGCCAAGAGAGATCTACCTGAAAGCCATTCTTTTGTATCTTTCAGAGTACCAGAGCCTTTATTTTGAAGTGGTTTTACTATTTTCATTCCTGCTTGCTTTCTTCATGGTTTAACGTAGACATGGTTTACCAATTAAAATGGAAAGCTGATTTAATTGGAAGGAATGATGTATTTGACTTAAGGACCTAGGTTCAAATCCTGGCTCTCCTATTAAGAATGGTTGTGTTGTTGCTCCATTTACTTCACTGAACCCCCATTTATTGTCCTGTTAAATGGGAAGAATACCAACTGATAACTTTCTCCCAGATTGTTGTGATTTTTAAATGAGATACTATATGTGAGAGTAGCTTAGTAAAAATAATTTCTTAAATTATCCAGATAATTACCTCTTTAACACCCCAGTTTGATCTCTGTGTACACTTAGCCCATATCAGAGTAATTAAAAGTGAAAAGCAAAGGCATTAACAATTTACAACAATCCTTATTTCAACCACTGGATATGGACAACATCTATTTTTTGTCAGCTTACATGTGAGAAACCCGCTTCCAAACTTATAGCCAACTTTGTAAAGATACTTTCAGTGCCAGAAATCCCATGTGGTTTTGATGTAAGTAAAAGATGTACACTTCCCTAACGGCCAAGTCTAAAAACTGGGCTATTGCAGGCTCTCACCACATGTGTAAGAATCCAAAGGATTTGAGATCTCACCTGCCTCAATCATATGCCATTATTTATTCCACGTTCTTGTCCTTTGAAAGGTATGATCCTGACCAGACATAATGGCTGAGAAGATTAAATAATATTTGGAAAGTCATTGTAGATGAAAATATTAAATTGTTAGTTTTGACATAATGCAACACAATTATAACAACATACATAATTCAAAACCACATAAACCATCAGTGGGGAACTTTCCAAGAAGTTGCTTGCTTCTCCCCAGTGAAATGTCAGTTGTTTTTAGTTTTAATTTTTGCAAAATTTGGAAAATGGTTTTCTTACACAGCATAAAAAATTCCTGCAGATAGCTTTCAATCACACTAACTTGGGAGGAGAATTAGCACCAGAATTTCACTACATTTCAGTTGGGGCATAGCCTGAGAAGGCAATTGAAGAAAGACTAGCGTCTTACTTAGCAAAAACCTCCAGATATCACTTCTTTCATTGCTTTTTTTTTGATGAATACTTTGTACTTATTGCATTTGCTAGAGAAATTTGCCTCCTAGAGCTAATAGTCTGATAATTTAGAACCCAGAGATGTCTTAGGATTTTGCAAAACATCCATGAATTATCAAAAGCTCTGTGAATTATTAGTCATTTAAATACCAGTTATCTATTTTTTTCTGATTACTTTTCCATTTTAATTGCCCCCATTTCCTGTTCTGACCTTAATGTCTCATAGAAAAGAAAGCATTCCACAAAGCAGAGAGAGAGAGATCTTTCATTTGTGAACTGCGAAGCTTCAGCGGCCCTCATTTGGCCAGTGTGTTTGCAGCAAAGCCTGGGAATGCGGTTTTGCAGTTTCAAAAGTGATCATACTCAGCTTCCCAGAATTTTTTGTGCCTGGAGGATGCCATGAGAACAAGGGCAGCCTTGTTAACAAGTTGTAATCTCTCAAAAACAAGATAGGATTCTGATATAAATCATCATTTCAGCTCACAAAGCTATGTTCTCCACCCCAAAAAGGACTTCATTTACATCTAAAATGGTTAATACTGATCCCTACCAGAACTCCTAAGTGGAGGAATGCAGCTGTCATGTTCTTAGTGACTCTGGGGTTAGGGAAGAATGACATCACCAAATTTAAGCATATTATCATGCTGACATAGAGGCACCTTGTTTTCTCTTCTATGGATAGAGCCAGGATTGTGTTCTGTGCTGTTTTTTTGCCTCCCAAAGAATACCTTTCCCCCCACTCCTTAGCAGCTGCAATAGGAACGGTTGAAAATGTCACTTCAGCTAATGATGAATGATGCTTGACCTCTGGATAGGTTACTCTGAATCAGATGCAATGCTAAATCAATATGAAAGATCCTCACTGAAAGGACTTGGGCTGGTATAAATGCTTCAAGGATGGATTTGTGTAAAGCAGTCAGTAGCTTTAGGGTTTTGCTTTTGTTGTTGTTATTGTCGTGGGGGGTGGGGAGCTGGGGTTGTGCTCTTCAAGCAAGGTAAAAGGCAGAGCATGCTAACATTTTAATGTGTTTTCTCCTGTGGGATTAATATCTTTTCATACTGGAAATATTGTCAGTAAGCAGAACCCGTTTGCGGAAAAAAAAAAAAAAATTCTCAAAAGGGCAACTGGCCCACATGTCTTTGTTGTTTTTATTTGAATATAATTAATTATGTAAAGCAATAGTTAGTGGAAGATTAACAATTAGTAGATTCTGTCAAGTAGTCACACGGAAATTACTAACTAATTGACGACTGGTCCTCTGCTGTGTCGGAAGCAGTGCTGAGTGTCATTCTTTTAATCTTTTTACTTTGTTGTTTTCTCAGATCCCCTGTTTTCTAAGATGCATGTTTCACAGCAGACTAATAAATAAATAACCCTGGTTGTAATTTCATAACATGCAAAAGGGTTTGAAATCAAAACACCTGTTTTAATTAGCATTATGGTTTGTTCACTTAAAAAAAAAAAGTGATAATCTTGATGCAGTTAGCTGACGTTTTTAAAGCTTTGAATTTCCATCTGTATCTTATATTATGATGTTTCAGGATTGTCATGAGTTAATTATGTTAACTTTGGAAGCATTGCTTGCATTTAGAATGAAAAACTTCAGCTTGAATAGACAGAAAAGCAGATGCTATCTTTCTTGTCAATTGCTTTGTTGTGGGCTGCCTTGCAACTTTTCATGTGTTTCAGCATCTAAGAGGAAGTGTAAATCTCTATTTTAAGTTTAACATAAACTGCGCAATTTCAGTATTCTTCTATTTTGACTGTGTGTGTCTTGCGCGTCTTTACATTTGTAGCTTTCCTGCCCCCAAATTCAGAAATCCACAGTCAGATTACTTCTTCTTTAATTCTTAATTTGTCAAGTTGTGCCTCGGCATTATGAAGATTAGAGCATAATGAAATTTAAGAGTAAGACAACATTGTGTGGCCCGATCCTCTCTCCAGTTCATTTTTCTACCACCTTTTTGCTTTTGTGCATCAACCTTTTAAATAGTACAGAAATACACGCAGCATCTGGGTACAACAAGGCGTGTTAAGGACGGAGTAGGCACTCTAAGTAGGGATTTCCATGCTTTTGTGAGCTTAATGTCCCTTTAACATAGAAAGCAGCTGTGTTTATGTCAATAATTACACATTGAAATAAATGCATGTACATGTGTTTCTTTATGGGATTAAGGATGTTAGAAATGGCCTTACACGAAAGATTTTCGTCCCTCCCATCCGCACCCAGAAAGTTTCTACAAAACCCAGTTACACTGATTTGAGATTCAGAAGTATTTCTCTGGGCAATTGAACTTCTCAGTGTCAATTGACAGAATATTGAACTGATACTCTTGCAGCTCTCTGTTTGCCTCCCTCTTCAATACCCAGGATCTGACCTGTATGCGGTACAACATCCTGGCCCCCTTGTCAACAGGCTTCCACCTAGGTTGGGCCCATAGGAGGTATCTGCAGGAGAGCAAAGTATGGGAGGAGATGAGACAAGGCAAGAATGCCCTGATTGTTAATGCTTAACCCCCAAATTAGTGCCATAGGCAATAAATGCTCAGCGTTCAAAGGAAAGTGAGATCAAGGAAAAGTGGCTGGCTCTAGGCAGGATTTCTGGAGATGTGAAGGTTTCCTTTGGGCTTTAAAGAATTGCTACGTTCGGGTAGGAGGAGGTTGGTGGCTATGACGAGTCAGGTCGAGAATAAGCAAGAGCCAAATTATAGTGTTATAAAGCACAGTTCTTATTTGAGAATAGCCAGTACACCAGTTTAACTGGAGCAGAAGATCGAGATCAGAGTAAAGTTGAAATTTAAGATGAAGCGGCAGGTTGTGCCCATGTAGTTTTAAAAAAAAAAAAAAGTTGCCGTCAAGTCCGTTCCGACTCACAGTGACCCCATGAGTGTCAGAGCAGAAGTATGCTCCATCGGGTTTTCAACGGCAAATTTTTTGGAAGTAGACTGCTAGGACTTTTTCCCAGGTGCTTCCGAGTGGACTCAAAACTACAACCTTTCAATTACCAGAAAAACACATTAACCATTTGCACCGCTCGAGGATCCCTGGCCATATAGTAGAGGCCTTCAATAATGGAATAGGAAACGTAGTCTTTAAAATATATGACAAAGGTGTGTTCAGTATATAAACATAAGCTATAAATGATATGTACTGTGGAGGTTTGTTCAAGTCCCTTATCACACATTCAAATTCACGTATGGCTGTTCTGCCACTTAAAGATAGCTCTGTTCATTAAAGGAAATGTAACCTAGATTTTCAGAAAATTAAAATATAATGTTCCTAAAATCACTTTATGCCATTTACCAAGATTGATAGTATTGCCTTCCCAAACCCCCTGGACTAAGGTGAAGAGTTGTAAATCTCACTGGTTATCTGTATTTGTCCAACTATGTTTCAGAGTTGATTGCAAACTATCAACTTGTTTATATAGACACAACCATTAAACCTGGGAAGGACCTAGCAATCCATGTGTTTCTTTCTTCTCAACTTTACATGTGTTCTAGCCCATAAAGTTTGCACCACAGTCATTGTAATTAATCAGCAGCACATCAAAGAGCATTGCGTTAACAGTGGCCAGTGTTTTTCAAAGACGAAGGGTGACTTGTTCAGTATAATTAAGATTAATGCTGCCCCTCTACGGCCATGGCTGTAGTTGGATTTACATTGTCAAATACGCTTATTTCTTTAGATGCTTATCATCAGAGAGAAACTGTTAATGCAAAAATCCATATCGTTGGCTAGATATTTCTTTTGTATCATAGTCTGAAGTCGTTTGCTGATATACCTCACATAAAAATAATCATATTCTCACTTCCAGGACATAAATTCGAATGATATTCTTCTCCTTACTCTATATGTTGCTTGACAATTTTCTACTTTAACTGGTTTAGTTTTGCAAATTGGTTTGTAAATGAGACAGATCAGTTTTAGAAACTTGAAAGCGTCACTGACTTTCTGTGTGACCTTAAGCAAGTTACACCTGCTCCTTACTTATTAACTACCTTGTTATCTGACATTTCGCATTTACAACAATAGTAAAATATCTACTATCTGCACATTAACAACATACTTCTGTTAGTAATGAATGCCAAGGTGCGAGGCGAGAGTAACACTGACTGTGATGGGTAAAGTTTTGTGTCAGCTTGGCCGGGCCATGATTCTCAGTGGTTCAGCAGTTATGTAACAATGTAATTTGGCAGTCATGTAATGATGTAGGCATCTTCCACTGTGTGATTTGATGTGGTCATCCTCCATTTTTACATAGTGCCGATTTTTACTTAATGACCTGGTGTTTGGAATCTAACCACATCAGTAAGTGAGGAGTGAGCGTGTTTAACTTCTCTGGCCCTTAGATCTTCGCTCGTAAAATGTGAACAATATCTGATTCCTGATTGTGATGGAAGTTAAATAAGATCTTATGTGTAAAGTGCCAAGCACAATGAGTGGCATTTAATAGGTTCTAAGTTAATAGTTTTTGTTGTTGTCATTGTTGTAGTTGTTATTGTTATTGCTGTTATTCCACTTTCACTTCTACCTTAATAATTCTCAAATGGATCTATCCATTCTTCATCCTTTTACTAAGCTACAGACTCAAATTTCCAAATGTCTGCTGGATATCTCTACATGAATGTGTCAAGAGCCTCCCCAAAAACAAACACATTATCCCTGGGGTCTGCTTGCCAAAAACTAATTGAATAGATAAAAATACCTTGCTCCACTTTTTCAGGTGTTTTATCTAAGATAACTGCATTGGCACATCAACATTCTCCTAGCTAGAAACAGTAGAGTTTTACTTGTTTCTTTCTTTTCCCTTTAGCCCCTCTCCCCCATATTCAGTAAATGTCAAGGCCTCACATACTCAGCCTCTTCTTTGTATTTCTGCAAACACTGTTTAGCTCTGATGTTCATGGCGTCTTGCCTGGACTGTTGCAACAGCCCCCTAACTAATTTATATACTTCTGCCTTCTCACCTCTCCAATGTATCTTCATCTCCATAAACTACAGCCTGGATCATATTATGCTGCTGTTGGGTGCCGTCGAGTCGATCCCGACTCATAGTGACCCCATATGAACAGTAGCACTGTCCCATAGGGTTTCCTAGATTGTAATCTTTACAGGAACACATTGCCAGGTCTTTCTCCTGCGGAGCCGCTGGCAGATTCAGATGGCTGACTTTTTAGTTAGCAGCTGAACACTTAATCATTGCACCACCAGGGCTCCTTGGATCATGTTATACCCACACTCAATTTTTTTTCCTTTTATTTTAAATCATTGTACTTTAGGTGAAGGTTTACAGAACAAATTAGCTTCTCATTAAACAATTAGTACCCATATCGTTTTGTGACATTGGTTACCAACCCCACAATATGTCAACACTCACCCCTTCTCAGGCTTGGGCTCCCTATTACGGGTCTTCCTGTCCTCTCTTGCCTTCTAGTCCTTGCCCCTGGTCTGGTGTGCCCCTTTAGTGTCATTTTGTTTCATGGACCTGTCTAATCTTTGGCTGAAGGGTGAACCTCAGGAGTGACTTCATTACTGAGCTAGAAGGGTTTCAGAGGCCATACTTTCGGGGTTTCTCCAGTCTCTGTCAGACCAGTAAGTCTGGACTTGTGTGTGTGTGTGTGTGTGTGTGTGTGTGTGTGTGTATGAGTTAGAATTTTGTTCTACATTTTTCTCTAGCTCTGTCTGGGACCCTCTATTGTGATTCCTGTCAGAGCAGTCAGTGGTGATAGCCAGGCACCATATAGTTGTGCTGGACTCAGTCTGGTGGAGGCTGTAGTACTTGTGGTCCATCAGTCATTTGGACTAATCTTTCCCTTGTGCCTTTTGTTTTCTTCAGTCTCCCTTGCACCAGACAGGGTGAGACCAGTGGACTATCTTAGATGGCCGCCCACAAGCTTTTAAGACCCCAGATGCTACTCACCAAAGTAGAATGTAGAACATTTTCTTTATTCACTATGTTACGCCAGTTGAGCTAGATGTTCCCCAAGACCATAGTCCCCACAGCTCTCAGCCCAGTAATTCGGTCCCTCAGGGAGTCTGGAAGTGTCTGTGGAACTTCCATGACACACTCAATTTTTTTGATGGTTCTCTCTTATCTAAAGAAAAACATGGCAGTTAAATCTTCCCACAGACTTCCAAGCTAAGTTCTCAATACATTTCATAACCCACCTTTCCAATAAACAGTAAAGAGTCTTCTTGCCAATAATCAAACATCCACATTCTTATCTCTTTTTCTAGAACAACGGTTCTCCAACTATTTAACATGCAAGGCTTATTAACACAGATTGCAGGGCCTTGCCACCAGAGTTTCTGATTCAGTAAGTCTTAGGTTTTTGTTGTTCTGTGCCATCGAGTAGATTCCAACTCATAGTGACTCTATATGACAGAGTAGAGCTGCTGCCGTACGGTTTCCTAGGCTGTAATCTTTACTGAGGGAGCCCTGGTTGCGCAGTGATTAAGTGCTTGGCTGCTAACCAAAAGGTCAGCGGTTCAAATCCACCAGCCGCTTTGCAGAAGAAAGATGTGGCAATCTGCTTCCGTAATGATTTAAAAAAAAAAAACTCATTGATGTCGAAACCCTATGGAGCAGTTCTACTCTGTCCTGTTTGGTTGCTATGAGTCTGAATCAACTCAATGGCACACAACAACAATCTTTACAGGAGCAGATCATCTCTCCCACGGATTCAGACTCCAGCTTTTCAGTTAGTAGCCCAGCACTTAACCGTTGAAGCACCAGGGCTCCTTGAGGTCTGAGGTAGGGCTCAATAATTGGCATTTCTAGCAAGTTCCCAGGAGGTGCTGATAGTGCTGGTCCTGGGCCAAGAACATCCTTTTCACCCATCTCAACCCATCAAGATCTTATGCATCCCTTACTGCCATTGCTTCAGAGAATTTCACCAGTCACCTTAGTCAGAACAGATCATTTCATGCCTGGTGCTAGTAGAGTGATTAAGATTTTTGGACTGGAACTAGACTAACTAAACTTTGCTCCTAAGTAACTGAGTGAACTTGGACAAGTTGCCTTATCGCTGGACCTCAGTTTACCCACCAGTAAAATTAAACTCTACCACCTGTCAGTTTATCATACTGTGGTGGCTTGATGCTAGAAGCTATGCCACCAGCATTTCAAATACCAGCAGGGTCACCCAGGGTGGACAGGTTTCAGTGGAGCTTCCAGACTTAGACAGACTAGGATGAAAGGCCTGGCAATCTATTTCTGAAAATTAGCCAAAGAAAAAGCTATGGATCAAAACAGAATGTTGTCCAATATAGTGCTGGAATGTGAGCCCTTGTTTATTGGAAGGCACTACACAATATCTGCAACAGTGGACTCAAACATACCAACAGTCATGAAGATGGAGCAGGACAGAGAAACGTTCTGTTCTAATTGGACTAATAATAATAATTGAACTGATAATAGTACCTACAGTATATGTTCATGTAAGGATAAAATGAACTGACACGTGAAGTTCCTAGAACAGTGCCTGAGACATGCTCAGTGTCAGCTATTATTTTTATATGTCTTGGTAGTTCATACCTTTAATATAATATTCCACTTAGCCATGTAGTGATGTTTGGAGTTTGCAGGCCTAGCTCCTTTTCTAGATGTTAAGTTCCTTGAAAGCAGAGACCACATCTTTGAGTCCCCAGAAACATAGCCCAGGGCTTTTTACTTTATAGAAATCCAGTTAAAAAAAAAAAAAGTTTAATTAAATAGAAATTGAGGAAAGATTGTAAAAGGATGTTAAGAGAGTAAAAATCTTCTAAACAATAAACAAGCCAACAGTTTCTTTTTCCCGCATCATAAAAGGGAATAAGAATGAGGTCAATTATTAATAATTATAATAATATATTGAAAGTAGGTTTGCTTTTTCCTTTGAATTTTCTAAACGCTGTAATTAAAATGACTTCAAGTTAGAAGATTGTAAAGAAGAAATGAATCTTATTGGTAAGTAAAAAAAGCAAATCCCATGGTTGATGATAGATATGACCTGTTAGCAATAGTTACATTTTTATACTTTCTTTTCCTACAATCAGCATGTGGAGACCAACATAATCCAATTAATTGTAATTCCCTTTTGTAGAGTCAGTAGAGTAGTGCATGACGCTGAAACACCGTTGATATCTTATCTCTGGTAAGATAATCCAAATGGATTCTCATTTTTAAACTGCCCGCAGGTCTTTATAAACTTCAGGAAAACAGAATATTTTGACTTCCCTGAACTTATGATAAATGTAACACACAATAATTGGTCTCTGAACTTTAAACCTTTGTACATGCCTCACTATCAATTTTCTAGACTTCTTTCTCTGCCTTTGTAGTGGTTTCATGAATACGCCTAGGTGTCTCACTCTTATTTCCTGAATTCCTCTACAAGAATTTTTTCCACAATGAATATGTAGTATTTTAACACAACAGAGCCTCTCCACTGAGCTTCTTGTTCATTCTTCCTTCTGTCACTTGAGGAGCCCTCTGGTTATATCACTGTAGTTAAATTGCTTAGAAGGTGCATCAAGAGTGGTGGGATTACCAGGCTAGGATTAGAAATATAGTAAACCATTGCCATCGAGTCGATGCCGACTCATAGTGACCCTATAGGACAGAGCAGAACTGCCCTATTGGGTTTCCAAGGAGCGGCTGGTGAATTCAAACTGCCGACCTTTTGGTTAGCAGCTGAGCTCTTAACCGCTGTGCCACCAGGACTCCAGAAACGTAGTAGGCGGGATCTGAAATGAAGCAGAACTGTAGGCAAGAGTCAACATCAGCCGCATAGATGTCTATGGCGATCACGATAGGGAAAGACCCAGGAGTTAGCACCACAAATGTATTTTGTGTTAGGCTGGTAATGGTGGTGGTTACAGAAGTCTGTATCTTCCCATATATGTCACTCCAGCTTCCTCCACTGACTTTCTTGCGTGCTGTAACATGAGAATGTGTGTGGATGAGGTTAGCCCAAGTACATATCTACTCTGTTTTATTCCAAATGGTTTGCACTCGACTACTAACCAAAAGGTGGGTGGTTTGAACCCACCCTGTGGCACCACGAAAGATAGCCTTTGCGATCTGCTTCCATATAAGAGTACAGCCAAGAAAACTCTATAAAGCTCAGTTCTACTCTGTAACACATGGGATCGCCATGAGTCAGAGTCAACTCAATGGCAGTGGGTTTGCTTTGAGATTTTGGTATTTGTCAGGAGTTGTGAGCACTGTCAGAGGAGAGGTTCATAAGGATCAAAATTACCTGGGCTCTGGAAAGGCGTGTTGGTACTAATAGGTGACCTGAGACCATAGTGTATGATATCTCCCTGCCTTTCTACAAGAGAAACTGTAGACAACCCTCAAACCTGGAGTTTACTTAATTATCATCATCATCATCTTTATTAAAAAGGTATTTATTAAGTAACTAGTTGGGCATAAATCTATATTAATGAAACAAATATAAAATTAAAAGGGGCAGCTTCTTCTTTAGAGAGAGCACAATCCTAGCAGTGACGTTAAAGAGAACTTGAGAATTATCATGACTTTAAGAGATTTTATATCATTTAGACATTTTTAATCCCTGTATCTTCTATGGAGCCCTGGTGGTGCAGTGGTTAAGAGTTTGGCTGCTAACCAAAAGGTTGGCAGTTCAAATCCACGAGCTGCTACTTGGAAACCCTGTGGGGCAGTTCGACTCTGCCCTACTGAGTTGGAATCGACTCAACAGCAGCGGGTTTGGTTTTTGGTTATACCTGCTGCTCTTAGCACAATATCTGACACATAGTAAGTGTTGCATAAATTGCTTTAATGAATGAATATCTTAATTAATCTGATT
Organism: Dugong dugon; assembly: GCA_030035585.1. Taxonomy (NCBI): domain Eukaryota; kingdom Metazoa; phylum Chordata; class Mammalia; order Sirenia; family Dugongidae; genus Dugong; species Dugong dugon. The sequence continues at coordinate 103,052,699 of CM057461.1, forward strand.
GATATTTTATTTTGTTTTACTTCATACTGTTGACTATAATGATGAAATTAACATACAGTGGTGGAATTCCATTCATTCATTTAATTTTTGGTATGCTCATCCTTTCTTTTATTTTGTTTGACTTTGTTTCTGTTTAGATTCTTACTTCATCAGACTGTAAACAATTATTGTTATTGGGGCTCATTTTATTATTGTTAATAAACATTTATTCAACATCCATTGTTTACCAGCTGTTGTGACTTAAATATGCAAACTTTTCACTTCATTAGAAGTTAAATCTCTCTTAAGAGTCTCTTCTTGTGTTTAACAAAGATTTTATGTATTTTTTTAACCCAAGGCTCTGTACCTCTCATCATTTTACTCTTTGTTATGTATTTCTCCAGCTGTATATTCAAAGGCACAATTTATTCACGGGCATCTGAGAAGAGTTGTAGGCAGTAATGAGTATTTATCTTCAGTGTGACATAGTCTCTCAAACACCGTGATGGTACCATAAATTGGTACAATACCTATAAGAGCAATTTGTCATTATTTTCCAAAATTATGAATACACACAATCTTTGACCCAGATATTCCAGGTCTAGCAATTAATTTGTTCTATTCACACAGGTATATACTCACACAGGTATAAAATGATCTGTGTACAAGATTATTTACTTTATCACAATGCAAAGTATTCAACAATTGATGATTCATTAAGTAAACTATGGTACATGCATAAAAATAAGTAATATTTAGTTGTAAAAAAAAAAAAAGTAAGGAAGCTGTTGGTATCCTGATAGTGAATAATCTCCAAGATATATTGTCAAGTGGAAAAAATAAAGATGCAGAAGAGTGCATGTATTGTGTTATTGTTTGTTCTTTTTAAATGATATTCAAAGGTCGTATTTCTTTTACGTATATAAAATATCTTTGAAATGCATAAGAAATTGATAACATTGATTTTCCATGGGAATGGGAACTGGGTAGTTGGGGACAGTCCAGAAGGAGACTTTTGCAAAGAGACTCTTTTTTATACGTTCAACTTCAAATTGTATATTACATATTTCAGGTTTAAATAAATACAATTTTAAAAATAAGAACAAAAATCACCATGCCCTTCCTGTTGAACAATTAGAGGTTCTCAAGTATCATTTCCAAATGTTTTGACCATTTTAATCAACTATTGTTTATAGCCCCTTTGTAATTAAAAAAATATATATTGTGAATTATTTGCACGAATTATGGTTCTCCAAAGTTGCAGTAGAAAGGTGCACAAGAATCATAGTATGCTGCATATGTTTGAAAGCTGGCATTATCAACAGGCCCCTGGAGTCAGGTGGGCAGACTCCCTTTTGAGGTTGAAAAAATTTCTAAAACTTTCTCATTCATGCAAAAAGAAAAACAGCAATTACTGATAATAACTACATTCATTAAAGATTCTATATCATCATTCTGGACTTGGAAAGTTGTGTAGATGTGAAATTAAGCGGATGGTCTTATCCTGTGGTTTCAAAAAGAAACAGACGCAAAGAGAACTGGCTATCGTGCCCAACATTATGCAAATGGTTGTAAAATTTATAAAACACCCATCTCTTATTTCATGTTCCTTGGTAGAGCTCTGGCTAGTCTTGTTCTATGAAGTGGAAAATTTACTCAACTACTTGAACGAGTTAAACTAATCAGGCCAGTTTAGGTTAAAAAAAATATTATCCTTCGTAATTGCTAGAAATCTTCTCTTTGTTTTGGTTATCTTTAATTGACAACTAACAGATGTCTTATCAAGGAATAAACGATTTCAACAAATTAGAATAGCAATATCTTAATCTACCAATTTTATTTACCTTTTATTTCTACTTTCTTGAAGGGCTATTTCCAGACAGAAGACTTCTTGATTAGCAAAAACTCCAAGTCCCTATCTTGCTGAAGCTTATCATTTCTAACCCTACACATACCAACAGTATAGTAAGAGGGACAATTAAAGCCAAAAACTATCTTAGATTCTGGAAACATTTGCCAAAGTCAGGCTGGCAAAGAAGATAATGTCCTTTTTTTTTTTTTTAATAATAGTAGTAACAAGACTTTGCATGTATTATCTCATTTCATTTTCACACAAACTTAGGAGGGGAGAGACAACAGTTCTCATATGACGAGTAAGGAAATCAGAATGTTAAGAAAGCTCTAAGTATGTGCATATACCTACATTAGACATATTATTTCTGTATGGGCAATTATATGACTTAGGTATATTTATTCCCTAGATATCATAATGAGATATGATTGGACCTGACCTTGTGTTTGATATTTATAAATGTAATATAACTTGGAGGGAACAAGTAGCAGTGTTGAAACTTAGAGCCCATATGAAGGAAGCTTCTAAAAATGGCTTTGTTGAAATTTAATCCTACAGATTCTCTACCCTTTGAATGTAATGTATGAAATCATCCATGGAATTCAAGCAAATTCAGAATCAGTTTGGAGAAGACGGTCAAATAAAATGAACCATTGTGTATAGTGTCTGTAGAGTACAAAAAGTCTTTGACTGAATAGAAATAGGAGCAGTGTTGACAGCTCTAAGAAAGGAATTAAAGCAACATATATTGGTACCAGGAAATACATCATTTTTTTATTTATGATCCTAACTTAAAGAAAAGCTAGTTCATTATTTTTGTTGTTAGAGTCGGAGCAGGGCTATCTCTTCTCGGATGCCTAGACAAAATATGAGAAGCCTGGAGAGAAGCATAATGTCAATAACATCGTTTTATAAGGTGGCATTATGCATATAGTTATGATGATGGGAATATGTTTTATGTTATGCCATTATAAATTAAAAATACACAAAGCAATGACACATTCGTTATACTTTCCATCTGTGGTGCTTGCTTCACAAGTTTCGGTTGTACCTAGGTATTATGTTATTATTTACATTCAAATGAAATCTGAGGAGAAATAAAAGTAAGACATTTGCATTCCTGACTCATTTCCTGAACTAGATATAGTAAAAGGTTGTTCTGCCTCCTTCAAAGAAGAGTAACTAAAGATATTTCATATTACCTGTGACATTATTCACTTGCCTTGGACTTCTCAAATGATTTCTAAGGATGCACACACAGTGTGTCGTATATAGAAAGCAAACCAACAGGCATGCCAAGTTATTCCATTGGATATTAAGAAATAAAAAACTTTTTTTTGTTAATTTTATCATCTGAGAAAGTTACTGGTTATTTCCTTGCTTTTTGCCTCTTTCCTACTTCAAGGAGGCCACACGAAACTGTAGTTTTTGTGGACCAGGTGGCAGAACAGCCCATTTTGTGCACAGTTCCAACCATTTCTTCTTATAAGGTAAAGTAAGCCTCCTAATAGCTTCCTAGGAGGTACTGTGACAAATTATAAAGAATAAATCTCTTTGATTTTAGAGTACAAACTTTCCTATTTAAAATCGCTTTCCTCCTTCTTCTTGGATAGATACTTTGGCCATAGACACTTGATTGAGCTTAGGTTAAGTGTTTCCTGAAGAAGTCTTAAATGTCCTCTCCTATTTTGAGTCTCAGGCTACAACACAATGAAATATTTCTAATCCAGAAGTAGTAGCTGGAAAAAAAAAAAAAAATGACTAGGAAAATGGCAATCACGGTTTTATTCTATGTCTGGATGCCACGCTATAGGGTGTCCTGCTGGTTCATAAAGCAAATAATTTGAAATAGTTAGGTTGAGCCTGAATACCCGCTGCCGTTGAATCAGTTCTGACTCATTGTGACCCTATAAGACAGAGTCAGAGTGGAACTGCCCCATAGGGTTTCCAAGGAGTCGCTGGTGGATTCAAACTGCCAACCTTGTGGTTAGCAGCCTTAATGCTTAGCCACTGCGCCGCCTGGGCTCCTGAGCCTGAATAGCAAGCAATTATCTGAATAATTCCAGCTTCAAACCCTTTCTCTGAATACAGACTATTATTTTAATTCAACCAGAACTTCCTAAACAACTATCTCTGTTGTCTACCATATTTTACAAGTGTGTCGTAGCCCTTGTGTTAATGGAATGTTTAGATACGATCCAGGAACATGACATCTTTCTCAGCCCAGAACCTTTGGGCATAACCAAAGGGATGGATTAACCTGTAAGTAGGGTATACAGGGGCTTACCTTAAGCAAAGTTCCCACAGGCTTACTTGTGTTTACTCGCTAATCTATAGTGAACAATTTCAAATAGGTTTCCCCCACCTCCGATGTGGTGAAAAACAGGTGAAATTGTACACTACGGATTAGTAAGCAAACACAAGTAAGCTCATGCATACCTTGCTTATTGGGTAATCCATCCCTGCATAGCACACATTTTTGGGATGGTATGCTTTTCTTTGAGTTTGTCCCTTCTCATCCTCAAGGTCAATAGACTATGATTCTAGGGGACAGAAACACGCTACAGGATGTCCCTTACTGTCTAGAACTTTATATTCACATTAGTAAATATTTATGCATACATGGTAAAGCTCTCTCCTTATAAACAGCCTCAGCAGCTGTAGCTTTGAAAAGCATATAGCACAGTGCCTGGTACATAATTTATGCTGTCAATGTGTGTTTAGTAAAAATTAAGTGAAGAAACAAATTAACTGGCCAACTGTCCTAGTTTTCTAAGACATTGTCATCAGTGAAGTCTCACGGTGTAGCCAACGTGTTGAAGGAAGGGGCTTTAGATAGTGCAGCATGGAAAGACGCAGCTTTTGGCACAGGTTTACATCACCGTGTTTGAGAATTTGGAATCTCTCTCATCCACCAGAAATCAGATTGAACTGTCACTTCAAGAAGCCAGGACAACAAGAAAGGTTGAGCTATTCTGATGATTCAACCAACTTTCTTTTGGTCTGCTCCTTTAAACTCTAAACTAAAAATCAGCTACATCCTCACTTTAATATCTAATCTTCCCGTTTGACTTTATGGCTAAACACATGATTATTTTTTGGATCGATAGTCCCTCTGGCATCTCTTTCGTTCATGGTGTGACTTTCATGTACCCAGAAGGTCTTTCAGATAAGGTTTCCAAATGATCATCTGCACTGGAAGCAGATTCCACATCCTTTATAAGAGAGTCACGATGTAATAGGTTCTTGTCACTATATTAATGAAATCAGAGTTATTCCCTCCATATGCTGGGAAACTTGGGGTATCTTTTCCTCTTCTTTTATTATGACAATAAAATAAAAGTTGGAAAGAGGCTCTAAAAGTGCTATAGAAAAACTTACGAGGGAGAAATGCACTTGTTTTTCAGTACACACAGAGGAATTACCTTTTTACTCTTATGTTACCAAGGTGTTCTGAATAGTTCTAGTCATCTGCAGGCAGATTTCAAACAACACATATTTCACTAGTTTCAAACATCTTGATTTTAGTTAAAACTAAGCCTGATATGGCAACTTCTGGTTATACCAATCTACAGAGCAATATGCATTACAAGAGGTCCAAGAGGGGTGATGAAACTGTTGGTGATATTTACATGCTTTTTCCTTGGAAACTACCATTGAGCTTCTGTGGCTGTTCTTCTGTGGCATTCTTCAGTTCTCCTTTTTAAGAAAGATTGTTGCTAATTATTACTGTCAATTTTGTTTTCAAATACAGTTGCTTTTCACTTGCTGTAGATAAGTTTTTACTAAATAGATGAAACACACAGAAGATCCTTCAAGAAAGGGTAACCTTGTTTGGATGACTTTTAGATATAGTTTTTGTGATTTTATAAAGTCACATAGTATTTGGATTCTGGAGCTTAATCTATCTTCAATTCTGTTTAAATGCTTTAAGTCAAAAGCTATGACTAAAAGGAATTTTCACACAGCCCAACTAGAGACCCAAGGGAAACCAGTAGAGATCATGAGAGTAAGGATAGTGAGCTATCTTGATTCAGCCAGACTTCTTCCCTGTCATCAACCCCAGCAAGTAAAGTTTTTGTTGATCCCGTATGACAAATTGCATCACACTGACGTAATTCCGCTAAAACAACGAGAGTGGTTTACGATGTTCCCATTACCTTAGTTCATTATATATTTTGCCATTTGTCCTTTATTCACTTTCCCTATCATTGAGGTGCCTTAGATTTGTTTGGTTCCTTATTCTTTCCAGATGTTTTCAGATGCATTTTCGTATCTGATATTTTCCATTAAATACCAACACCATCTTTCCAACTGTCTTCATTTTACAAATAAATAAATAGATATGCAATGAATTCGTGGTCAAGACAAGCCTGGAATAGATGTTTTGTATGATCTTTTTCCACTATCACCTACCAATTTGCTCCATCTCCTGACCCTTTGTTTCTTTTTATTGCCGATTTGTTTTATATCTGTTTATAAAAGAATCTCTGATTTTTATAAATGAGTAATTATGAAAGACTAGAGTCAGTTTACAGGTAAAAAAAAAAAAAAAAAAAAAAAAAACCAGAGCCTAAAGTGAGACATTTAGGGATAAAATACAAAAATCACTATCCTGGAAGTAACAGTCAATCTGCTACCATTTGCAATTACAGTTTATTTGCCTTTTCTCTTTCAACTTCTGCCAGCAGAGATTAAGTTGAAGCATGGTGGTTTTGACTGGGGGCCTCCTGGGTTTTTATCCTGGCTTCATCACTTTACAGTCATGGGAAAGTTACTTAATCTTCCTGTACTTCACTTTTCCTATCTGTGAAATGGAGATGATAATAAAAATAACATCTACCTCATTGTCTTACTGAGATGATTAAATGGAGTAATGAATGTAAAGTGCATAACACTGTCCTAAATGCAGTTTAAGTGCTAAATAATTATTGGGTTGTTGTTTTTGCTGTCAAGTGCTCTACAATGTGGTCATGCAAATTTTGTGCTTTAAAAGCTTTTGATTGGACAATAATATTATTACCATCTCTTAAATTCATACTAAGGAAAGTTTAGTGTGTGAGTACTCATGTGTCACCATTCTGCTTTCTAATTATCTGCCCTCTTAAGGTACATGTTACAAATCATTATTTATTGAGTAACTTGTATAGAATTGTAGAGGCTCCATTGCAGTGGTCCTCAGCCAGGGGCCATTTTGCCCCCCACCCCAGGCCACATTTGGCAATATCTGGAGACATTTTTCATCATCACCACTAGGGAGTGCTACTGGCATCTAGTGGGTTGAGGCCAGGGATGCTGCTAAACATTCTGCAATGTAAAGGACAGCCCCCACAGCAAAAAAAATTATCAGAAGTCACTAGTATCAAATGTCAGAGAAACCTGCTCTACAGGAAAAGGGAGAAGTATGAGACATCATAACTGCTAGCAGTCTGGTTAGAAATGCCTATCAAATAATACAAAAGTTTATAATAATACCTGTTAACACTAGGATAGGTTTATGATCAGTTCATCTTGAAAATGGGTTGGATTCATGAGAAGGTCTACAAATATGTGCATAATGGCATGTTTATGTAAAACATGGTGTCCTTGATATGTTTTGAAGCCTTCTGGTTTACAAGGGATCTTAATTTCGGTGGTTTATGAAAAATTTTATATAAACACTAGGTACTCTATTCGAAAAGACTCTTCCCAACTACCTGCCATATTGTATATTTAAGCTACTTGTTGGAGGGCTACAAATTATTTTATTTTTCTTTAAATGAAGACTACATAAGTATCTATGGTAGAAATGTTGGTTTATGCAACACAAGTTGATAATGATAATGCCAGATATATCATTATCAACTTGTGTTGCATATATATATATATATAATACGTATATATACATATATTCCATTTTCAGAGTTACTGTAACTTTTATGTGAAGGTGACGAATGTCAATGGCATTTGCCTTTGACTAAGCAATTATTTGTTGCTGTTGTTTTCTTACTCAAGATAAAATCATTCCCTTTTTCACCTGCCTAACTCTTTGGCAGTCTCGAACCTACACACCAAAACAGGCAGAGAAATCTGAGGTAAGGCGTTTTGCAATGGACTTTTCTGATAAATTTTTGGTAGAGATAGTTGTTTGTGTGCATGTGTGTGTGTTTTTAGATTTCCACTTAAAGTTCAGTGCCAAAGCTACACTACTTATACATTTTCTAAATGTGTTTTAAGCAATAAGTTGTGCAACATTTTTAGAACATGTGTTAAGCTATTTCTCTAAGAATGAAGCTCTTAACAAAACATAAGCACTCTGCATGAGATCTTAGCAGCAAAGTGCTTAAAAGATAAAGTAAGAATTGGTACCATGGGAAGAACACCAGCTGTAGCGCGCACAGGTCCATTATGAGAAGTATGGTAGTGGGTAGGGAGAAAATGATTTAATCAGGAGTAAAACCAATTTTATTATAAGGGCACGCAGGGGGTGTGGCACCATAGTGAGAGGGACATTTCAAAATATCTGACAGATTTCAACAATGTGAAAACCCAGTTCTTTAAAGTGACAGTAAACCCCATCAGGTCTCCCTTTTTGATGCTATTGTTAACAGTTGACTGTTTAAAGCTGGCCTGCTAAGATGCTGTCGGCCTATTTCAATAGCATGTAGCCAAATAAAAGACTAATTGTTGAAGTACAATCAATCAAAAATGATTGCAGGGCAGAAAGAAGGTCTCCTCTGCTGATTTTGTTGTGGATCATATTATTGTGTTATGACTGAGGTAGGAATGAAGACTGAAAGGGGGGCAAGTCTAAAATAAACAGACCCACCTTCGTTCCTTCCCTTGAAAATATTCTATTGAGCAGGAACGGTCACTTACTAGCCCTGGCAATAATAGTCCATTTAGAAAAAAGGATCTGATAAAGATTTCAGCTAACATTTTTTACAGGACATGAACAGTACTGGTGAGCCCCTACAGTGACAATTCCCCGCTTTTCTTATGTTTTTGGTACAAAATGCATCTCTGCATTCATAAACTGACACCAAGGGAGCATGTGAAAGGGGGCCCAAGACAGCGGTAAAGGAACAGAATTCCAGTTTACCAAATACCTGTTAAATTCTTGCCAGGATACTCGGCTTTTCACTTAACTCCCAGATTGTCTAAAATGCTTAGCTTATGTTTTCATTAAGCACAGAACGAAAAATCTCTTCTACATTGCATGTTTAGAAATACAAATCCTGTGGATCAACAGCAATGCCTTTGTGCCTCGCCTCCTTTTAATTGTATGCAAGGGATGTCATTTTCAGACCCTGGTATGTGCACTTCTTGGAAAAGAATGATTCTAGACTTTCATATTGGGGGTGAAAAGAAGAAAACAATTGTCCAACCTCACTTCATTTCTACTAAGAACTTCATTTTGGCTTTGACTTTCTTTAATATTTAAAAGTCTTAACTCACTCAAGCTTCCCAAGCAAACATTTCTGTTGTTTCTAGAAGAAGTTAGTAAGCACTTGTGGTTTGTCTTTACGGTATTATCATTTTTGACAGCTTTGCATAGCCTACGTAGGCCAACAGGGGTCTGTCTAATATTGTTGCTGGGCAAATTTTCCTCACTGAGATGAAAACTAAAAAAAAAAAAAAGATATTTTTGAAGCAGTAAGAAGGAATTAATATCCTTTCTCACTCAGTATTCTATTCCTTGCTGACTTTATATTCAGGCGAAAAAAGGAAAAAAGTGTTACCCATTATTCCCTTGTACATAGCAAGGCTAACACATGTAAAGCAGTAACTCATTTTCTATTGCCATTTTAGCATATGTCTCCTGTTGGCTCAGCAAGGTCTTTAGGCCGGTCCCTTGAGCCGGCCATCATTGGCAACTCTTAGCCCCTCGGCCTCAAAACCAAATAGCTTTGAATCATGTTGAGCTGTGGTGCTAATTTTCATACTGATGCATTATGGGAATAAATGTATCTGACATACTGTGTCAGTGGCACTGTCTCTTTGTGTCTCTTGTTTTTTTGTTAGCTGCATTCCTACAGATGGTATTCCATTGAAAATGTTCCCTTCCTACCGAAAAAGGAGGAGGGAAAAAAAAAAAAAAGTGCACAGCACCAAACCTCTAGGTGCAGAAGGCTGTTAACGGTTGCTGATGATAGTAGGCAAACATTAACATAATAATTAGTGTCTTGTAATTGTTTCATTAAAACCAGTTGTTCCATTTCTCCTCGTGTTTTCCCAGAAGAGAAGCTGAATTTGGACGACAGCCAGTGGGAGGACATCCACGTTGTCACCGGAGCACTGAAGATGTTTTTCCGGGAGCTGCCTGAGCCGCTCTTCCCTTACAGCTTCTTCGAGCGGTTTGTGGAGGCGATCAGTAAGTACCTCACATACAGGAGCAGTTGGTGGAATGACCTGGCACTGTGGAATTATTAAGTAAATAGCAACAATGATGGTACTAATAATCATAGAAAACAGACGGTATCCTCAGTGCTCCATATCTTTCGTTTTAGAGTCCGTGTTTTTGATGGTTTATTTTTATTTCTGACTCTACAATATTATCTGAGTTTTAAGAAAAAAAGAAAAGAAAACAAAGAAGAAGGCATCCTATGTAGGGTGGCCTATTTCTAAACAAACCTCCTCCAGTGAAAATAGCTTTCCATGGAATCTGCTTTAAGAGGTCAACTCTTGCACCCCCACTTGCTGCCTTTGTACTTACAGAATGGCAATGAGTTTAACTGAGTACAAAGGGGTCTTAAAAAACAACCTAAGTGAATTAAAGATTACATTTCATTAATGATGTGCTAAATCATCAGCTGAGGCATTACATTCTCTAGGCTCACTCACCCTTCACTCACCAACACCAGTAACATACTCAGTTGTAATTTGCTTATGACAAATGTGAATATTAAGTAATAAGTTTCTACTGGTGACTTTGCAGGACATTGGGTTATATCTGTTACTAACCGATAGTCATAGTCCATGAAGCTACCTTTCCTCTTATTTTCTATTTCAGAAAACACACACACATGCATTTAAGTAAAAATAAACAAGTAATTAAATGAAAAATAAATCTTTCTGAAATGCAGTGAAACTTATTCTGTTGATCCGTGGAGAAACAACTACTGTCACATCTCTAAATGTAATATCTGAGGGTACACTTACTAGGATTGTGACAGCTTGGAAAAAGTTTCCTGGCAAGCAAGCTGATTTAAGGGAGGGAAAAAAAAAAAAAGAAGAAAGAAAGGTAAAGTAAAAAAGCTTGCAAGCCTGGCAGGAGCTTAATTAAAGTCCAATTGAGCAAAATTTCCAAGAAAAGAATGCTCTGTGTAGGAGGTCTGAACTTGGGTGACTACGTGTGCCGTGCTGTCGTTAGTAGGATTTGAGGAACCCATGCTGAAGAATCGTCCCTCGACATAAACTCTTATCCTGTTTTTCATTTCACAAAAGTCATCATGCTGTCTAAAGCTCTGGCAAAAAATGTCAAGGGGTATAAAGCAGAGTTAATTCGCCCAGGCCTTTCTCTTGTGGCCTGCTTATGATTCTGGGTTTTGTTGTTGTTTAATGTAGTAACCACTCGAATCATAGGTTCTGAGGTGGAGCTGGAGATCTTACTCCTTGTCATGACTTTTCATGAGCCCTGAGCTTCTCAAGAACAACATTTTATAGTACCTAGGCTCTCTTCATTTCCTTTAAAAGGAAAAATGAAGGAAAAATGAAGAAAAAATAAACAAGCGTTCATTTCCACAATAGCTATTCTGATACTGTCTTACAAAATGCCGGCATGGGGGATCAGTCATGCTGCTAGGACAATGTTCTAGTAGGAAACTAGGGAGACTTGCATTTGGGCCCCTATCCCTGATTGTGTAAATTTAAAGAACTTATACAGCTTTCCCATCATGGCCTGCAGACTTTTAAGTGAGGATTATCAATCTCATCTCAGAATGTACTTGATCCAGGTGCTGATTTGAGGGCTATCATTTGGAAACCGCATCATTTAAGCTTCCTTTATTTTACCTGATTCTAAAGATACGAGGCAAGCCATTGGCTTGAGAGACATAGAAAGCGGGCCCTCATAACCCACTTGAGGGTGTATCCTTTGAATTTTCCTAAAAAGTAGGACCATCTCCTGGCTATCCTTGACTCAAGGCCAAACTGGACAGAACTTGAGAAACACAGGCATGGCCAGGACTAAACAGGGCAAAGTCGAGGCAGGCAGCATGCTACTCCGACTGACGGCTATTAGCTAGTTTTTGGCAACACTGATAAAATGCGTTACGGTGAGAATGAATATTATAGTATAGTGCCTAGGGAAGTCCTTTAAAAATGTAAGATGCTGTACAAACGCTGGCAGTGTTCTTCCAGGTGAGCTTTGTGTGAGAAAATAATCTAGAAGAGAACATACAGGAGAAGTTCTTCATTGTTTGAGGCAAAGAAAGTCAAGTTCAGCAGCCTTGCCTTACCCTCAGGACAGTAAACTGTCTTTTTTTTTTTTTTAAATAATACACTATTTTTTAGAGCAGTTATAAGCGTATAGAAAAACTGCACATAAAGTACAGGGAGTTCCCATCTAACATCTACCCCCTTTTCCTTGCACACAGTCTCATAATTTTTAATATGGGAGGATTAACCAACAGGGTAATGTGGCTGAGAAGTATATTATGATGTTGGACAGAGATATATGTTTACTAACCATTGGCTTATGGCATAACCTTGAAGCTAGTTCTTACATTCTAAATTCAGGGTAAACTCAGCTCCAGGTTGTAGTTCAGATTTAAATGTCCTTAAGGGATGGTAAAATGGTCATCTAGTTCCTTGGCAACGGAACAAAAAAAAAAATAAGAAGTTCTTTTGCTCCTTTGTGCACCAGTTGGATGAAACTTTTTTTTTTTTTCAAAATTATAAGAACATTTATATCCAGTCCCAAAGATGTGCTGGGATTCATCTCAGAGACGCCTCTGACGAAAGGCCTAGCAGTCTACTTCTAAAAGATCACAGCCATTGAAAACCCTGTGGAGTGCACTTCTAATCTGACACAAATGGGTTCACCACAAGTCAGAATAAGCTCGATAGCAACTGGTTTTTTTTCACATTGCTTCTTGTAAAATATATACAATAAGAAGCTCAACAGACCACTCACGAGTTCTTGTTTTGTATGAAAAGGTACCAATCAGGTAAAGTAAATTCACAGGAGAGATGGCCACATATGCTGGACCTGGACCTCTTTGCCCTCAGATCCTCACCCTTCCCTTCTGTATTGTTGAAGCGTAGTAGGATTAACTCTAGCCAGCTGTGTTTTGCAGGTGCCCTTGAGGGCTGGCTTCCTGCTGCTGCATTCAGTGGAAGCCATTGGCAGGAGATGGGGAGGGTGGTGGAGGAGAGGGTGGAAAAGCCAGATAGTTTATTAGTTTATCCCCTGCCCCCATCCACTCATCTGCCTCCAGCAGCTTCTTTGCCTGAGGATCAATCTCCTCCATGGACTCAGTCAGCTGGACAGGCCCACTGTGGTTCCAGAGTCCATCTGTTTACAGGGTTCCTCCTCTTTTGCCCCTCCAGCCTTGAGGTAGTGGCTTCCTGCTGTGGCTAATTTCTTGGTTACCTTACTCTTCAGCTTCTTCATCACTTGGGTACCCAGATCCCTGCATCAGATTAATACCTTCTGTTGGTGTAAATGCTTGAAGTGGTTTCAGTTTTTTGGTTAGACGCGATCGAAGCACCATATAAGTCAATGTAACGGTTCATCTAGTGTCAAAGTTGTTTCCCTTTTCTCTTTCAGTACCCCCAAGCTCCATCTGTGAAGGTTTAACATTTGTATTTGGCTCCAAATTGAGAGATCTGTTATCTTTTCACAACAGTTAAAAAGGTGAACAGACCAAAAGGAATATTACGCCCAACTAGAACACTCTGCATCTGAGGAGGAAATGTTATTTCATGTACGAGCAATTAATGTCCAAAAAAAACCCACTTGTGTTGTTTGAATTACAGTTAATTCTCATTATATGTTTGAAAGTCATCATTAGCTGTTCCAAGAAGAATGAACAGAAGGCATTTACTTTTTAAATAGTTCCTTTTTGGACCAAAAACAAACATTAATATTATAAGAACTTGCTGCCATTGCCATAGTGATTCCCTGTCCAATAACGCCCATTGGGGTAACAGAAACACTGAAGATTGTTTTATATTTCAGAATCCAAGTACTCTAGCTATTGATCTGAAATTCCATACTTGAGGTCAGTGCAATTGGGTCACCTGCAAGTTATTGCCTGTGGATTTAACCCACTGACTGCAAGGACTTAATTCCCTGGCAATGACTGTGAATGTGAACTTGGTAGAAAAACAGAGCTACAGAGTTTTATGATAGGTGATGCAATCTCATGGCTGGAGGCCTGCAGGGGGTCTGGGCATTTCTATTGGAAATGTACTGAGTTTACCTCTATGTCCGTCCTTTTCATTCTGGTGACTCTACATGTCCAAAGAAAAGAGACAAAAGGCAATGCCTCTTCTGTTTTAATATCTGCATTTTCCCAAAGTCCCTGGGAAACAGAAAAGGCGGAGAAAAACTCATTGGCATTTCTGACAAAGATCTCATTTAATCCTCAAAACAACAAAGGAGATGTGGGAGAAGCAGAAAGATCACGTGGAAAATAATTTCTAATTCACGTGACTACTATGAGAATTAAGTAAGATAAACTTTTCCTTACATTATATTAGGTGCTCAATAAATGATTTGAAAAGAAATCAGTTTTTTAGAGGTGAAAGCAAGACTCAGAAATATTTCCCAAGTTTACAAAGCTCAAAAGATTAGACTTAGTATTCAGCTCCAGACTCTAAAACGTAAACACTCCCATTATCCTACATTGCCTTTCTGGGACTATTTAGCTAAAAGAAATCTTGCTTAAGGAATAACTAGCTGTTGCCAAATATCTGTCTGTTACATTATCCTATATAAGACTATCCTATATAAAACCAGTTTTGTTTTGTTTTTTAAACTCAAGGTTAGAATTATACTAAATGATCAGAAATTTTAGCATTATATTAAACGATCAGGAGTTTTAGTTTAGAAATACGGTAGAACTTCCCAATGGTGAGTAATGTTTCCGTATTTGCTAACTATATATTAAAACCAGGTAACAAACCAAATCTTACAGAACAGCTTATTATGATGAAAAGCAATAGACGTAGGCCCTGTCACCTCACATCCCCAGGGCTACTCCTAAGAGGCAACCTTATTTAACTATATATTTCGCTCTCAAGTGGTTACTTTCATAACTCCAGATAATATCTTTAACTTTTTAATTTACCAACCGTATAAAATATCCTGATATGAATTCAGACTGTTCCACTCCTTCCAGTATTTAGTAGTCACATTATTATATTTAGCTCCTCTGTTTATTACCTTTGTAATGTTAAATAATACACCTAAACCTCTGTTTCTTATTCCATGGACATTCCATAGGCTCTCCTGACTCTTTCCTCTGTGTTGTTGTTGTTGTTACTCGCCACCGAGTTGGCTGTGACTCATGGCGACCTTATTATACATAACAGAATGAAACACTGCTTGGCCCTGCACCGTTTTCATGATCGTTGGTATGTTTGAGTCCGTAGTTGGGGCTATTGCATGGTGCCTTCTGACCTAGGGGACTCGTCTTCCAGCACTATAGTGGGCAATATTCTGTGGTAAGCCATAGGTTTTCATTGGCTAATTTTCAGAAGTAAGTTACCAGGCCTTTTTTCCTAGTCTTATTTTGGAAGCTCTGCTGAAACCTGTGCAGCCCTGGGCGACCCTGCTGGTATTTGAAATACCAATGGCATAGCTTTCAGCATCATATCAACACTCAAGCCACTCCAGTACTACAAACTGACAGACAAGTGGTAGCTTCTCTTTGCAAAGAGAACGTAGTCTCCTCTCTACCCTTCCCTTTACCTCTCCACCCTTTTCCACTGCCAACCATTTTGAGTGACCCTCTTTTATATTTTAATGGTCATTATAAGTCTTCAGTAATTTATCCAATTAGAAAATCAATAAACACCATTAACATCTGCATTATCATGATTCTGTAAGTATTGTTCACTGCCTGTGCAAATGATTTTTGCAAAGATTTTTTTTCTAGAGTCAACTGTCACAATCCCTATCTCCTCAAAGAATATTTCTCACAATGCCAAATAGAATGTATTTTCCTACACTCCCAAGCTGGCTGCAACACTTGCCACATTTGATTTGCTTTGTAGTTGGATCATGCTTTTCCTGTCTAGGTTTTTTTATTTCCTTCCAGTTTTAATTGCTTTTCTTTTCATTGTCTTCCTTTTTCTTTTATAATATCCTTACTCTTTTCTGAAACTATATTCTACAGAGTCCCCTTTTTCCAAGAGTTCTTCCTTTTAGAACTTTGTGTCGTTCTATTTCATACTGCAGTTCTTACATCTAGGACAGTTTCTGGCTTCCTGGATGGTGCAAATTGTTAAGCACTCAACTGCCAGCTGAAAGGTTGGCGGTTCAAACTCACCCAGCATTGCCTCGGGATACAGGTCTGGCAATGGCGATCTGCTTCTGAAAGGTCACAGCCTTGAAAACACTGTGGAGTAGTTCTCCTCTGCACACATAGGTCACTATGAGTCGGAATCTACTCAATAGCAGCTAACAGCAACTGGATTGCTTCAGGGGTCTCAGCTAAGGATTCATCTCTGCTTTCTGAGTGAGAGTCCCTGTTTCCTAGACAACATGTGTATTAGTTTCCAGTTGCTGCCACAACAAATTACCTCAAACTCAGTTGCTTAAAACACCACTAATTTATTATCTTACAGTTCTGTAGGTCAGAAGTCTGACACTGGGCTAAAATCAATGTGTTGGCAGGACTTTATCCTTCTGGAGACCTCAGGGGGAAATATGTCTCCTTGACTTTTTCAGTCTAGAGTCTGCCCCCATTCCTTCGTTCATGATCCTTTTCTTCCAACTTCAAAGACAACAATGGCTGGTAGAGTCCTTCTCATCTCACATGACTCTAACCACTTCTGTAGTTCCATCTCCCTCTGACTCTCTTTTGTCTCCCTCTTCCACATTTGAGAAACTTTGTGATGTGTTGGATCCACCCGGAGAATCCAGAGTAATCTCCCCGTGCTCAGGGTAATCTCCCACAGCTGCAAGGTCTCTTTTGCCGTATGGGGTAATACTCACTGGTTCCAGAAATGAGAGCGTGGACATCTTTGAGGATCCATTTTTATGCCTACTGTAACACATTTTCCCTCTCACAGTTTATAGGGTAGCACCCATTCTGCTTTCACATCACAAATACTCTTAATATATCTGTTTTCTTCTGCCTTCTCTGGAATCCAGACAATCATCAGAATTGAGATGGTAGTTGAACTATTTATTGATTTGTAGATGAAGGGGAAAGTAAAGAGAAACAACCTTATGCATTTACTTACAAGATGTGTTACCTATTATTGGTGAAAGATAGGCTTAGTGGTTTGACTCAAACCTGCAACAAAGCGCATTTATTCAAGAATTCTCTGACCATTTCATTTTGGTCACCTTCTTCGCCTTAACTCTTTGATGCTCACACTAGAGCTTGTGAAGTTTACATTTGATTTATTGTAAGGTTCCAAAGTGGCCTGTTTGTGCAAAAATATGACTTCATCCCATCTCCCAGCAATGTTCATATATTCTCATCGTAAGTATGTAATCAGCGTTAACTCCTTTATCAAATGACCTTATGGTTCAACTGTACTGGCTGGAGTGACTAATCCTGATTACCATGAGGATATTGGGCTGCTTCTACACAGTGAAAGTAAGGAAGAGTGTATCTGGAATATAGGAGATCCCTTACAGCATCTCTTAGTACTACCATACCTTGTGAATAAAGTCCAGCAGAAACTACAACAACCCAATTCAGGCGGGGCTACTAATGGCCCAGATCCTACAGGAGTGAAGGTTTGCGTCACCACACCAGGCAAAGGGCCATGACCAGCTGAGGTGCTTGCTGAGGGCAAAGGAAATATGTAATGGGTAGTGGAAGAAGACAGTTATAAATAACAGCTCTGACCACATGACCAGATGCAGAATGTAATTATTATATTTCTCCTTATTTTGTTATATGTTTGTATGTGTGTGTGTATGCAGCAAACGTCTTTGTTTTCTTCTCTCTCTTATCCCTTTATCATATATAACATAAGATGTGTTAATAATAGTTAACTTTACATCACAGCATTTACGTTATAGGCTATCAAGGAGAATAGTGAACATTACCTCAATTCTGATATATATATCATGTTTATATATGTTATGCATATATAGATAGATACTACATACACACACACACACACACACACACACGAGTTGTTGTTGTTAGGTGCCATCGAGTTGGTCTGCCTCATAGTGACCCTATGTATAACACTTAACGATTGGGCAAGCCAGTAATAACTTGAGATAGTAATGATGTTAAACACAAGTCTTCAATTTAAAGGCCGTAGTCCCACATGCATTTGAAGACAGTGTATTTTTTTAATCCCCAGTTCGTAAACACTGATTAATTCCGCAGTAATACAAATTGTGAGAAATGGCACCTATAAGATTGACTGAACACCATTAAAATGCAGACGATTAGTCAACAAAGGTAGAGCCTACCCATCCCGAGTTTTTAAACACGTCTAATACTCCTATATATCTATCAATCAGTCACACCATCCCTATTTTGAAATGATTTAAATTAAAGGCATTACCCTGTGGCAGGAAGTATCTGTTACATGTTCCAATGATTTTCTCTCTGGCCATCATGCCATTTTACCTTTAAAGTATACTTTCAATAGGTAACTGAAAAAATAAAGTGTGTCTGCAAAGAGTTTCTTTTAATTTGATCTTGCCCTTTGGTCAGCCTATTTCTGATGCATCATCTACTCCATGATGCCACTCTGTGGGAGAAAAGAAACAGAGCTTTCCAGTCACTAGACTAAAGAAGGTTGCTAAACATAAAAGCATGATAGTGATAAATTGCTTTAAAAACAGAGAAAGTAAAAAAGCAGCGTTTAAAGGGTCACCATGAAGAAACCAGAGATGTAAAAATAATATAGTATAAAAATATCTTCTACGTCACCATTTCAAGGAAATTTGAAATTCAAATAAAGGTATATTTTGCAAAGACTCCCTCTTCTACCAAAGTTTCCACTGCAGGTTGACATTCTCACAGACTTGGCGGGGTTTTTTGTTGCGGTGGTTGTTTTTTAATCATTGTGTATGTGCAAGTGTGTGCTTTTTTTTTTTTTTTTTTTTTGCAAACTAGAAATTTTATGGCTGATGCCTAGCCTGTCTCTTAACTCATTCTAATTATATTCATAATTAAATTATAAAAAAAAGTGGTTGACTAGAGCCAAATGGCTTGCACAGGTGTCTTATTGTAGGAATGGTTTAGTGCTAGATAATAAACAACCGGACTTCCATCTACTTAATTTGGCTTAATGAAAAGTCCTTTGTAAGTAAAACTAGAAGGTGATTCAGATTTAAAATTGGGCTTTGACTTTGAAATTAATTGAGTGGTAAGACATCAGCTCCATTAGAAAATGTGGTGCTTATCTTTTTGCTTTTCATTAAAACTTTTATTTTACTTGCACTCCTTTTCTTTCATGTCCTTAAGATGTCACTTTTTCAAAGCAATAAACTTTCCAAACTGAGCAATCAGGCCCTGCGCCTTCATGAGTCAGCTTCCCAAACATCCCTATCCTACAGAACGGACATGCTTTTAAATATATATATAACAAAATGTAGAATTTTTCCTCAGTACCTCAGTGGAAAACAGTGGTCTTGACCCATTCCTCTAGTGGTGGATTCAAGTCACTGGTTTTCACAGTCTGTTATTAGATTCATTACATCAGTAGACTTTAATGAAATTTAAAGTTTGCAGCCTTAGATTCTACACTGAGGCTTTCTGGCTCATTTCACATTCTTAGGTTGACATCCCATTGGGATCAACACTGAGGTGCCTTCAAAAAATTGTCCAGTCTCTCCTCATCCCCACCTCTGACTCTGGCCACATTTCCAAACATTTACACAAGCTGCTGTATAGCCAGCCCTTCACCCTAAACTCTTCACCTACCAATTCTTCTATGACCTACTTCTATGACCTTCTTCCTCCGTAACTTTTTCTCTCACCTAGTCCAGTGTAGTCCCAGTAATAAAGATAAGCAAATTGATGCAACTAGCTTGCCATTTAATTTGGAGGAAAAACCAAATACTTTGCAAGGCCTTCAAGGCCCTACATACTCTGGTCACCCAAAAGTTCTCAGACTTTATCTTTTACTATTCTGCCTTGCCCATCTTATTCCAGCCCATTGGTCTCCAAGCTCTTTGATTACCCTAGGCATGCCAAGGGTCTTTGCGCTGCCTGATGCCTCTACTGAAACACACTTCCTTAGATAGCTGCTTGCATGTCAACTTCTCAGCGAGGTCCACTCTCATCACCTAAGCCAAAATTTTAATGTGTACCCCAGACCACCCTCCCATTCAAATCCTGACTTAGCCATTTTCTACCTGTAAGAAAAACCTTCAGAAAATTCTTAACTTTTCCAGGCCTCAATTTCTACATCTGTAAAATGGAGATAAAAAGAGTATCTCTCTTGTTGAATAGGTGTATGTTTTGTGGTGTATGTTTTCACGAAAAATAAAAATATATATCTCTCCATGGAAATTTTTACAATACTATAATGAAATGGTAATGGTAATAAAGCACTTATTTACAGAGTTGCTGACACATGGTATTTAGTAAATGTTAACTATTAAGTCAGAGTACAATGGGACTAAACTCTAGACCACACTCTCAGATGGCCTTTGTATCTTTTCTCACTAGTATTTCTACTCCTATAGTGAAACTGTCTCAAGTAACACACATGGCCATCTTTATTCTGCTCTAATATTTTGTTTCCTAGAAATCCAAACAGCACCAAACATTCTTAAGTTACCATTACAGTATATTTTCTTGCTTCACAATCCAGGGGCTCCCACTTTTTTCCTTTATCTCATGATATTTCTCCTTGCTTCTGCCATCCATTCCCGGCCCAAATACCACTTGATGGTCCAAGCCTACCACTTTATTATAGAACATAAATCTTCATCATAGTCCAGAGTCTAACAATCATCTCCAACCGGGCACCAGCTTGCTGCCATTAAATATTAGTAAGTCTGTAACATTCACAGTGGCACTAGAAAAGAGACAGCTCCAAAGAAATGCCTTCTCCCCATTGGAAATAAGCTGCCTTACTGATAGTGAATCCTGTTTCCACTTGGGAAGGTCATAGAAAGAAGCATTGGTAGGTGAGGAGTTTGGGGTGAGGGGGAGGCTGTACAGCCCTCTTGGTAAATATTTGTCACACTGTAGATCTTTCTCACAGATAAAAATATTCAAGAGTTATCAACTAAACCATATTCAATAAGAAGTCATCACTCCTCACACAAACACACATAGACAGAGGAACACACACGCACACTTGTTCTCTAATACCTGAAATGTTTCGCTTTTTCTTTTCCATTGTCGCGATCGATGATAGTCTAGCTCTAAAAAGGTAGATTTTTTTTTTTTAACAAGCGACTTTGATATTAACCTTTGATTTGCTATTTTCAGGACTTGACATGGAATGAGAACTGATCTCTTACTCTGTTCTCTCTCGATTGCTCGCACTCAGTCACATTCTCTCTCTTCTCTGAAGTGCTTGTCCTTACTCTAGCTCCCCACCTCTCTGTTGGAAGCAGAACTAGGACTATCACGGACTCCTTGGCATGTGTCGTTTTTTCATTTGGCTCATTCGTTATTTTTCTGCAGAGTTAAACTTTAGATGTGATGGCTGCCGGAGTACTATAAATTTCCTGGGGGAATTCTGCTTATGTTGGAACAGCAGACTATCTACACTGAGAATTGCTGTGTGGTTTGGAGAATGGAATTTTTCCCTCAGGATTTACTCATACATTTTCCTGCAATTTGGGAAACAAATACATGGAAAATGGACACACTGCTATAGAAATGCAAGTAGTAGTGTTGGTTTTTCAGAGTAGAAGTATTATGATCAAAAGAATAAACACAAACTTATATTTTAAAAAATGCATAAACTGTTAAAAAGTTATATTGGGATATTAGGTAATTATGAGAGTTTTTTCCTTTCATTTGTTTATACATAGCTTTCCATTTAACTGTGCAGTCCCTACCCACATTTCATTCCATAGAACACCTTTATTTTTCAGAAAATTGGAATTTTAGAAGGTCAAATGCCTAAGGTCCTAAGACCGTGATTACTGTCTAACCAGACAATCAGCTCTGGGCCCCTTTCTTTTTTCCTTCTCACCTTGAGTGTCCAAGAGGCAAAAAGATGACCCTTTCAGATCCCAAGTCCAAGTATCGGATGGGCAGACCTAATTATTGCCATCTGTCCTGCTAGTTACAAGTTGATGCTGTCTTACCAGCAGATGAAATCAACGATTTTGTGAGCACCATCTCCAACCCCCTAACTCTAAGCACAATCGAAAATTGTTTTCTGACATCTTTTGTATATTATCCTCTGAATGGCTAACACTTAAGAAGGAACCATTTCATCACTGAAATATTCTACAGAAATTTCTATTCCTTTGTGCCCTGTTTTAAAAATGTTTTAGGAAAAGTCTGAGCAAATATGAGACCTGGAATCCTTCAGAAGTTCCTATTTGTGCTGCCCAGATCTGTGACGCCCAGGGCTTCTGAGGGCTGAATCCCTGAGTGAATGTGAAACAGTGTTGGCAAAACAGATGACCTAGTACCCTCCCAAAGGGAAAGAACAGACCAACTAGAGCATAACTAGCAAAACCACATTGGTCCAAGTCAGAACGAAAGCAATGTCTTTCTCATAACATCCCCTTAATGTTTGAAAATACCTAAAATGTTAGTCCTACCCCCTCTTCAGTATTTTTCTTTCTTTCTCTGTTCTTTCAATCATTTCTCATGAATCAGTGTTTTCCAGACCCTCATCACCAAGATCACACTCCTCTAAGCATGCCCTTCTGGAACTTGGAAATCACACTTCAATGGGGTGCTTTAGATTTGCAACTTTATCAGTGCAGTATAGTTTCCTTCTTTCTTCTAGCAGTATTTATTACTATAACCTAAAACTTAATTAGCTCTTTATTAATATTATTTAATTATATTACTAAGGCCTGAAATTGAATTTCACAGTTCCAGGTATCACTTTTAACCATTTTTCCCTTGTCCTAAATTTGTGCATTTTAAAACCCACATGCAGAAATTTGCAATCAACGTTGTACCTTTTTTTTTAAAAATCTCTTCTCCCCATGCTCCCAGCCAATTAAGGCAATAACACCAACTGTGAGGGAGGGGGTTTGCATTAAAGTTTGCATATTCACAAAATTTCTCTCACCTGTGTCTCATAACAAGCCATGATACACACGTATATGATTATGCTTCTTATTTTGTTTTTACAAATGAGGAAGCTCTAGCTAATAAATTTTCAGAGGATCGCACAAGGTTACACTGATAGTAATTGGTGGTACTGGGACCAAAACCCAAGTTTTTAACTGTAGGTCCTTCATTTCTATCATTTAGCCTTTCTCCCACCATTGTAGCATTTGCAAATCTGAGCAGTTTGTCTTCCATGCCCATATCCAGATCTTCGACTACATTTCAAGACCACATAAACCAAAAAACCAAACCCATTGCTGTCAAGTCGATCCTGACTCATAGCAACTTTATAGGACATAGTAGAACTGCCCCATCGGGTTTCCAAGAAGCAGCTGATGGATTCAAACTGCTGACCTTTTGATTAGTAGCTGTAGCACTTAATCACTGTGCCACTAGGGCTCCCAAGACCCCATAGCACAGATTTTAAGATCATTTGGAACAAGGAAACAACTAGAGATAATAATTTATAAAATTTTGGGAAGTCAGTAAAAAGAATTGTAGAAAGAGAAATTGCAAATTTACAAAGTGAAATTCTTTAGGCCTTTGGACACTTGTTAGAATTAATTTGAGTCATAAATCTTGTAAACTAATGGGCTAGTGTCGATATATAAATAAACCCTAGAACTGTCCCTACAATTACAACTCCAGTTTAAGGTATAATTACTATACTGATCGCTTGCATTAGTCATATACGCACATTTTGCCATTTAAGCTAATTTTTATAATGCTTCCTTGTGATAGATATTATTATTCCCATTATTTCAACTTAGGAAACTGAGGCTGATAGAAATTAAATAATATGTCTAAGGTCACCAGCTAGGCAGTTGCAGAGCTGGAGTTTGAACCCAGAACTGGAAGACTCCCAAAGCTTTTACTCTTAACTACAAAAGTATAGTATTTGCCCAATTTAGACAAACTCATAATAAGTGTCTACTTTGAGGTGCAATAATTAGTAGATTTAGATGTGATTCAGATAAAGATTCTATGTTGTTAAGCACTACATACAGTAAGAGGAAATTATAGAACATGAATGAATTTATCTGCTTATACATATGTTCTTAAAGCCTTGTATTAATTTAAGAAAAGCTTTCTGTCTTGAACATTGAATTTAAAATTAACTCAAATTTCTTATTTGCTTCCCGTATCCAAGACAACATATTACAGGTACTTAGTCTTGTGCTAGGCCACTGGAAAAACTTTTAAAAATAAAAATAAAATACCAATGAAATCACACACACCTAACAAAGGGAGAAGATTAGAGGGTATTCAAGTTTATTTGTAAAGAACACTTATCTTTTAAAAATATTACCTAAGAGCACTTATTTTGTGTGAAATGTATCACTATAGAAAAACAACAACAAAAATCGCAATAAGCTCCTTTTCTTCTGAAGCGTAAGTAGAAACAAGGACTACGTAGTTACTATATTTTCAAACAACTGAATTAAGAAATAACTTTCATCATATGTGTTATTTAATTGAAAGGTGGGACTATAACACAGGATTTACTTATCCCTTATATTATGTTCTAGAAAAGTCTTTTCATGGAGTCTGTAAAATAAATTCAGTTTTTCAACCCTCCATACGTATAATAAAAAAAAGCCCAACTATAGTTAAAATACTGAACCTGTGTCCACTCACACTTTATGATATGCCTGTTTTTAAAAATATTTAATGTTTTTGTTGAAGTAGAGCACCCACACAGAAAAGTGCACAGATCATAAGAACATCGTTAGTTGAGAAATGTTCTTGTAAAATAGGTTTTCCAGGCTTGCTTGTTTGTGACTCCTTTTGCTGACAATTAATTGTAAATTATGTCTATTCAGTTTTAAAAGTGTGAACTCACTGTAAGTTGTTTCGTGTGTGTAGGTACAGAGCAGTACAGTATTGGTTTTCCAACTCCTAATCTGACTTAAGCTTCTCTGGGATAGGAGCCATGTCTTACTCATCTTTGTAGCTCCAATACTTTTTGTTGTTGCTGTTCATTACCTTTGAGTTGGCTCCAACTCATGGCAGGCTTATGTGTAATAGAATGAAACTTTGCCCAGTCCTGTACCATCTTTATGGTTGTTGCTATGTTTGAGTCCATGGTGGCTGTTGTATAGTGCATGCCAACCTAGGAGGCTCATCTTCCGGCACTATACTGGACAATATTCTGTATGATCCATAAGGTTTTCATTGGCTAATTTTTGGAAGTAGATCACCAGGCCTTTCTTCCTAGTCTTTCTTAGTCTGGAAGCTCCACTGAAACCTGTCCACCTTGGGTGACCCTGCTGGTATTTGAAATACCAGTGGCATTGCTTCCAGCATTGTAGCAACAGGCAAGCCATCACAGTAGGACAAGCTGACCGACAGGGGTAGAGCTCCAATATTAGGTGCATATATAAAAAACAAGGTGCTTTTTGGTGGTTTTTTCATTTTCACAGTCCACAGTAATTAGCAGCAATAATCCTGATCTGCTGAAACAGAGGAGTGGGAAGGACTGGTGGTAGTAGGTGAATAAGAAAAGTGAAAACCATGCTTAATTTAATCCATTTTGCTAATACCAAAAAACCAAACCCGTTGGCTTTGAGTTAATTCCAACTCATAGCAACCCAGTGGGACAGAGTAGAGATGCCCTATAGAGTTCCCAAGGAGTGGCCGGTGGATTCAAACTGCCGATCTTTTGGTTAGCACCTGAGCTCTTTACCACTGTACTACCAGGGGTATAGTAAATTTAAAAATTAACCACTTACGTTTCTCAAAATGTTCTTAACCTGTCCTATAAGCTCTGTTATAGAGCTACCTTTGGAGGAATAGGCAGACTCTAGTCTTCATATTTTCTATATGTTAAAGTAATATTACTACATAATTCACAGAGTTTTCATCTTGGGTGGTTTAAATGTTTACGGGAGAAGAAGGGGAAAATTATATGAGCAAATAAAGTATTGTGTCCATGCTGGTGAACATTTGCAGTCTTCAAAGGGTTACCTGAACTCCTGCTAGCACAACTTGCCAGACTTAAATGCAGAGCAATGTTGGAGAGAACAGTGAAACTGTACTATAAAAATAAATTACTGTCATGAATATTAAGCAACAAGAATATAATAAACATGACTGTTTGCATGATTCTGATTTATTGGTACTGATATGCTTATAAATTATGGCACTAAGTGTTTATTCTAGTTGTTTCAGAATATGGGCCAAACAAAGCTGGGTGGACACTTCCTGCAGATCTTACCATCTGCCACCAAATTCCCACTTCAGTACTCCTGTTGCCCGATTTCTTATGTCAGTGGCATCAGGACCGTGTGTGAGCACCCTGCCCTTTAGGTCACTGCACAGTCTGAAGTCGATTGCATTTTCAGGATCTAGTTTTACAACTAGCATCGTGCAAGTTCCATTTTCTCACAGTTGGAAAACTCCAGCTCCAGCTGCAAAGTGTCCTGAAGGCTGTTCCTACTTACTGTGTTAAACAGTGCTCACTTTTGACACCAGAGAGTCCATTAATGTATTTACGAACCTCTTGGCACCAGATTTGGGATTTCCCAATGCTAAGAAGCACTGGATTTTGCATACTTGCTTAGCAGTGGGTGTTCGGAATCACTAGTGCTGAGAGGTTAAAGACCAAAAAGAAAGAAAGAGCGAAAAACCGTCGGTGTATCCACTTAAAGCCTGGAGGTACCTCAACTGCCATAAGATTACTACTCAAGTAGCACAATACTGGTCTTGCCGACATTAACAAATAAAAGTTATTAAGATTTGCCATCAGTTTTAATTGACATTATTTGGAACCAGATATTTGTTAAACAGATGGCCAGAATAAGGTATCACACAAGAAAGTATCGGTCTCCTGCCTCAAGTTTTAAGCTCTGCATCATAATTGGTAATAAAATTTCTTTAGAAGCTTTTATGTTACATCATAGCTTATTTCAGGAAATGAATTACTTTAGAATCTTCTTTTTCTCTACCATTGGTGGCAACCTGCAAGAATGATAGCTCATTTTTTAAATAATTTAATAACCTTAACAAAAGATGCAATTTCCACATAAGTGAAGTATGTTACAAAAGTATAAGTTGATAATACCTGTGAAGAACTGTTTATGATATAAACACTTGGCTATAGATCAAATGCCAGCTAAAGTTCATGATGAGGCAAGAACTATTAGCTACTTAGAGGACTCTTACAATGTCCTAGAGAGCATTTGGTTTGTATATATCAAAAGCCTTAAAACTGTGCGTGTCTTTTTACTGGCAATTACATACCTAGAAAATTAACTCAGGGAAGTTTCAGAGATATGCACGATGATAGGAACAAACATATCCCTTAAAGTGTTATTATTAATAGTGAAAAATGTAGCAGTAACATGTATGTCCAGATTTAGAGAAGGTTACATTATGGCACATTTATATAATGAAATATTATGCAGTTGTTAAATTGCATTGTAGAAAATAATACTTCACAATGTAAAATTCCAATAAATATAAAAAGAGAGCATAAGCATAATATGGTATGTTCAGTATGGATCTATTTTTAAATACATATGTAAATATTTGTATGTAGAGAAAAGACTAAAGGTTTTCACTTCAAAACATTAACAGGGGTTTTCTCGGAGTGATTATATAGGCCTTTTTTTTTTTAATTCTCTTTTTTGCTTTTCTGTGGTCTACCAGTTTCTACACTAAGTACATTTGTAATAATGGAAAAAATGTAAGAGGGTGAATAGATGACGTTGGAAAGGATCTCAGAATCAATTACTCTAGGAGCTCCTAAACCTAATTTTGATCCAAATCCCCTTTGTAAGAACAGATTCCTGGATTCCACCCCTATAGATTTTGATTCATAATGCCTGGGGTGAGGTTCAGAATTTTTTACTAAAAACACACGAGAAAACCTTCACGTGATTCTAATGTGCAATCAGATTTGGGAACCACTAATTTTGGTTCTTTATCCTTAATAAAGTCAAACAGAAGGAGAGCAGACCCTTCCTTCTCATTGTCGTATCTTGGCATTGCAGCATCTTGCCCCAGCCATGGGTCCTAGCTCATTGTGGGCCTTACCTGTAGCCGTTAAGTCGATTCCGACTCATGGCGACCCTATAGGACAGAGTAGAACTGCCCCATACAGTTTCCAAGGAACGCCTGGTGGGTTCAAAATGCCAACCTTTTGGTTAGCGGGTGTAACTCTTAACCACTACACCACCAGGGTTTCCATTGTGAGCCTTAGCTATTTATAATAACACCATTGTTACCAATTCATCCCGTGCCCAATCTTGGTTCATGCTCCTCTTCCCATCACTTGTATTTGGTTTCTGATTATGACTTAATTTAGCCTCTGTTCCGATGGTTAATTTTCATTTAAGATATTTTTCTTTGATTATAGCCCACAGTAAAAGAATATGTGTTTAAATTTAACGAGCTTTTCTATTTTTATCAGGAAAACAAGCTCAGAAAATGCACTTTTATATAAAGTATACTGCTGTCAGAAAGTCTTTTTGATTAATGATAGTTCAGCAACTAGTTACAGAGCCTCTATCTGTACATTCCTTGAAGGAGATACTGAAGAGTTAAGAGGTAAATTCCCTGAACCAGAGAATGTGATAGAACATATGATCTGAGGGTGCAGTTAGTGATGGAGACAAAAAATGCTCTACAGAGGTAGAGAGAGAAGTGCAGTGGCTGGGATGACTTCACGAAGGAGTCATTTAGTGGGTGTGGAGCTTGGAGAGCCAGCCAGGGAAAGAACGTGAACAAGGACCCCAGCTCTGAGATGAGGGTGTTGTTTTGGGGACAGTGAGGTTCGAGGAGAATGCAGCAAAGATTTTGGAGATAGCAGTAGGAGATAAAAGAAAGCAGACACAGTTAACCCAACATTATAACTTCCGTAAGAGCACAGCCTGTGACAATGGTCTTCTTTGATCTCGTATCAATGGAAAAGGTACTCAGTAAATACTTGGTCAATAAACTAACAAATCGATTGCAGAGAATTCAACACTTCAGGAGAGTTTAAGTTTTATCCTATAGGCACTGAAAGCACCACCAAATATTTTTGAGGAAAGTAGTGAAAAACTGAAAATCATGTTTCAGAGAAATTGATTTGGTGGTAACTGGTGGGATGTATTTAAGAGTTGTACACCTGGCACTCTATGCTGCTACCATCCACATATGACCTTGGGCAAGTGACCTAACTTCTCTTGGACCCAGTTTTTTTCCACTGTAAAATGGTGAATTTATACTAGACCAAAATTCTTAAATTGGGACCCATGCATATGCCGTAGAGGTTCATAAGCCACTCCCAAAAGTGTTTTCTAAATTTGTGTATAAGTGCACCTGTGTATTTTCTGAAGCAAGATTCTCAGAAGATCTGTGACCCAAAACAGGTTATAGGATAATCGTTCCCCAAAGTCTGGTTTGCAGACTAGTAGCATCAGCATCACCTGGGATCTTGTTAGAAATGTAAATTCTTAGGCCTCACTCCAGATCTTCTGAATGAGAATCTCTGGGGATGTAGCCCAGGAATCTGTTTTTTCACACCCTCTTTAGGTTATTCTTGGAAACCCTGGTGGTGTAGTGGTTAAGGAATATGGCTGCTAACCAAAAGGTCTGCAGTTCGAATCCACCAGGCACTCCTTGGAAACCCTATGGGGCAGTTCTCCTCTGTCCTGTAGGGTGGCTATGAGTTAGAATCAATTCACCGGTTTGGGTTTTTTGTTTTTTGTTTTTTGTTTTTTTTTGAGGTTATTCTTGCACACTTAAATTTAAGAAGCATTTAGTAGCTAGATAAGCTCTAAGCTGCCCTCCAGTTTAAAAATTTTTGACTACTTTGCAAAAGAAAGGAAGAAGAAAAGAAAAGGAACTAAGTATAAGAAAGATTACAAAAAGAAATACTGAAAAGATTTAATAACAGCTTAGGTAAACAATCACACAAAAAAAAATGGATCAGGTTTTACACCTAGATGACCAACATGATAAAAATGTACTTGACAAAAATTGAGAAGCTGCGATGCTAATTTATTTGGGTACAATATAAGATGAGACCAAGCACAAATCATCAATCAGCTGATTTTTCTTACTGACATTCTTCCTGCAGATATAGTATCTAGGGAGTTCAGTGAACCTTGTTCTGCAAGGAATTATCCCAGGATCGCCCAACAGAATCTTTGTAGATACTGGAACATTGAATATTGAATAGCTGGAACACTGAATAAGTGAGTAGGAGTTGAGAGTGATCAGAAAAAAATATTTTGGCAATGATACGTGTGTGCGTGTGTGTAGGAAAAAAAAGTAAAACCTTAAATTGGTATTCCCACATGGGAAAAATATAAATGTGTATGTATTTTTTAAGCCATTTTAGTTCTAGGTCTCATTTTCTGTATCTGAATAGCTCTTAATAAATCACATTCATTTTATAGCCCATACTTTGATCTGAATATGTCAGTGCAAACTCAGGTTCCTTCTATCTGCTATCCAAAGATTCAAAATAAAGTATGGAGAACCACATGACAGGAACATCTACCATGCATTCACTACAGCCCTTCATACAGTGAGCATGTTTGAGAGTAACACGACTTGATGAAGATGTATGATACAAAATTCCTATTTCGTAGGTGAGATTGTTTTAAATTTTTAAACAGAACATTGAGAAATGACAAAAAATATTTACTTGATAAGCAAAATTGAATCTTGGCTAATTTCAACATGAGCTTTCCAAGCCAAAAGATATCTTCAAAGTAAATGAAACCAACTCCTTTGATTCAAGAAAGAGAAAAGATATGCAGACTGAAAAGAACTTTTAACTCTATGTCTACACTATCATTAAATGTGCTTAGATTTACACCATATAATCATTATGATTGTAGCAATTAATCAATCAGTTGATTAACATGTAGGGTCAGCAGGATCCAGTGATCTTATCTTGAAGCTTGAATTAATTAATTACACTTTCTTCAACATTATTATTTTCTATTTGTATACCCAGTTTGTACAAGTTGCTCCTATTGACAAAATATGATTTAGTCTCTCTACTTATCACAGCAGGTATGAGCACTCACTGATATACTTTTGCTAATATAAAGTCAGAATTATAAGGAAACTGCAATATTTGCAATACTTCCTGAAGTAATTGCTTTGTTATTTTTTATCATTATATATGTTGTATAAATCAAGCAAATTAATAAGATTCTTTTGAATGATTTTTGACATAAAATCAGAGAACTCTTTATCTGTCAGAGTGAAGTCACATTCAGCTACACTATTGTATATCATATAATAATTATATTATGCAGAAATCAGCTTATTTTGCAAGAAATACCCGAATCTGCAACCTGAAAACAAATGCTTTTAAAAAAATATTTTTAGAATATTTTAAAGTATAGGATCTCTTTTGCTAGGTTTTTTTTTTTGGAAATGTTTAAAGCTGGATTATCTCCAACTGTCAGATGAGGAAACTGAAGCTAAAACATGTGAAGGGCGGCTTGCTCAGAGTCTCCCTTATATCTAAGGGCGGCACTGGAATGCAACAATGCTTTCAATAACATGTATTGAATGGCTTCTTGGGCATGGACTGTGTGGAAAGTTAGAGACAGTAAGATGAGCAGGACATGGTGCTGCTTTCAAGGAATTCCCAGTGTAGCAGGGAAAACAGGCATGCGACCAGATATTTACAAATGCAGTGCCATCATAAAGATATGAAAAGCCCTGAAAGCATTGTTAAGAATTTATCAGTGTATTCACCTGTTCCACTGATTATGGTGTTTCAAGATCACTCTCCTGATGGAGTTGCTCTCCATGAAAGGAGGTTGAACATAAAAGAAAAAAACACAAAAAGATTGTGATTGGAGACTTGTTGCATATGTTAAAGCCAGGGCTTGGAACCAGTGCTTTCCAGGTCAAACCCTGCTAACAATTTGCATTTCTAACAAGTTCCCAGGCGATGCTAATGCTGCTCGTTAGGGACCAGTTTTGAGAACCACTAGTAGAGCAGTGGTTCTCAAAATTTATTATACATAAGAATCACCTGGGGATCTTGTTAAAATGCAGATTCCAATTCAGAATATCTGGGGTGGAAATGCAAATTTTTAGCAGGGGTTGGAACCAGAACAGGTTCGAAGCCCTGGTTAAAGCTGGCTTTTTTTTTTTCATTTTACTAGAAGCCACTTATTAGCAGGGCCTGTCTCAGTTGGAGGCTCTGCCTTTTTGCTTACAGACTGTCTGACGCCTTTATAAAGTGGGCCACTGCATTGTTGATTGCTGCACACCAGGGTGGTCCGTGAGCTGCTGCTCTCTGCCATCCCACAGTGAGACAGCATCTTCTGAAGTTCTGGTCTCGTATGTCCTTAGAAAATGGTTTGTGTTTCCTAGGAAGCTTAAGTCTAAATGATTTACATGTAACACTTTAAACTCCTGTTGTGTAATGCCTGGCTGGGATTTATATATGCAGGAAACAGTCTTTCAGGTCTGTATATGCATTTAGTTATGCATTCTAGTCTACCCTCAATTATCCATGTGACTGGAGAAGAGAAGATGCTCGTGTGACACCAGCAATGAAGACCTAAATATTCTCTATTTCGCTGCAGAATAAAGTCATCCATGTAGATGATCTGGCTGCATCCTATACTATAATAATCAAATGATGAAATGTTTTGCCAATCCAAATTGGATGTGTTTAGTTTTTATTTTCGCAAGAAAGAAATAAGCAATTTGAGTAGGATATGAAATGGTCAGAGTTTCTTCTCCCTAATTGGAGTTCATTTCCTCCTATTTATTCTTTTTGCTTTTTTCCCAAGTGAAACAGCGTATTTCCTGGGTAAGAAATGTGAGGTTTGTCAAAATTTATCTGAAAAATTTTTTTCAAAAAAAGGATTTTAATCTGTGAATGAAAAATGAACATTTATAATCACCCTCATAAAGATTGAAAGAAACATAATGCATGAAAATCCATAGAAATGTGACTACCAAGCTACACTGACTCAAACCAGAAGACCTAGTGTCTGATATTGCTAATGTAACCCATGTGGTGTATGTGAGTATGAGTGTGTGTGTGAGATGTATCATTGCCACAGTGTAAAAGAGTTGAATTAGCTTCCACTTGACTAGATGAGAGCTCTTAGTTCTTATTTTGAAAGCAATCAATTGAGCATGGTTAATTAGGATATCACCGAGTAGTTTAAAAAAAAAAAGCAAGGCACTTATTAGAAAGTATATTTGAAATCAGATCACATTACAGTGCTGATCGAAGGATTACTGAAAGAATGCACCAAACCATGGTTGTTAGGTGCTTTCTGTAAAAACACATTTTTATTCAATTTCAACAAATTATTATTTTATGTGGTGCTACAGGGCTGCCTTTATGTGAATCATTGAGTTATAAACAAAGAACACATTCCAGTCGTCCAAGCAATAATTGTAAGAGGACAGCCAAAAAGTAAGTTTTCATTTGGGCAAACAAACAAACAAACTATATATATATATATATATATATCTTTACTTCTGCTCTTATCCTGTCCACCAGAGCTCTTTTATTTCAATTTACAAATATTTATCATTTTTATGTAGTATAAAATTGCAATAAAAATCCAAAATAACTAGCAATATTAAATAGCTATCTAATATGTATTTTTTTACCACTGTATTCAAGGTATACTTTTCATTTGAAAAAGTGTCTCAGTGTCACAAATTAACTAGTTTTCCTCATTAATTCTGAACATGAGGATGGATTCCATATTTTCACACACATGCCTTCTTCATTATATTCAGATGGTGTGTAAGACTCTTTTCAGAATAGTTCCAGATATCCAGCAGCCCAAGAAGACTGAGTATTAATCCTTGGAATATCAGTCCACTCAGAGGATTGCTACTCCACCATCCAGATCCTTTCCTGCATATACTAAGTTCAGTGGAAGTCTTCTTCACCGTGGGCAGTCAGTATTGAACATTTACATGATTTCAGGCTTGAAAACAAAAGTACAAAGGCAAAATCAACATTCTGCCCTAGTGCAAATGGCTTGTTATTTCTCAAGTCTATATTTGAGCTTTAGGCCTTCTTTCATTCACTAATTTAAAAATTATTGAGCAGCAACCATTGAATAAAAAAAGTATGCTATAAATGTGTGTGCTTTAATGCAGGAAAATGCAAATGTTAAAATTTTGCATGCATGCCCAAACTGTTCAATTACATTTTGGGGCAAGTCTAAGTATTAGTTGCCTACAGGGTAGCTCAGACCTTAAACATTCTTTTTTTTTTCCTAAGGGAAATTTTCTGGGTGTTTCTGTGTCAGAGATAAAAGCCATTTGTTCTCCCTCTCATGTCTGAACCTGAAAGAGTAGGACTGGATTCTGTTCAGACACACACATTTAGCTGAGCAAGGGGAGTACCTGTCTCACCTGCATCCTTGAGATATTTTTTCCGCCCCTCCCCAAGCCCCCATTTTATAAAAATACTTCAATTTCCCTACAAATAAATAAGAATCTAGATAATAATCTAGATCATCGGAAATAATAGCTTTCAATTTCCAAATGAAGAAAATAATTGTCTAGTGATCAGTGTTACAGCAGAGGTTCTCACCATGGGCTGTAATCAAATATAAAACTTCTTATGATTTTATTTCTACCCAGTCACAGCCTTTCAAAAGAAAACTCCTTGCACATAAAGATACATTGTTAGCACATTTCGGCAACTTCATTTCTCCTTTCTCTTTTTAGTCATTCTTTTTGCCATTCTTGGGGTGAACAGTAAGGTACTCTTCAGCCAACTATGTAGAAGAGTGGATAGCTGTATGAACATGACAAGACATACGAGGGACACCTGACCCAGCTCACTGGGGTCACTGTAATACCAACCTCAAAGTGAAAAGCACCCTTTTCGTTCCACACCAAGTGACTTGTAAGCAAGCCAAAGCGATTTTCTGACCTTATTTTATACTCCCTCGTCAGCGTACTCACTGTGCCTTGGGATAGTCAAGGTCATAGAGTGCAAAGTATTTCCTAATAATTGCTGCCATTTCTTTTGCTTTTCAAATCCCTGTATAAAAGCAAAACCTCTCTTGAGCAACAAACTCCATTCTGTTCTCTCATTCATCATCATCATCATCACCATCACCATCATCATCATCACCATCATCTAAGTAGCCGGTTAAGTAACCAGCATGCGGTTCTGTACTCTAATTGGTATTTGTTGAAGAATAAGAGGATGAAATTCAGATCTCTTGCTCATTTGAAAACAGTTGTCAAATTCACCTTTGGAGTGGAAAAAAAAAAAAACTTTTAAGAAATTGACATCTCAGTCACTGGTTAAGAAGTAAATATGGAAGTGCAAAATGGCATTTTTAAACAAAACTGCTTTCCTGACTATAACTAAATTTTCACGTTGTCAGCACTTCCATTATAAACATTTTTTTTGGGGGGTGGGGGTTGGAAGTGTATAACACAAATGTAAAGATTTGCTATGGGCTAAATCTCAACCCAAGAGCAAATGTTTATACCAATTTTGAAAACAATCAGCTTGTCCATTTTGTACTTACGCATGTGTTCATCATCTGTTATTGCTTGTCCAATGCTCTCCAACTTCTGGGAGGAAAAGCAGACATCTGGAGAGAAGAAACAATGTTTGCTCTCCAGCAGATGTAGTCTGTTTTCCACAATCATTGAATAAGGAAGGTACCGAATAAATGTGGTGCCCTTTAATACAAGGAAATGAAAACAAAAACATTCTGCCTGTGTGGCAATTCTATTAACGGGCATAATTGGGCAGTCTAAGAATTGGTCACACTGAGTGATTAGAATTCAGTATTAAACCCATTTTACAGATGGAAGGAACTGGGCTACTATGGAGAATCACAGGAGTAAGATTTCCTCTCCTATAAAGTACATTATG
The DNA here is from genome assembly GCA_030035585.1 of Dugong dugon. Lineage (NCBI taxonomy): Eukaryota > Metazoa > Chordata > Mammalia > Sirenia > Dugongidae > Dugong > Dugong dugon. The sequence continues at coordinate 103,088,775 of CM057461.1, forward strand.
CTTCAGGATTAAAAGAGTAAGTGAAGAATAGTCATTTTGGTGAAAACTGTTTTTTTCCTAAGAGCAATAAATATTTTCAAAAAGATTTTGAGTTAAAACTTAATTTTCAGTTTCATATCGTGGGATTTTCTTTTCCTCTTTTTAAAAATTTTTTCAGTTACCTAAATAATCAGTTGCTGTTGTCAGTTGCCATAGAGTTGGCTCCGGCGCATAGGAACCTTTATGTATAACAGAACAAAACGTTGCCTGGTCTTGTGCCATCTTCATGATCATTACTACGGTTTGAGTCCATTATTTCTGCCACTGTGTCAATCCATCTCACCTAGGGCCTCCCTCGTTTTTGCCGACCCTCCGCTTTACCAACCATGATGTCTTTTTCTAGCAATTGGTCTTTGCTGATAATGTGTCCAAGGTAAGCAAGCCAAAGCTCACCATCCTTCCTTCTAAGGAGCATTCTAGTTGTATTTCTCCTAAGACTGGTTTCCTTGTTCTTCTGGCAGTCCACAGTATATTCAATATTCACCAACACCACAATTTGAAGTTCTTCTTCTGTCTTCTTTTTTCATTGTCCAGCTTTCGCATGCATAAGAGGCAGTTTAAAAGACATGGCTTGAGTCAGGCTCACCTTAGTCATCAAAGTGACATCTTTACTTTTTAAAATTTTAAAGAAGTCTTTTGCAGCACATTTGTCCAATTCAATGCGTCATTTGACTTCTTAACTACTGCTTCCATGGACATTGATTGTTGATTCAAGTAGAATGAAATCATTGACAATTAGCATGTTGCAAAAAAAGGAGAGAGAAACTAATTTATATGTGGAACAACTATGAAAAATGTTCCCTAGCTGTGGGTCCTGATGGGCTGGGAGATTAAAAGTAGGTCTGCACAGACATTTTTTTTGCAAAATAGTATGCTAAAATTTCAGTGGTCCTTTTTTATTACCTACATTGGATGACACCATGGGCAACAAGGGGCAAAAATAGTTTACCAAGAAAAGACTGTGTTTATAAGTAATTGTAAGTTCTCCCAGTATAGGTCCTACTTAGCTCCACCACATCAAACAAATTGCTTGTCCTCTCAAATATCATATTTTGCGTCTTTAAAATGAGGCTATTAGACTAAATAATCTCTAACCAACTCTTCCTGCTCTAGAGTTTTATGGTTTTATGATGAATCAAGGCAAGCTTTTTGTCTGATTTTCCCCATATTCATAGAAATGCCACTTAATACATGTTTTCAAAGTCAGGAGCAAAACCAAATGAAAGAGACAAGAAAGTGCCTTTGTCTTGTTTTAAAGAAGGTACAGGTAGTCCCCGGGTTACAAATGAGATTTGTTTATAAGTCTGTCTTTAAGTCAGATTTGTAGGTAAGTCAGAACAGATAATACGGTTCTTATTTAGCATCAGTTAGTCAAATGTTTGTCATAGTATATATTTCACCTTTCTGTGCATTTAAAACACTTTAAAAACACTTCATGAGCATCACAAGGTAGTGCGTGGTTCGTTATTATGAACCATTGTATTCAACTCGAATTTTTAATACAGTGGGGTTTATGGCAGTCTGTTCTTAAGTAGAAGTTTTCTGTTAAGTGGGACGTTCTTATATCAGGGACTACCTAAAACCTGTACAATAGAGTATCCTTGTTGTCATTGTTGTCAGGTGCCATTGCGTCAGTTCCGACTCATAGTAACCTATGTACAACAAAACGAAACACCACCCCGTCCTGCACCATTCTCACAGTCGTTGTTATGCTTGAGCCCGTTGTTGCAGCCACTGTGTCACTCTGTCTTGTTGAGGGTCTTCTTCTTTTTCTCTGACCCTCTACTTTACCAAGCGTGATGTTCTTCTCCAAGGACTGATCCCTCCTGATAACATGTCCAAAGTATGTGAGACAAAATTTCACCATCCTTGCTTCTAAGGAGCATTCTGACTGTACTTCTTCCAAGACAGATTTGTTTGTTCTTTTGGCAGTCCATGGTATATTCAATATTCCTTGCCAACACCATAATTCGAAGGCATCAGTTCTTCTTCGGGCTTCCTTATTCATTGTCCAGTTTTCGCATGCATATGAGGCAATTGAAAACACCATGGCTTGGGTCAGACGCACCTTAGTCTTTAAGGTGACTTCTTTGCTTTTTACCACTTACAATTTTGCAGCAGATTTGCCTAATGCAATGCATCATTTGATTTCTTGACTGCTGCTTCCGTGAGTGTTGATTGTGGATCCAAGCAAAATGAAATCCTTGACAACTTCAATCTTTTCTCTGTTTAATCATGATGTTGCTTGTTGGTCCAGTTATGAGGATTTTTGTTTTCTTTATGTTGAGGTGTAATTCATAATGAAGGCTGTAGGCTTTGATCTTCATCAGTAAGTGCTTCAAGTCCTCTTCACTTTCAGCAAGCAAGGTCTTTCTCCAATCCTGATGCCCCATTCTTCTTCATGTAGTCCAGCTTCTTGGATTATTTGCTCAACATACAGATTGAATAAGTATGGTGAAAGGATACAACCCTGACTCACACCTTTCCTGACTTTAAACCACGCAGTATCCCCTTGTTCTGTTCAAATGACTGCCTCTTGGTCTAAGTACAGGTTCCTCATGAGCACAGTTAAGTGTTTTGGAATTATGATTCTTCGAAATGTTACCCATAATTTGTTATGATCCATACAGTTGAATGCCTTTGTATAGTCATAAAACACAGGTAAACATCTTTCTGGTATTCTCTGCTTTCAGCTAGGATCCCTGGCTAAAATCAGTAGTGATATCCCTCATTCCACATACTCTTCTGAATCTGACTTGAATTTCTGGCAGTTCCCTGTCAATGTACTGCTGTAGTGGTTTTTGAATGATCTTCAGCAAAATTTTACTTGTGTGTGATAATTGATATTCTTCGGTAATTTCCGCATTTGGTTAGATCACCTTTCTTTGGAACAGGCATAAATGTGGATCTCTTCCAGTCAGTTGGGCAGGTAGCTGCCTTTCAAATTTCTTGGCATAGGCAAGTGAGTATTTCTAGCACTGCATCCATTTGTTGAAACATCTCAATGGATATTACATCAACTCCTGGAGCCTTGTTTTTTCTCAGTGCCTTCAGTGCAGCTTGGACCTCTTCCTTTGGTACCATTGGTTCCTGATCATATACTACCTCCTGAAATGAATGAACGTCAACCAGTTCCTTTTAGTACAGTGACTCTGTGTATTCCTTCTATCTTCTTTTGATGCTTCCTGGGTTGTTTAACATTTTCCCCCGTAGAATCCTTCAATGTTTCAACTCGAGGCTTGAATTTTTTCTTCAGTTCTTTCAGCCTGAGAAATGCCGTGCGTGTTCTTCCCTTTTGGTTTTCTAACTCCAGGTCTTCGCACATGTCATTACAATACTTTACTTTGTCTTCTCAAGCTGGCCTTTGAAATCTTCTGTTCATCTCTTTTACTTCATCATTTCTTCTGTTTGCTTTAGTTACTTGACATTCAAAAACAAGTTTCAGAGTCTCTTTTGACATCCATTTTGGTCTTTTCTTTCTTTCTGGGCAAAGAAGATCTTATACAAAACAAATCCTGATTGTCAATACCAGTTCATTTGATGAGGGTTTCTATGGTACTGGCAAGAAAATTAATTTCTTGTATTAATTTTCATAACCATATGGTGAAACAGTGTGCCTCTCTATTAGGTAAGTTTTGAAATGTAATTAGTCATTATTTTATTACCCAAACCCTTAAAATAAAATATTATCTTCAAAATTAACTCCTGAGTATGACTATGTAGCATTCATCATATGGCTGATTGGCTGATTTTCACCCCAAATCAGCATGTTCCAGTATGTTGTCCATTTTGGCTGGAAGATTCATGGAAGAAGATCTCATATGTCTCAGTGCACTGAGTATATTTTTAATATATGAAACCATTGATTATTTATGGTTTTTCATCAACAGAAAAAGTCAACTGCAACTGATTCAATGCAGTATAGATTTCTTGTTCTTATCCAGAGGAAGACTAGGGTGCATTTCAGGGTATTTTTGTCGTTTTTTTCCTTTCGTTTTGTTTTTAATAAGACCTATAATAGTAAAAAATAAATACGCTCAGTATTTGAGTGACTCATATGGATTTTTAACAGCTTTATTAAGGTATTATTGGGTACACATATTTACTGTATAATTTGATCAGTGTATCAATTTGACATGTGTATACACTGTGAAATCACCACAATCAAAATAATGAATATATCCACCATCCCCCAAAATTTCCTCCTGTTCTTTTATAATTCTCTCTTCCCACCACCTCATTTCCACCCCCTCATAACTAATGAACTGATTTCTGGCACTATAAATTAGTTTGCATTTTCTAGAGTATTTGTACAAATGGAATTATATGGTATGTACACTTTTTGGTCTGGTTTATTTCATGTAACATACTTACTTTAAAATTCATCCATGTTGTGTATATTAAGGGTTCATTCCTTTTTATTCATTCCTTTTTATTGCTGAATAGTATTCCACTGTATGGATTTATCACATTTAGTTATCAGTTTATCTGTTGATGGAAATTTGGGTTGCTTCCAGCTTTTAGCTATTACAAATAAAACTGCTATGAATATGTGTATATAAGTCTTTGTATGGACATTTTCTTTCCATTTTCTTGTGTAAAGACCTAAGAATGGAATGCCTGGGTCATATGGTAGTTGAATATTTAACTTTATAAGAATCTGCTAAACTGTATTGCAGAGTAATCATACCATTTTTCATTTTCACTGGCAGTATGTGAGAATTCCAATTTCTTCACATCCTTACCAGCACTTGGATTAGTCAGTCTTTTTACTTTCGGCCATCCCAATCGTCTTGTAGAGTTATCTTGTCGTAGTTTTTGTTTGCATTACCCTACTGACTGATAATGTTGAACATCTTTTCATGTAGTTTGACATCCTTGTGTCTTTTTTGAAGTGTCTGTTACCATCTTTTGCTCATTTTTTATTGAGTTATTTGTTTTTGGATTATTGAGTTTTGAGGGTTGTTTATATATTCTCAGTACAAATCTTTTCTCAGATACATGCTTTGCAAATATTTTCTCCCAGTTTGTGCCTTTCAGTGGTTTTGGTATCAAGAATCAGGGTGATGTTGGCCCTAATAAAAAGGTTTGGGAAATGTTCCTTCCTCTTCCATTTTGTTAAAAAAAAATTAACTAAAAATTCAGTTTTTGTAATAGATACGTGACTATTCAGGTTACCTATTTCTTCTTGAGTGAGCTTTGGTAGATTTTTTTGGTATTTCAGTGAATTTCCCCATTTCATCTAATTTGTTGCACTTATTGGCATACATTTGCCCATAATATTTCCTTATTGTCTGTTTATTGTCTATGGAATCTGTCGTGATTTTACATTTCTCGTTCCTGACATTAGAAATTGTACCTTCTGTGGTTTTTTTCACAATTATTCGAAATGACAAAGGAAGGATACCTCAAAAAAAAAAAAAGGAGACTACATATATTTTGGAAACTGACTAAAACCTAAGACACTTAAAGATGAGAAATAAGACTTTCTCAAGAGTACTACTTGCCCCACAGACTGGTTTAGCATTCCCTACCCCCAATACTTTATATGATTTATAGCTGTTTTCTCATTTTTATTTATATAGTTTTTGAGTTACTACTTCTTTAAAGTCTGTTTGTTTACTCCCATAGGACCATAACCTGGCACAGTGCCTGGCATATAATAGGTACTCAAAAGTTATTCTTCAAAAGCACTAAAAATAAATTAAAGTCATCATTTATTAGATTCTGAAAGTTTTCTTATGAATTACTATGGAGTTTGGCTTTTATCCTGAGGAAAAACAAAATCCACTGAGGATTCTAAATAAGTACATGACATAATTAGATTTGCAGTATGACATGTGTATATGGGAAATGGAAAGTGGTGGACGAAGGAAGACTGAGGGCTGGGAACCGGTTAAGAAACCATTGGTTACTAAAGGAATGTTTGAGAAGTAGAGCTTGTAGGATGTGTTGACCACATACAGTAGAGAACAAGGGAAAATTAGATGCAGGGAATGAGAGGGAAAGAAAAGAAACACAACAGCGCTTCAGAATTATAGCTTGGGCAATTTGTAGGATTATGGTACCATTAACTAAATTAAAAAACAATGGAGTAGGACAAACGTTTACATTTCAAAAAGACAGGTGTCCAGTTTGTTACCTACATAAATTAGCAGTTTTATTCTTTATCCCTGAGATTATCCTCATTGAGATTGCCATAGCATACTTAAAAAGAGTTGAGAAAAGCATAATACACTTATAATACGCTGACTCAACCTAACTGTGACAATGAATTCACACAAGTGATTTTCCTAATAAATGAGACATCTTGTTAAGAATGAAGCCCTTTGATTTTAAGCCTTTTTGATAGAAATCATTCTAAAATGTATCACATACTTCCCTAACACATTTTTTTTAATTTTCATGTTTTGCCAGCTACCCTAGGAATAGGTATTATAGACACCTGCATTTTTCTGATAAGTAAATTGAGTCTTAGTTCAAATGATATTTCTAATGTCATAATTTAAAACTGTCAGCCTCAAGATTTGAACCTAGGTCTTTTTATTCTAAATTTGAATTCTTCCCACTTTACTATATTTACCTTCATGTCTATTGTGATATTGAGGGGAGTGGGTAGTTCAGTGGTAGAATTCTACCTGCCACGCGGAAGACTCCTTTCTGGCCGATGCCTAAAGTGTCGCCACCATCCATCTAACATTGGTGGCTTTTGTGTTACTATGATGCTGAACATGTTTCAGCAGAGCTTCCAGACTAAGACAGACAAGGAAAAAAGGCCTGTCCATCTACTTCCAAAAAATCAGCCTGTGAAAACCCTGTGGATAACAATGGTCTGATCCTATTATGCCTAGGATTGCCATGAGTCGGGGGCAGACTCAAAGGCAGCTAATAACAATATTGTGATACTACCCAGTGAATTCATGAGAATTAATTAAATATAAGAACAAAAGAACAATAAAAAATTAGAATATGATGAACTCTGAAAAACTCATAATTTAAGTAGTAATCTATTTCCCTAGAGGAGCATTTGTAATGAAGAAATAAAACATGGTATTATGGAATGAAGATGGGCCTTGGAGTCAGGCAAACTTGGGTTCAAATTTGAGCCCTGCCACATACTGTGAGACATTATTTGACAACCAAAAACTCTCAGCCCCTCAATGTTCTAATCTTTAAAACAGGTATGTTAACTGGTTTATAGGATTATTGTAAGCATTAATAAGATTAGATGTATAAGCGCTAGCTTGAGGCCTAAAACCCATTGCTGTCAAGTCAATTGCGACTCATAGTGACCCTGTAGGATAGAGTAGAATTGCCCCATAGGGTTTCCAAGGAGTGGCTGGTGGATTCAAATGGCCAACCTCTCAGCTAGCAGCTGAGCTCTTAACCACTGTGCCACCAGGGCTCCAGCATGAGGCCTGGCATTGTAAAATATTAATTTTCCTTCTTCCCCATAGTCAGAGTTGATTTTAGGAGCAGAGGTTTAGCTTTTATATATGAGTCAGACTCAACTTGCCAGCAATGGGATTTTTAGTGGAGCCTTGGTGGTGCAGTGGTTAAAGCACTCAGCTGCCAACCAAAAGGTTGGCAGTTTGAACCCACCAGCTGCTCTGCAGGAGAAAGATGTGGCAGTCTGCTTCCGTAAAGATTACAGCCTTGGAAGCTCTTTGGGGCTGTTCTGCTCTGTCCTGTAGGGTCAACATGAGTCGGAATACACTCAGTGTCAGTGCGTTTGGGTTTTTTTTTTTTTTTTTTTTTTGGTATACCATCACACTAATAGCCTTGTGGCATACAAGACTTGATAAACCTTTAAAAAATCATAAATTTGAAAGAACTTCACCCAGTTTGAAAGAACTAAGTATATAGACTGAAAACATGAATAAATTTTTTTCTGCATTTGTAAATCAGCAGTTTGATTATTTTTCCACATAGTCATTCTCACTGAGGTCACACCAGCTGGACAGGTGAAGCAGAAAGAAAGTTTGAAAAGGAAAGCAAGGCAAGCAAGACCACTCAGTAGTTAGTATGGCTGTTTTCTGGATTTATTTCAGCAACTAGAAGAACATCATTTGGTTTTCTTCTAGGATCAAAAGACCATTAGTCTCTATGCAATATGTGGTTTTTCACTCACTACAGACCTTGTAGTTTAAGCATGTTCTAATTCTGAACTGATTAAGTGCAGCTTGATTTCTGGATGGCAGTTGTTTATAAGTTATAATAGTTTTCTTAGTTATTATACAGAATCCACAATGATGCTTACCTTGCATACAAGATGATGTCTTGGTCTGCAAAAGTCATCTTCAACCACATTGCCCAGATGCCTACTGTAAAAAGACACCACAAATGGCTGAAAGTGTCAACATAAATAACTATCAATAAATATTATGGAATGTAGCAAAGCATTTGGCTTGTATCTTTCTAACCTATCATAGCTGTGTGTCTATTATTGTCGCAAGGGACGCTCCCAGTCTAGCTGCATACAGTATTTATAAAGTACCCATCACCGTGGTATCTAAACATTTGGGCAATCTAATTAGGCTAGTCCAATTACTTGTGTATAAGTAGAAGAGGTGTACGTCCTTACAATCGATTTGACTGTGTTTTTAAAAGCAAGAAAAGCCTTCTGTGAGAATAGCTCTCTAGGCCTCTTGTTCCAAGATTAAAAGACTGTGGGTAAAGAAATGACTCTTTCCTATTCCTGAAGGTGATAATGTTCGGAATCAAGCAACTCTCCAGTGGTAGAAAACACCACAGCCCAGAGATCTTTACTGAGAACATTCTACTCCCTTTTCTTTTGAACTTCACTCTGGGGGCAGGTAACTGAAAAGTGCTTTCTAAAAGCAGTTCACCTGGAGGTGAATTATTTCTGAAGACCTCCTTGCTGAGGACGCTGCGTTCTCCCCTGGCCTACCAAGTTAGACAGTCCTTCTCCTCTCTTGGAGAGTTAACTAGGTCAGACCTGAATTTAAACTTGATAATGAAGACCTCCCCTCAGACTTTTATTTCTGACAGGCAAGGAGAATTTAGGACATGTTTTCCGTTCTCTCTGTGTGTGTTAGCGTGTTTTTAGAAAGGAACATATCCAAGGTGGCATCTCTCACAGTGTGTGTGGTAGGGGTGGGAAGATATTATCTCTTAGCATAATAACCAATAAATATTTTTAGAATGTAAAGTTAATGAAAGATTTTTAAAAATTATTTCTGTGCACTGCAGCAAACTGAAAATACCATGCTCATACAGAAAAATCGTAAGTTGCTTATACTTACCTCAGGACAAAGAGCACTTACTCCTTTGTACTGTCAAGAGTTCTCCCTGGAATTTATCACAAATTCAGGTTGATATGAATCTAATTTATCTGATATTTTATTTTATTATGTTTTTCGTAACTAAGTAACAATCAAGTCAACATGGACTGCAGTGTTTCAAAGTATAATTTTAAATTTCATACAGTGGCATTTACCTTGAAAATGGGTAGACTATTTTGCTCATCCTGTCTGTGTTACCCATTTTATATTGCTTACTGCTCACTTCAGTTTTTAAACAGTCTTGTTTTCTCTTTGTCATCTGTTTACATTATAGTCTCTCTCAACCTGTGCTACTGAATAGTTCTTATTATTGTGGCTTTGGACATAATTATGGGTCTTTTATAAGTTTATATTCTTTTAGTGCCTTGCCCTCCAACCCTATTCTTAGAGTTTGGTGCTTCTCTTTTGTATTCGTTTCTGCCTGTAAGACTTCTCTTTTTTCTTTAAATATACATTTTTTTTAGTTCTGCTTTAAGTGAAAGTTTACAATTCAACCTAGTTTCTCATACAAAAATGTATACACACATTGTTATGTGACCCTAGTTGCTCTCCCTATACTGTGACAACACACTCCTCCTTTCCACCTCGGATTTCCCATGTCCATTCAACCAGCTCCTGACCCTCTCCGCCTTCTCATCTCACCTCCAGACAGGAGCTGCCCATTTAGTCTCATGTATCTACTTGAGCTAAGAAGCACACTCTTCACGAGTATCATTTTATGTCCCATAGCCCAGTCTAATCTTTGTCTGAAGAGTTGGCTTCAGGAATGGTTTCAGTTTTGGGCTAACAGAGACTCTGGGGGCCATGTCTTCTGGGGTCCCTCCAGTCTCAGTCAAACCATTAAATCTGGTCTTTTTACTAGAATTTGAGTTCTGCACCCCACTTTTCTCCTGCTCCGTCAGGGACTCTCTGTTCCCTGTCAGGGCGGTCATTGGTGGTAGCTGGGCACCATCTTGTTCTTCTGGTCTCAGGCTGATGGAGTCTCTGGTTTATGTGGCCCTTTCTGTCTCTTGGGCTAATATTTTCCTTGTGTCTTTGGTGTTCTTCATTCTCCTTTGCTCCAAGTGGGTTGGGACCAATTGACACATCTTAGATGACCGCTTGCTAGCTTTTAAGACCCCAGACGCCACTCACCAAAGTGCGATGCAGAACATTTTCTTAATAAATTTTGTTACGCCAGTTGACCTAGATGTCCCCTGAAAGCATGGTCCCCAGACCCCTACCCCGGCTACTCTGCCTCTCAAAGTGTTTAGTTGTATTCAGGAAACTTAGCTTTTTGTTTAGTTCAGTTGTGCTGACTTCACTTGTAGTGCGTGTTGTCCTTCCCTTCACCAAAGATAATTCTTATCTACTATCAAGTTAGTGAATATCCCTCTCCCTCCCTCCCCACCCTTGTAACCATTAAAGAAAGTTTTCTTCTGTAAATATACATTTTTTAAATATCTGAATTCCTAGAAAATATCTTTCTGCAGTCATATCAGTTTCTTTAACTAGTCCTTTTGTTTCCCATCAGAATTATTTGCAGATGCATTCACAGAATTTCATTTTTTTAGAACTTTCTATTCCTCTTGAGCCATCTTCCTGTGCAGAACTTCTCACCAAAGGATCTTAAACAGTTTTTCCCTGACCATTAAAGTCATTGTTGCAATTATTGAACATTTATTTCATGGCAAGAATTTTATATATATTATCTTTACTCTGTACAACTATAAGATAGGATCATTATCTTCATTGCACTGATGTGAAGACAGAAGTTGACAGAGTACAGACATAGGCAGTAATGGAAACACCAGGGTAGAATTTCAGGTATGTTTACTTCCAAAACCTAAAAGCTTAGAACATTTCTGGCTTACTTGTTTCAAGTCAGTTATATCAGCTTTCAGTAATTCTAGAGATCTTTTAGAAATCCCTGGGTGGTGTGAACAGTTAAAGTGCTCAGCTGCTAACCAGAAGGTTGGAGGTTCAAGTCCACCTACAGGCACCTTGGAAGAAAGGCCTGGTTATATACTTTTGAAAAATCAGCCATTGAAAACCCTATGGAGCACAGTTCTATTCTGACACACATGGGGTCACCACGAGTCAGAGTTGACTCAATGGCAATTTGTGTAGAGCTCTTTTGTGATCATATTCTGAAAATTTCAGGCTCTTAGCAACAAGTTCTGCCCATTTCTCTGGCACTCTATTTAATGAATGCTATCTTCATCTTAGTAGCCCTGGTGGTGCAACGGTTAAGCACTTGGCTGCTAACAAAAAGGCTAGTGGTTCAAACCAACCTAGTGACTCCCTGGGAGAAAGACCTGATGATGTGCTCTAGTAAAGATCACAGCATAGAAAACCCTGTGGGGCAGTTCTCCTCTGACACATGGGGGTGCTATGAGTCGAAACCGACTTGACCACACCTAACAACAGCAAGAATTTTTATCTTGGAATTTGCTCAAGAGAAATTAAAGGAATCGATGGGTACTCTTCTTAGGAAATGATACAAGAAATAGCCAACACAGACCAACATCCTGAATTTTGAATTTTTCCTATCAATTTTCCTAATGCAATAATTTGGATAGGCACATAGTCTACTTTCCAAAATACAACAGATCTGAATTTAGTCAAATGTTTTGCTGCTCTGTGACAAGAATAATTGCAAACTTCACAACATGAATGTTAGGGGTCCTCACTGCTCTCTGCCCTAACTCCTACTCTCAACCTTTCCTCTTTGTAAAATCTGTGATTTAAAGTACAGTCACATCTATCTGTTTTTAAAAATCATTTCTTAGTTTCCCTCTGGTTCCATATTTAGTATCATTTTTCAACTCTTGAATGTCTTTTCCACTCTGCGATCCCAGGAATTCTAGGAAAGCCAGTGGGGACACCAACTGAATTTATGAGAAAGTTGACTTTGCTGATATTACTTTCAACCAGATTTCAAAGTTGCGTATTCCTGAACAGCACTTTGGAAACCAGAAGAGAGATCTGTTTCTTGAGAGATTAAAGCAGGATTAGTGGTTTAATATGGCCAAGGACTGAAGGGGAAAAAACAAGGAGAACTTTATAAGAAAATCATGCAAACTGAGATCAGTCCTAAAGTATACAGCTTATTAATTATAGGGAAGAATATAAGGAAATTACTTATTTGGAGATAAAGCTATGTAAATCTCAGTAAACAGTACATGTGATATACTTCCACTGACATCTTTTTTATCTGACAGCAAGTATGGTGAATTGACAAAGCAAGGGCTAAATTGTCAAAGAAGGAAGAAGCTGAGACCTACCATGCATGTTTCATTGAGAGACATATCCTAACCCTGACCTTCTTCTACCTAGGAACAGGAGCAAAGATGAGAGGTTGTCATAGCCAGAAGAAAACACAGCGCCGTGTCCCAATGTTATCTCATGCCCCATTGTATCAGTTTTCTGTTGCAGCTGTAACAAATTACCACAAACTTAGTGTATTAATTTCCTAGGGCTTCTGTAACAAAGTGTCACAAACTGGGTGGCTTATAACAACAGAAATTTATTCTTTCACAGTTCTGGAGGCCAGAAGTCTGAAATCAAGGTGTCGGCAGGGTTGTGCTCTCTCTGAGGTCTCTAGGAGATGACCCCTCTTTGCCTCTTCCAGCTTCTGGTGGTTTCCAGCAGTCCTTGGTGTTCCTTGGCTTGTAGATGCATCACTCCAGTCTCTGCCTGTGTCTTCACATGGCCTTCTCCTCTGTGTCTCTGTGTGTCCAAATTTCCCTTTTCTTATAAGGACACCAGTCACTGGATTAGGTCCGACCCTAAATACCGTATGACCTCCTCTTAACTTGATTACATCTGCAAAGATCCTATTTCCACATAAGTTCACATTCTGAACTTCTGGGTGGACATGAATTTTGGAGGGGCAGTGTTCAACCCAGTACACTTAATGGCTTTCAAAAAATTGATTTATTATCTTACAGTTGTGGGTCTCACTAGTCTAAAATCAAGGTGCAGACAGGGCTACATTGCTTTCTGGAGGCTCCAGAGGAGAATCCATTTCCTTGTCTTCTCGAACTTCTGGAGACTATCCATATTCCATGGCTCATGGCCCCTTCCTCCATCTACTAAGCTAACAATGTTGCGTATCTCTAACCATTCTCCCATACTCACATCGCCCTCTGACCACAGCTAGGAAAGATACTCTGCATTTAAGGATTGATGTGATTAGGGTCCTGAACTTAATCATTTTCAAAAGTCCCTTTTGCCATGAAGATAACATATTCTTACATTCTGGAGATTATGCCATGGACGTTTTGGGAAACGATTATACTATCTCCCTACTACACAATTGTTAAGTAGGCTATAACATTGCTTAAGTGATAAATACTTGAAATCCTGCATTTCCTTTGCACAAAATAATGAACAACAAATGTTTAATGGACATCAACCGTGAATAGAAAGACGAGTTGAAGAGATGAAAAGGAATATGATGGGGGGTACATTTCCTTTAAGCTTGTGTATTCTTGGTAAGAAAATAAATTCTAAATGATAACTACCTTGAAAATAAGTCTCAACAGAAATGTATTGCTTTACTCTTCAAGAAAATGCAGTGTACCCTAACTTTCAAAAAATTATGGTCAAAGTTTAGAAAATAAAAATATATTGAAGCAAGGAGAAAGAATCTGAGGTATGTTTTATAGAATTCGTATTGTTAAAATGGAGAATAGTTGACACTGCTGGTAAAACTGCACGCAGTTTAGGTTTCAAACCCTGTAACACCAATAACGGGATTAAAAATGCTATGTAGATATTCAGGTTGATCTGGGTCTTGATAATATGTTGATGGAACACTCTCATCACCTTCAAAAGGGTTCACTCACTGCGTTGATTCTATTTTCTTTTTCTTTTCGATCATTGCATTGTTTTAGCGTACAGAGAGCAAAATTTGGCGACAGCTTTCAGTTCTGAATGACTAATGAATTGTTCATCTGTGTGTAGGGTCTCCCTGGTGCAAGCTCTGTGTGAGTCTCTATTCCTCCTTATTCAAAGATGACACTGTTGATTGTGGTGATACTATCCATGTGCGCAGATCCAGCTGAAAAGTCAAACAAGAGACCAGCATTCCTTTCTAAAACCCCATGCCCTTGAACTGTGTCCTTTGTTTGCCAGCACAGTCTGCTGTTTGACAAGCCTGTACTCTGACTCTTCCTTTCTGAGCAGGCTACATGACCATCTCATTCTGAGTAAGTCACCCCATTCCTTTTTTCTGTGGTTCATCTGTCCGTTATTTTTATCTTAGAGAAGCCCACAGTTCGATGTGCTTGTGGTTCAAGACACTCTTATTGCAGTCCTTTGATGAGTAATCTCAACTTTCTATTTGAAGCTGAACATAGATGATCTCAGTGAAAATCTTCAAGAATTCCCCATAAACAAGGATATACAGGTCACAGAGCACTACACAGAATCATTTGAGTTATAAGACAAAACTTGGTTCCCAGTAGCACTTCCCAGAGAGGAAGGATGAAAGAATAATTAAAGCCATATAGGAATAAAATATAATTTCAAAACAGTAGTCATCTCTCCTCCCTTCTCCTCCTGTGAAAGAATCAAAATTTTAGTTGTTTTCAGAAATTGGAGTTGGTGACCAAGTTGAAGTTTCAAATTTCTGGCAGGTGTCAGTTCCGTGAGTTTAGACCTTAAAATTTTGTTTATAGTGAACATTTATTGAGCACTTATCGTGGGCCAGGTACCAATCTAAGCACACTAAAAGTGTCCATTTAAATCTTACATCAACCTTAGGAGGTAAGGAGTATTATTATCTCTATTTTACAGAGAATAAAAATTGAGATATAATAAAGTTGTCCTGGTTCACTCAGTTGGCCAGTAGAAAAACGAGCATTCAAACCAACATTCAAAGTAGAGAAACCACAATGCTAGTGTAGGTAGCATGCACACATACCTGTGCAACATTCCGTGCACATGTAGTGTGGTGCCAAAGCCAGCTTGCTTAGCCACTATGCTGTACAGCCTCTCCTATGTCTCCTCTCATGGAACGCAGCTAGACATGAATCAATTACCTGCACTAGGATGGAGGCCAGTGAGAAAACCTAGACTTAGAACTAGATCCTGGAACATTGTAGGTTGAATGAATGAATGCCTAATGCCTAGGACAGTGCCAGGAACGTAGTAGGTAAAGGAAGGAAGGGAGAATGGGAGAAAGAGAGGAAGGAAGAGAGGGAGGAAGGAAGAAGGAGAGGCAAGAAGAGAAGGAAGGAGGAAGGAAGAAAGGAAGGGAGGGAGGGAGACAGGAAGGAAGGAAGGAACCTTCTATGTCATGAGTCAGACTTTGGAAGGACAGACAAAAGTGTAGGTACCATATGGAAATCCAAAAAGGTAATGATAGCAACAGCCAAAATTTGTTGATTACTATCTCTGTGCCCACAACCGTGCTAAATGCTTTCTGCTTTCTGTAAAGTCAGTGTAACTTAAACAGCATGAAGAGGCAAGTATCACTCTCCCCATTTTATGGATGAGACTTGGAGATGTTAAGTGACTTGCCCAAGGACATACTACTGGTAATCAATAGATCCAAGATTTAAATCCAGATCTCTCTGTTTCCATCATCCTAGAACTTAACCTCTCATGCACTAACAGACTTTAGTCCAGCAGGACTTCAGTCCCTATTGGGAGACATATTTCAGATGGGGCTATAAAAGTGAATCCAAAATTAGGTTATATTTTACAATCCAGGATAACCATTGTCTCTGGTAATTCTGCAAGTCTAGGAATATGAGACAGTTTCCAGACCTGAAACAGAGGGAAAGGATCACCTGTTAAAAAAAAAAAGAAAAAACCTGTTGCTCTCCAGTCAATTCCGATCAGAGCGGCTCCATAAAGTGGTTAATGTGCACAAGGACTTATGCAAAAGAGGACCAAGTGGAAGTCCAGTGCATCAAACTAAAGTTAAGTTTAGGATGAGACAAGCAGCAAAGTTGACTTGCTGTTCAGGTTGCATATGCAGGGCATGTAGACTACAGTTTGTTAAGCTCCCACCACTGCTCAAGGTCAGGGCAGACCTTGGATGCTAGAAAGTAATTGATCCCATGTGTAGCAGTTAAGAGTCCCATCCAGTGGGCAGAAGAGACTTGAAAACTTGGGAATCAGGCTTCATGTGAAAAGATCCTTGCTACTTCTGAAAGGTCCTCAAGCAAAGTCCACCTCTGCTGTGACCTCATTTCAGACTCCTTTATTTAGAACATCTATTTTTTTTTCCTCTCATAATGCAAATATCCCACCTTTTCTCTGTATTTCTAGTGCTGTTGTATTTCTTCTTGGTGTCAACATATTTTCTGTGTAACACCTGTTTTTCCTTTTATTGAAAGGCGAGCCAGGCCAGATGACAAAATCTGAGTTTGGAGATCGTGGAGACTGATGATTCAGACTCTGCTTACCCTTGCCCTCTTGCTTTGTCTTACTACGCATGGGATCAGCAAACAGCCAGTGCAAAGGACACACAATATAAGGATCCACATGAGTGTACTTCTGCCCACACCCCAGTTCCTCACAGTGACATAGTTCAAGTTCTGGGGTTTCAGAAGCCTACAAAGAATAAGTAATCCAATAGGTCACTGTAGACCAGAGCCCACTGTGAGTGTCCCATTCTTTGTACTATTCACCTAGTGGTGATGGCCACATCACTGCTCACACCCACCCTAGCAGCATATATAGAATTTCTTTTTGTGCCACAGTTACATCTACCAGACTCAGGCAGCAGGACTGGCCCTATATTAAAGAAATCTATAGGGAAACTGAATTGTATGTACAAAACTGTTTTCTTTTGAAAATATGGATATGTTTTGAGAAAAATAATTGTTTTGCATATCATGGACCTCCAAACATGAATACATTATCTCCATTTAATCAGCAAGTAAACTGAGGCAGTAAACTGAGTGGGTTCACTGAGATAAAACATCCAGCCCAGGCCAAAGGAAGCTATCGGTAGAAATTACTGGAAAAGAAATCTAAAGAACATTCATTTGTTCTGGCTTTCACTACACTGCCTCCTTTCTACAACTATATTTTCTCTGAGAACAATGTGCTAATGGCATACCTACTGAGAAAATGATGCGTCAGAAAGCTAAATAACATAGTCTATGTTATTGGTGGAACAATAATTGAATATTACTATGAACAACGTTCATGCAATATAATGCAATGAAGAAGCAGCTTTGGGTTTTGTTTTGAAGGGTGCTTTTGTTAAATTATTATTTTGGTTCAGTGGTTCAAGAGTTAGGTTTTATTAACCAGTTTCTTTGTATCAGTGGGAGATTTGCTTCTAGGTACCCATGTCTAGTACTCTGAGTATTTGCACCTGATTGGCCAATTGAAAGAGTTGCTCTTTGGTATCCATCATTAGCAAGGGCTGTTTTTGACACATCAGAGCAGTCGACTACAATGTGTCAGTCCTGATTTAGGAGATAATGTTACCTTTAATCACAAAAGGGAAGGATTCGTTTTTGACTAAAGAACTTTATGGACATTTTAAATGAGATCATGTTAGAGGGGTTCCTGGGAAAATTTTTGGGTGATTAAAGCAAGTGACACATTTATAGGTGTCCAATTAAAGCAGTGCAGGGAAGAAAAAAAAAAGCCACGCAGTTTACTTCAGTAATGATCTATAGTTGGGTCATTATTATTGAACATGAAACATGGCATATAGCTGTGGCTTGAGTTGGTTTTGCTGGGGGTAGTTCCATGAAATCAGAAGGTCTGTCATGTATCCACATTGCTATGTAATCTTTGAAGGAATTACTTATGCAGCATACTCCTTAGCTGCCTTCTAACACTTTATTTGGAATGCTTTTTACTGTCTTTAAGGTTTTCCTTAAATATAAAGTTCATTATTGCTCCCTTGCTCTGTGCAAGTTTCCATGGTAGGAACTTTACGTAAGGTGCTGTGTATACTGTAGACAGATAGGGTGTACTTTGGTGTTGTGAAAATCCTATTATTAATAATTTTTACTTTAATAATTTTTATTAATATAGCATTAATTATAACTTAGATCATGCCATGCCTGCTCTAATAAAAAGAATATTTAGCCTAAATAAATGAAGATAAATGTGGTTATTTGGAACAGAATGGCATATTTTCATTGCAGGTGAGGTGTAGGTAATTGATAGAGTGACTTTGGATCTTGAAAAGTTCAGAAACATTAGAAAGACTGACCTGAGGTTGATTCAGGGTAAATTGATGTTCTCAGAGCAGAAAAACTAGATATATGATGGATAAAACCCACGGAGTGGCTCATTGTTCAAATATGGGAAGGCATCCTTGGGTTCAGTCAGAATTATGGATATAAAAAGCCTGAGCATGAGACAATACCTATCTACATATAATATTAGAAGACTCCATTTATTTTTAATTTAATTAATTATTGTTGTGTGCCATCAAGTCAATTCTGACTCATAGCAGAGTAGAACTTCCCCATATGGTTTCCAAGGCTATAATCTTTACAGAAGTAGACTGCCAAATCTTTCTTCCATGGAGCAGCTGGTAGGTTTGAACAGCCCACATTTCAGTTAGCCAAGCACTTTAACCACTGTACCACCAGGGCTCTTATTTTAATTAATAGACCTCACTATAGATATGCAATAGATTTAATATTGGTTGATTTCAAAACTTAGCAAAAATATGTACTTGCATTAAATTGCTTCAAACTTCTCTAAGTTACACAGTCTTTAAAGGAAAACTGAGTTAAAGAACAAAAATATTATTATTCATTCTTTCCAATGTGCCAGCATGGAAGGCAGAGAAGGAGCATTGTCTTTAATAGTTTTATTCCACTGCATTAATAAAATCTGAAAAACTGGATGAACCTGATTGAAAATTAAAATAAAATTTTTTGTCACACTTCCCCCATCTCTTTAATTGGAGACATCATGTAAAAGAGGCTCAATTCAGCCCCACTGACTCATGTAAGAGAAAGAAATGCTGGACTGAGAATACAGAGTTATACATCTATGAGATTGGGTCTCCTTCCACTTGCCATGAGTACTCTTTTATGGGTCAGTTTGAGAATGAGTTAAGTTAAATGAATATCTATATTCTATGCTTTGTCTAAAGTAGAGAGATACAAGGGCAATGTAAAACACATAATTTAAATGTGTTTGAAATTCTGATTTCAATAAATGAGCAGATCAAGAAGCTATTGACACACAAGAATCCAGCATCCTTGTCCTTTCAACATTTAAGAAAAAAAAATTTTTTTAACGTGTTATAAAGGAAGTGTTTGCTTCTTTCCATAATATAGTAACTGCTAATGGACTTTTCCTGCTACCCTAAACAACTGTACACTTTTAAGGTATTGAATAATTAACATAAGGGAATTGCATAAGATAAGTTCTATGATTGCTGTAGCTTTGTGTGTGGGTACACTTGGATGCTGCAGCACAGGGAAGTGGGATCAAGAGAGATAGTGGTCTTACTGAGTTGAAGAGGCAGAGACAAAATTTCAGGGCTGATAGTATTTTTGCAGTAGGGTATGAAAGAAGAGGAAATTTTCCAGACGGAGGTTCCAGAAGTCTGCATGCAGATTTACTGCATATGTCTTCCCATGAAAATGGCCTTCATAAGACCTAGCAGAGATATCCTGGTACAAGGCTAAGAGTTGAAGTGAGATACCAGAGGTCTTACAGTGTTGAGTGTCACTGGAGTTCCAGTCCATCCAGAGGAAAAAGACCTCTATAAGTAATCTGGGCATTCAAGTGAGATCTCAGAAAGTTTGCAACTTAGTGGTAATATCTAAGAAAAGGATAAAGGCTATGCCCTAGAATTGAGTTCAAAAGTAAAACAGATCCTCCCTAATAAAGAATAAAAACCAAACCTAACAACACCAAAAAAAAAAAAAAGTTGTCAGTAATTTAACTGCCTGTCATGAAAAAACTCTACACTTGAAAGAAATGCAACATAATCCTGACCCTTATAACATATATTTCACAGTGATACAATAAAAATTGCTAGACATGTGAAGTAGCAAAGGATACAGCCCATAATCAAGAAAAAAACCAGACAATAGAAACAGACCTTACGATGACCAAGATAATGAAGTTAGCAAACAAGAACTTCAAAACAGTTATAAATATGCTCAAAGACTGAAAGGAAAAGGTGGTCATTTTGAGTGAGCACATGGGGAATCTCAGCATAGAAATAAAATAATTAAAAAAAAATTCTAGAACTGAAAAATATAATACCTGAAATTAAAAAAAAAAAAGTACTGACTGGCTTAGCAATATATAGGTGTCTACAGAATAAAGACTTAGTGAGATTGAAGGCATATCAATCAATATTATCCAATCAGAAGAACAGAGAGAAAAAGGTTTAGGGGGAAAAAAAAAAAAAAAACAGAACATCAGTGACTTGTGGGACAAAAACTAAATAGTCTAACATATATATAATTGGACTCCCAAAAATGAGCAGTAAAAAAAGAATGGGCTAGGAAAAAGAAAATACTTGAAGAAAACAAAAGACCAAAATTTCCCAAAAATAATGAAAAAAATTAACTTATAGAAGGAAGCTCAGCAACCACCAAGCATAGTATATGTACCCAAGGGGTGGGAGGGAAACTAGAATTACCATTTTTAAATTGAAAACCAAAGATGAAAAAGAAACACCTTAAAAGCTTACAAAAAAGATAAACTGCCTAAATGAAAACTGTGTGAATTATGACCGACTTACCACCAAAACAAAGGAAAAATACCTTTAAAGTTCTGCAAGAAAAACTGTCAACTCAGTGTCTTACCAATTCTATTAAAAATTGTACAGAAGTTCCTAGAGAGTGCAAGATGAGACAATGGAGGGAGGCAGGGAGGGAGAAAGAAAAGGAGGGAGGGGAAAAGAAAAAATATAAAAAAAAGGATTGGAAAATTTATTTTCAGGCGTGTTTACTGACAGAAAATCCTATGAATCTACAAAAAACACTACTGGAAATAATAAGCAAATTTATAAATGTTGTAAATAGGATCAAGATCAATAAAGGGAAAGCAATTGTATATCTGTATACCAAACCAGAAAACCAAACCTACTGCTGTCAAGTCGATTCTGACTCATAGTGACCCTATAGGACAGAGTAGAACTGCCCCACAGGGTTTCCAGGAAGCGCCTGGTGAATTCAAACTACTGACTTTTTGGTTTGCAGCTGTAGCTCTTAAACACTATGCCACCAGCATTTCAAGCATCAAGTATTTGGAAATTTTTTATTTAATTTTTTTAATATTATCAAAAAAGGTGTAGAATAATTAGGAATGAATTTATCGAAGGTCATTTAAGACTTACACATCAAAGACTACAAAACACCGCTGAGAGAAATTTTAAAAGACCTAAATAAATGGAAAAATGCACCATGTCATGGATAAAAAGATTCAATATTGGTAGGATGTCAAGTCTCCCCAAACTGATTTATAGAGTCAACACAGTCAAATTTTCAACAAGCATTTTTGTAGACATATAACATGGAAATGCAAACAACCTACAACAGCCAAACACTCTTGAAAAAGAAGAATCAATGGGGAAAGAGAAGTCTTTTCAACAAAAGGTACTGAGACAATTGAATAAGCAAATTGAAAAACAAATTTTGACTTCTACCTCATGCTTACACAAAATTGAGATGGACCACAGAATTAAAGGTAACAGTGAAGTCAATTTAGCTTCTAGAAAAAGGTATTATAGAATATTTTCAAGAACAGGGAAGTAGGCAGATATTTTTTTAGACAGGACATGAAAAGAAATAACTCTAAAGGAAAAAAACGATTTAGGTTTTAACAGACATCTCCATTAAGGAAATGAAAAGGCAAGCCATATATCTGACAATGGCCTTGTATCTGTATATAATGAAGAACTCCTGCAAATCAATCAAAAGTAGGCAAACAACCCAATTAAAAAAAAAATGGGTAGAAAATTTGAACAGAACTTCAAAAAAGAATGTACACTAACGGTCAGTTGATGCATGAAAAGGTGAAAGTTACTTAACATTAGCAGTTATCAGGGAATGCAAATTAAAATCACAATGATATATACCACTTTATTCCCATCAGAATAGTTATAATTAAAAAGACTAATAACATCAAATATTGGTGACAATACTGAACAACTGGAACTCTTGTACATTTCTGGTGAGAGTATAAAATGGTACAGTCATTTTGGAAAATGTGTTTGGCTGTTTCTTAAAATTTGACACACTTCTATCTATGACCCCAAAATTCTCCTCCTAAGTATATACCAAGTGTAATAAAAACATTTGTCAATGAAAAAACTTTCACAAGAATCTGCAAGCTTGACTCATCATAGCCAAATACTTAAAAATAACTCTTATGTCCATCAAAAGGAGAACTAGTAAACAAATCACACAATGGAATACTACTAAACAATAAAAAAGAATGAACTATGAATATACATGCAACAACATGGATGAATCTTCAAGACATTTTGTTGAGCAAAAGAACCTAGACACAAAAGAGTATATACTACATGATTCCATTTAGAATCTATGAACTTGCTTGGGTTTTCTGTGTTGTTAACACCAAGTTTCAGGATACACAGTTGGTGTACCTGATAACTGAATCAGAAGTTTGGATACTAGAATCAAGGGGTAAATGAGGGAATTTATATTGCACTATTTATCTTACTAAGATAAAGATAAACCACCATTCATCTGTCAGTTTGTCATACAGTGGTGGCTTTTGTGTTGCTGTAATGCTGGAAGCATCACCCATGGTGGACAGCTTTCGGTAAAGCTTGCAGACTCAGGCAGACTACATCTGTGGAAAGAGACAATGGAGAAGCTCAATATCATCAGTCAGAACAAGGCCAGGGGCCGACTGCAGAACAGACCATCAATGGCTTATAAGAAAGCTCAAGTTGAAGCTGAAGAAAAGTAAAACAAGTCCACAAGAGCCAAAATATGACCTTGGGTATATCCCACCTGAATTCAGAGACCGTCTCGAGGATAGATTTGATACATTGAACACTAATGACCGAAGACCAGATGAGTTATGGGATGACATCAAGGACATCATATATGAGGAAAGCAAAAGATCATTAAAAAGGCAGGAAAGACCAAAATGGATGTTAAAAAAAAAAAAAAAAAACTGTGAAACTTGCTAAAGCAAGTGGGAGAAATGATGAAGTAAAGAGCTGCACAAAGATTTCAAAAGGTGACTCGAGAAGACAAAGTATTATCATGAAATGTGCAAAGACCTGGAGTTAGAAAATCAAAAAGGAAGAATATGCTTGGCATTTCTTAAGCTGAAAGAACTGAAATAAAAATTAAACCTCAAGTTGCAATATTGAAGGCTTCTAAGCTACACATGACCCAAG
This sequence comes from Dugong dugon, assembly GCA_030035585.1. NCBI lineage: Eukaryota > Metazoa > Chordata > Mammalia > Sirenia > Dugongidae > Dugong > Dugong dugon. Next base: position 103,112,442 of record CM057461.1, read on the forward strand.
CCATGGGGTTTTCAATCACCGCATATGCATGTGTGGTTTGAAATCAGCAAAGACGTGTGCCAGGGTTGTATCCTTTTGCTGTATTTATTCAATCTGTACATTGAGCAGATAATCCAAGAAGCTGGACTATATGAAGAAGAAGAAGGCAGCATCAGGATTGGAGGAAGACTCGTTAACAACCTACGATATGCAGATGACTCAACCTTGCTTGCTGAAAGTGAAGAGGACTTGAAGCACTTACTGATGAAGATCAAAGACTACAGCCTTCAGTATGAATTACATCACAACATAAAGAAAACAATAACCTCACAACTGGAGGAATAAACAACATCATGATAAATGCAGAAGATATTGAAGTTGTCAACCATTGCCGTCAAGTAGATTCTGACTCATAGTGACCCTGTAGGACAGAGTAGAACTGCCGGCTAGGGTTTCAAGGGAGCGGGCAGTGGATTCAAACTGCTGACCTTTTGGTTAGCAGCCAAGCTCTTAACCACTGCACCACAACGTCTAAGGATTTCATTTTACTTGAATCCACAATGAACACCTATGGAAGCAGGAGTCAAGAAATTAAATAACGTATTGCATTGAGCAAATCTGCTGCAAAATACCTCTTTAAAGTGTTCAAAAGCAAAGATGTCACCTTGAGGACTGAGGTTCACCTGACCCAAACCATGGTATTTTCAGTCACCTCATATGAATACAGAAGCTGGAGAATAAATAAGGAAGGCCGAAGAAGAATTGATGCATTTGAATTATGGTGTTGTGGAATATTGAGTACACCATGGACTGCCAGAAGAATGAACAAAGCTGTCTTGGAAGAAGTACAGCCAGAATGCTCCTTAGAAGCACGATGGCAAGACTTCATCTCATGTATTTTGGCCATGTTATCAGGAGGGACCAGTCCCTGGAGAAGGACATCATGCTTAGTAGAGTCAGCAAAAAAAAAAGGAAGACCCTCAAGAAGATGAATTGACACAGTGGCTGCAATAATGGGTTCAAACATAGCAACGATTGTGAGGATGGCGCAGGACCGGGCAGTGTTTCATTTTGTTGTACATAGATAGGTTCACTATGAGTAGGAACCTGCTTGACAGCACCTAACAACAACGTAATTTATCTTAAACGCTCGAGTAGGAAATGAAGCAAAGCTTCTGGGGTGTTATAACCCCAACCCCGCTTCCATGCAACCTTTCTTAATTCTCCCAGATGAATATACTAGCTCCCTTCTTCAAATCCCCATAGAACTTTGGAGTTCTTTTCTGTGTCTTTTATTTTAATTGTGTCCATGTCATATAACGCCGTCTAGTTGGCCTACTCTTAAGGCTAAAATGTGCTAAGTCATTTCTGTCATCCATAATGCCTAGACCATTTTCTAATTTAAATCAGATGCCTGGTCTAATTTTTAAATATTTGATGGATTGGACTGGATTGAATTAGACTGGATTGGATTGGATTGGATTGAATGGGTAGAATAACCTTTGTAGATAATTGAGCCACAGGTCAGGCAGTATTAATCGGAATTTGAGAAAATGAATTCATTTGTGCCTTCATAAACAGTTATTAGGTATTTACCATGTACAAGACACTAAACTAAGAAATAAAAAAGATCAAAGGTAAATAAGACAGTCCCTGCATGCAAACTCCTAGCAGGGAAACTATCATGTGTATTAGCTTACCAAAAGTTCGGCGGTTCAAACCCTCCAGCCGCTCTTGGGGAGAAAGATGTGGCAGTTTGCTTCCATAAAGATTTACAGCCTTGGAAATCTTATGGGGCAGTTCTGCCCTGTCCTCTAGGGTCCCTATGAGTTGGAGTCGACTCAAGGGCAAAGGATTTTACTACCAATACACAATATAAAGCAGGAAGTCGTGGAGAAAATAGAGGAAGAGATACATTCTTGTGAAAATCTAAGAGGAAGATTATGTTTGCTTCTATTTTCACTCTCCCATTAGGCAGCCTTGCTTTCCAGTAGACCAGATTTAACTCACGTGCAGTGTATGCATGTGACAAAGCCAAAATAAAGACTAGTAAGTTGTTTTAGGAATTCTGTCTTGTCAGTAAAGGAACAAGAAGAAATCCTTCTAAGGATAGAGTAGTCAGTATTCCTTCTAGAAATCAAGTGTGAGTGAATGTGAAGTGACTCCAAAATTTTCACCTGAGTTTGTTCATTTCCTCCTAACAACAGATAGCACTAAGGTGTGAGTCAGGAGTCTTGGTTACTGATTTCATCTTTGCCCATAACTAGATAGGTGATTTAGTCAATTCTCTTGATCCCTCTGCATGATAGCTTTTACATCTATCATATTAGGCAATTGAATAGAATGATTTCCAAGGTCTGCTTTAACTATAAAAATGTCACAATTCTATATTCTGTGATTGTATGATTCTAATCATCCTTGATAAGTTATTTTATGGTATTTTGGTGATTGGAACAGATACTACCAGGTTTCTCAAACGTCATTGATCCACATGCTAACTTCACTGATAGTTTTTCCCATAATATCAGTGTTAAATGTATTACCTAAAATCAAGTGACTTTTATAGTTAAATATATTTAGCTTTATCCTAAGCAATAATATCCATAAAAGCATATGTTTGAAGTGTTACTGATGCTTTTCTAATACACATTAAAATAAATACATAACCTTTAAAATAGTCTCTTGTGCCATCAGTAATGTATGTATTCTACTTTAAGAAACACTGCTTTACTATATTAAGTAAGAAAGACTTACATCTTTGCCAGTTGATTAGAGAGGTAGCTCATAAATATTATCAGAATAGGTCAAACTATATGCAGCAATATCTGCAAAGACAAAAAAATATATGTTGCACTCAACCAGAATCTTCTAATGTCCTAGGATCCAGCTCATACGTGTGTATGTGCATTACCTGGAAAACAATTTGCCAAATAGATTTTTAAAGTTCAGAGTAAATTGGAAAAAAGGCTACATTACAATTGAAACTTAATAAATACTTAATAACCCATAAGACAAATAGCCATGAATTACTAGAATGATTTCAAGAGCAGTGCTTCTGCAGAGTCAACCTGCTCTCTTATTCTTGCTCATTATAAAACAGAAGTTATAATATTGCAAAGTTTATTAGCTCTGTTGATTTGTGTATTATATAAAATAAGACACTTGAATAATATGGAACCAGAACCACTTGAATAATCTATTTCTTTTCTCTTCTTTATCTAGTCTCTTTTGCCCAAGATAGCTTTAAAATGTCTTTCTTATAGAGAGAGAAAAGCATGAAGATTCCTCTAACTCCATCTTTTTTTATGAAGGTTGTTTATTTCTTGAATGAGAGTATGCATACATGCATGCGTGCATGGTATGTACGTGTATCAGCGTGCTTGTGTGCACGCGCGTGTGTGAGTGTGTGTGTGTGTGTGTGTGTGTGTGTGTGTGTGTGTGTGTGTGTGTGTGTGTGTATACAAGCTTAGGTCCTCAGGTGGAACTGTAGTTCCTGTGCTTTCGTCCTCGAAGCTGTTTTTCTGGAAGGGAATGGAGGCAGCTGTGTTTACAGCTCAAGTCTTGGCATACATTTACCAGAATCTATTATTCATATCATTCAGTATCAGGGAGAGATCTCAGGCCACCTGTCTATCTGACAAATTCACCCTTTTGTGAGCTTTCTGTTCATAGCAAATTATGTTCACATTGATGAATTGAGTTTTTATGAGCATTGCTAACTAACATTCTCACAGAAGGCCAGGGGCAAGAGCCTGCAAGTGTTTCTGGTCCACAAGTAAATGATAAAAAAAAAAAGAAAAAGAAAAAAAAAATGATAGTGTTTAAAGACAATTTACCACGGAGGGATAGTTAAATCATTTGGCAGTGCCTTAGTATTTATAATTCCAAGACTTTCCATAAATTATTGCAAATACTCTGATTATAACAAACAAATACATGGAAAAACTCCACACATTATTTTTCTCTGTGGCACAGAATACTCTTTAAAAATTGTTCTACATTTTGACAGGTAACCATTGACAAGGGCAAAATGTGGAGTAGTTGAAGTATGCCCAGCATTAATAAATCCAGTAATTTTATACTATAATGTGGAAAACTTGCAGCAATTATAGATGAAATTACAGCTTCATATTTCCATAGATACAAAATGGATTTTTTTTTTTAATCTCTAGAAACCCTACACTGGTTATGAAGCTAAGCCATGTGGCATGAGTTAAATAAATGAGAGCAATCTTTCACAAAAGACTAACAGAAATCCTTCTAAATGGTGGGTGGGGAAATACCCAATGTTCATGATAGAAAGGAAGATTTCCTTCAGTTTACATATAGAATTGGTTCTTCTCTCAGGCTTCTATGGTCCTTGTATTTACTCTGACTCTCATTCAACATTTCATTTAAAACAGCTGAAAAAGAGGAAAGGATTTCAAGAGAAAGATACATTCCAGTTTTACCGTACCCACATTTCAAAGCTCTAATTCAAAATCTGCTTAAAATGATAAACCTGCTTTGGAAGCAGATTTAGTAGTCAGTATGTGTTTAAATAAAAAGCAAGAAAACAAAAAATTTACAGGGTAAAGTAGTGAGGAATCTCGTCCACGAAAATCCATGCTTCTCAGTTCCTTCGAGAACTAAGACCCTATCCTCCCAAAAGTCAGATTATTACCTTTGATATTGTACAGTCTTATTCTCTTAAGTCTTAGTGAATTCTATGGAAAATTCTAAGGCTTTTCACAGTAGCCTGCCAAAATGTGTCAGACACATCACCTTTCAATGCAAAGACACCATAGCACAAAGAACACTTGGCATTATCCCTTGAAAAAGCACACCTTTCGGAGGAGCAAATGGGAAGTGGAGTCTGTTAAACACCATATGTGAGGGAGCTGCACCAGTCTCATTTCTCCTTCCAGACGCTACAAGCTGCTACCTCACTGTGGTGTGTATGACTAGGGACGAAATCTGTTACAGGCAAACATCTACCTGGTCCCAATGTCAGTTGGCCTGTTGACCACTTAAGCAGACTGTTCCCTGTGATGCTCTGGCTTCGTGACCTCTGAGAAATAGAATACAGTACTTAGGCTAGGCCTTTCTGTTAATTCAGTGGCATATGTGAAACTGGCAAACTTTCCGGTGGCCACCACTGCCTGCACATTTATGCGTAGAACTGAGGAGACTGGGTTTGCAGCCCTGAAGGTATGGAGGGATGCAGACGTAGGCTAGTTTCTTGTTTCTATTTTTTCATGATTCTTCCTTCAGTCCTGAAAATATTACAGATAAATGCTTATGTTTTATTAAAAATAAATTTGAGGAGAGTGATAGCAGCAAAATACTGCATCATATGTTCAACTGGAATTTTCTACAAAAAGTGGACCATTTATCCCAGATTCTCTGCAATAGTTGAGTTTAAAAATAGTCCATCCTTTTATCCAACCCCGTGTTCCTATTTTAGTTCAGAAAAATATGGTAAATGCAGTTTTAAGACAACAGGAGAAAATGTTCACTATAAGCTTATAGAAATTAACACAGGAGATAGAGATGGAGACACATTCTTTGGTTGTGAATGCATGGCAGGCAGCACTGTGCAGCTCAATGCCATATTCCTGGTGTCAAGCAGCTGAAGGACCACCATTTTGTTCCCTGGAACTGCTACTGCATTTCAAGCATTGCCAGAAGGCTGAAAGTTGGCTGCAGCTGGCAAAGCATTGTTCTTTTTTTTAAACCGTGTGATAGGTATCTTCAACAGTGTCAAACAAATTTGTAGAGCTGGTGATTAGTTGCCCAAAGAGCATAATGTATGCATTATTAATTAAAGAAGGTAAGTTTGGCTAATTGTCATTTCTATACAGTAGCAGTGCACTAAGATACATTTTAACAATCTATAAATAATTGATAATTTTTTTTCTTTCATCTTCCTTCCTAGTTTGCATAAAACTAATGACTTGGTAAATGTTACTCACTTCAAAATATTCCACTGCTTCTATGAAAATTAAACTAACACTGTAACCTTAGCAAATAAGGAGATTTTTCTTTTTATTGCAGGTTATAAAAAGATAGGAAATATAACACTTGTAACAAAAAAATGTGATCCTGTGAAATCCAAATGAGAATCAGAAATATAAAAATCAGCATTTAGAATGTGATTTTAATAAATAAAATTGACTTTAAAATAGGAAGATTCAGAAACATGTTCATATCTATATCTGTGTGTTTCTGTGTGTGAACAAGCAGGCCCGAAGTCTTGCTTA